>CM047872.1:27444978-27774164 GCA_026212405.1 Petrea volubilis | reverse complement strand
GTTAGCCGGTTCCCGATTATATTCTGCTGACATTATCAAAAAAATTTATGAAATTTCAAAGATACCCTTGTCGTTCTCGGTTCAAAAATTTTTAAATTAGAAAATATAGGGGTAAAATCGAAAGTTCAAAAAAATATGATTGGAAACCGACTAATTATGGGGCTATTTGAAATTTTTAAATTTTTCAAAGTATGAGTTGGTAATATTGAAAATTTTTGGGAAGCCAACTATAATTTCGTAACTTTAAATGAGTAGTAAATGTAATTCACCCTAAAAAAATCCATTAAAAAAAATGGTCGATAAGCACTTTTTTAAGCTCGTTCCAAATGAGGCCCTTAGGATGTATCCTGGTTTTCTTTTTCTCGACTAGTCGAGTTCAAGCTCAAGTTTGAAAAGACGACCAAAGTTCAACTTGAACCGATTGTAAACATCTAATGATTTTGCTTTTTTTTTTTTATGGATAACTCAAATGGCTTTAGTTTGTTTAAATTATAAATGTTCATTTTCGTTTTTTCCTCTTGACTAATCAAGTTCAAGTTTGAGTTTGAAAAAAATGATTAAAGATCGACTTGAATCAGTTATGTACCTCTAATGGTTTTGGTTTGCTTTCATTATACATGTTGGTTTCATGTTAGTTTTTATTGGTTAATTGTGTATCATCAAGCAGTTTTTATGCTAACGTCACGATTTTACAAGAGAAAATACATTTATTAATATTGAAATAATAAATAGAGGGTATAACGATTACAACTTAATCTATATGATTATTTTAAATTATAATTCCTTAATATTATTACGTGAACAGATAAAGTAGTTTTAAAGAAACGTGTGATTTAGTTTTCGAGTTGATAATTGTTTTTTAGAAACAACCTATGTAAAATGAGAGAAAAGAAAAATACTTTGACCGCTTTAATTACTTTCAATCAGGCATTTTAGCTCATAGTCAACTTCCCAACAACTTCTATTTGGCAAGGTTAAGTGTATCTTATCCCCCGAGTTACTTGAATACGAATACTTAACTACCTTAAATTGTTTGAAATTGAGTAATTCATTAACTTTAAATTGCTCGAACTTGAACATTTGTTCATAGTCATCCCCCAACGGCCAAAATGATATGGTGAAAGTAATTAAGGGGGCAAATTTATTTTTTCTAACTTTTAGGTTGTGTACTGCAATGAGTATATTTTTCAAGGGGTGAAGTGCAATTTTCCCCTTTATAATTTGTCTCGTTGACCGAGTAATAGAAGGATTTATGCTTGAGCCAGTGAATTGCTTTTAACATCTTATATAATGCTTTAATAGTCAAGCATCAAACTGCAGGGTTAATTATAATTTTGGTCTCATAAATATATCTTCATTCAATTTTAATTTCATTTGTTTCACTTTTCTTAAATTTAGTCCCATGAAATCTTTTTTAAGCAATGTTGGGACTTTTTTCACATTATATCAATTATTTAATGGAGAAAACGTGTTAGGTACTTGGCCATTAAATCTCAACGTCTTGTTGATTTTGGAGGGAATAAATAATGTGTATTGTGACTACTTATCAGTTTTGAGGAAAAATAAACTATACAAATAATGAAAATTAGGGCAAAAAAATAAATAAATTGTGCTACTAAATGCCAAATAGATAAATGGTTGAAGAAGGGGACGCAATAAAGAACGTTTGCAAAGAGATTTAACGGACACGTGCATCGCGTGTGCTTTTTCTGCTAAACAATTGGTGGGAAGCGAAAAAAAAAAGTCTCAAAATTACTAAAAAACAAAATTTATGGAACCAACATTGAGAAAAGTAAAACGAATGAGATTAAAATTAAACCAAGATACAATTATGGGATCAATATTACAATTAACCCATACTACACAATGCCAATTAATTTACATTCATCACAATGTGAACACCCTAATTGAAGGTGCAAATTATTAAATATTTTAATGGTCATGTAAGTTACTCGATTTATTTATTTATAGTTACCTTTTTTTGTGGAGGGGTTTTTTTGTTTTTTAGCGATTTATTTATTTATTTGTGGGTTATATTTATTGAAATATATGAATCAAATATAGGGAGAGTGTGCATACCATTAATACTCCACCGGTTCATCATGGTCGGGTATGATACAACGCAATGCAGTCTACTATTAGAAAAAATAATATTATTGAATTAATTGATAATACCTTTTATTTTGTTATTAATTAATTTTTTTGTTCACGATAATATTTTTTATGTTACTACAATATCATACTATGGTGACTATAATTAATGTGTTAGTTGTCACGATTGACAATTAGCGACACACATATTGACAGTTTGGTGATAAAAAAAATTGTCATTAAGATTTTGCGATAAGATTCAATTGTCATTAAGTTATCACAATAAACGTGTCGGTAATAGTCAAATTTGCAGTATTTTGTCACGTTTTTACACTATATTATCCCTATTGACATTTGTGCAAACTATGTTTCCTCACAACATAAATATCTGTTGTCATTAAATTTATATAATTAATTACAATTTTTTTTAATTATCACTAGTTATATTATCACAAATTTACTCATTCTTTTGCAGTGGTTAATAAGTCCAAACTTGTATCACTGCTTGATTTATTATCTCAACGTGTAGGGGTCTTTCACAATATATCGGTATGTATTCAACTTTTTCATAAGTGATTATACAAAATCTTTTGAGAACGTCGTATTTATTTTATCAAATAAACTAACAGAACATATAGGGAGAATTTCCAAAATATTCACTAAAATAAGTTCACTTCATTAAAGAAACACAGTCTATACGCTCAATCAAACAAAACCCATATCTAATATTATTAGTTAGATAACTTTATTTACTTAAAATTTTATTATGCCTTATTGTTTTTCTTGTAGTGTTAGAATGAGATTTAATTTTTATTTTGCCCTTCTTTTGTATTTTTATTTTTAAAATGTCCTTCTTTGAAAAAGGTTTTTCATTTTACCCTTTTTGAATAGTAATTTTACTATTTAAATAGTAATTTCACTATTTAAGGTTTCTTTATTTGCTTTATGATCCAAACTTTTGATTTCTTTATGCTTTTATACCTCTAACTTTTAGAAAAAGTACGGTATGTCCCAATTTTCGTCATGTATAAATTTTATTAGTTTTATTCTTTCTAAATTTTTACACTGCATAAGAATATAATTTTCTAATGTTCTATCTGCTTCCCAAAGTTCTTTTAATTCTCTGTCTAGTTGTTTTAATTATTTAACATAATTTTTAAGAATTTCATGATTTATAGTTTTATTGATTAGATCAAAAACATAATCTTCTTTATTATTATATGTCGCAATAAGAATTCTTAAATCTTCGGGTAGATCTTCTAGTGGTTTTAAAATTGCTATTTTCTTTTTATTATTGTTTTTTCTTTTAAACTGATTTTTTATGATTTCAAATTCTTTTCCCATTATTTTATATCTTCTATAACCAATCAATAATCATACAGTTGCATAAATCTCATAATAATTGATAAGTACTCTAAAACCACATACTTTCATACCATCAAGTAAAAATATTTCTATTTAAATCTTTTAAAAGTATATTACCTCCTCGATGTCCTTAATTCTTTAATCCTTCTTCTGGACTCGTCTTCAATCACCTCGACAAGCCTGACTGGTTTTCGCCCAAACGCCCTCCTGGCTTCACGGGACTTATGCTTCCAAACGGCTACTGTCTCGAATGGTGTAATCACTACGGCCTTCGCAGGGTTAGAGAATTTTGGAAATTTTAGGAGAAATATAAGCTCAAAAGATTTCTATAGAAAGATTTCTAACTTGAATATTTATGAAAATAAACTGGTTTTATTTCCTTCAAAAAGGATTTATACAAACATGATTTAGAAAGATGGTTACAAGGATCTAGAAATCTGGTTTCCTATTCTAGGGATATTTTTTAGAGTGAGAATCAGTCTGAATTTATGAGTTTTCGAATGCTTTACAAATGAACTCTAAGTACAATTTATAGATCTAGAAATCTAACTATTCGGACTTCAAAATTTTAGTTGGCGTCCGCTGTCTCTTTCTTTATTAGCTGGATTTTTATCATCTTTAGCCTCAGAAGTCAAAAGCTGCCTCCACAGCTGTCTGCCATAATGTTTTAGTGGATGATGACGTCATGGCATCCGTCACTCCTTGCACTGACGTAAGCGCTTACATCATGATTTACAACAACCAATCATTTTGCAAGCTTTCTTCCTTGTAGTCTCTGTGCAGTAAAATTCATGTCTGAAAAATTTATTGAGAAATTCCTTTAGCAATGGAGATTTTATCTGTCCGCCTTTCTTTAGTAATATCCAATTATTGGCCTGCATGAGAGTTTCATATTGTCGCTCCCATAGAGACTCAGCAATGGATTGAATGGCTTTAATGCCCATAGCTCTTCTCTCTGTGATCCATGAACTGGTGAACTTGAAAGATCGAAAATTCTTTATTCTAGTTTCAATCTTTAGGTTTGTGGTTATAATATCTATAGTGATCATGTGTTGAACCTCATGCCAAATTCGCATCTCAGGTTCTGGGGCTATAGAATAGAACTTGAGTACGACTTCTCTATTTCTGGCAACTTGACTGACCTGGGATTTAAAGCGGTCATCAAATTCTGAAATCTCCTTTAGATCCTTTCCAACATATAGAAGATCTAGAAATCCATAATTCGCAAGCTGAAAAACTTTATAAGGATCAGCTCCAAATATGGCGGTGATTCTTGGATGAACACTATATCCTTTAGAGTAGAATAGCGTTCTGGAATTCTCCCATTTATAGGCTTCTTTAGCAACTTCTTTGTATTCTCGTTCCCATTTATTTGTAGGAACAAATTCTTCATTGGATCCCCTGTTGAAGCTTTCAGGTTTATTGATTTTTATTTCAATGACTTCAGCATCACTTTGAGATTTAGAAATTTTTTCTTTATTTTTCATGGAGTCTAAAAAGTCTTTATCTGATACTGGTTTAGTACCTTGACTTCCAGAAGACTCTGCTTTTTCTTTACCTTTATTACTTTCTCTTTTATCACTCTCATTTTCAGCTTCACTCATTTTTTCTTTTTCTTTATTTCTAGATTCAAGGAGCAAATCTAGACTTTCTTGAAGGAAAAGGGCTCTCCTAAGTCATTCTTGAGAGATATCTGTAACTGTTTTAAAATTTAATTCTATCAAATCTTTCAGAGCTTTATTACTGTCAACAATGTCTTGACAGACCAAGACAATATCGTCTATTTCATTCTTTAGCTCTTCCAGATCCATCTTTCTTTATTATTTTATTCCTGCAGAAAAATAAGAATTTATAAGATGATCTGTATCATCAACACAATTTTTGGGAAATTGTCACCCATCAACGGATTTGATAAGTCTTTACCACCAACCGTTAGATAGTGGACTAGCTGTATGTATAGTGCATACAATCACTCTATTTGCATTTATAGGGAAATGCACACCCATCTTATCCATTTTAGAGTTGGAGAACTCATTCGTTTCCAAATTCTGTATTTCTAGAAATGAAATCGGCTAGAAAATTTTCTGAACCTTTTATATATTCTATTTTGAAACTGTAAAAGGACAGGAAAACTTGCCATCTATGTAGCCTTCTGTATTGGGGTGTATTTGGTAATTTATTGAAGACTAAGGATTGTATCTGGGTATTGTCGGTTTGAACTTTAAAAGGCTTTTGATATAAAAAGAGAGAGAATTTCTGAATTCCTTTTATGATGGCTAGAAGTTCTTTCTCATGGGTTGTATAGTTGACCTCAGCTTGACCGAAAGTACCACTTGTATACCTGCATATCTCATTGAGATCGGTTTTAAGTAATGCTGCCCAATATAGATCTGACGCATCCGTTTGTATTACTAATTTATCATTTTTATCAGGGAGTTTTAATTCAGGCAAAGTTTTACATTCTTCCTTTAGATTTTTAACAATTTCTGTATGTTGATTATTCCAACCTTTAGTATTATTTTTTCGAAGCAATTTTTGAATCTCATGCTTCTTTTTAGCAAGATTAATTATGAATCCCTCAGCATAGTTTAAACAACCGAGAAATTTTTCAATTTGATTTCTATTTTCCAATTTATCAGGAAATTCACAAATTTTCTTAGATATATGGGTTTGAAGTTTAATTCCTTCTTTATTCAATTTTAACCCTAAAAATTCAATTTCTTCTTTACAAATTATAGCCTTTCTTTCAGATAGGACTATACCATTTTCTTTACAAGTTTTAGCAAATTGTAGTAGATGAGTTTTATGTTCTTCTAACGTATTAGAAGCAATTAAAACATCATCAACATAAACAACAAGAAATTCTTTATATTTATTAAAGATTTTATCCATTCTTCTTTGATATATAGAAGGTGCATTTTTTAATCCAAATGGCATAACTAATCATTCGAACTGTCCTTGAGGGGAACTAAATGCTGTGTATTGTATACTTTCAGGCTCCATTTTTATTTGCCAAAAACCCGAAGTACAATCGAATTTAGAGTAATATTTCTTTCTTTTAACAAGATTTAGTAAAACTTCTTTATTAGGGAGATAATAACTATCTGACCTAGTAAAGTGATTTAGTCTTTTATAATTTATTACCATTCTAGGTTTTCCTCGTTTTTTCTCAGCTTCATTTTCAACCATGAAAGCTGGACTACTAAAAGGACTATTACTTCTTTTAATCAAAGGTGGATTTTTATATAATAATTCATTTATTTGTTTATCAAATTCTTTTCTATCCTTTTCTGTATATAACATAGGTCTTTCTTTTATAACTATGTTTTCAGTTAGTTCTATTTTTGCCTTTAAATCTGACTCTTTATAAAAAGCCAGAGGATGATCATTATAATTTTCTTTTAATTGTTTTATTACATCTTCAAGAGTTATTCGTTTTATTGTTATATTGTGTATTTTTATCGAAATTTTATCATACGGTCCACCAAGCTTCGCTGGCTGAACTCTGAATGGCTCATTTATTCGGGGTAATTTTAAATAATGATTACATTTAGTTTTTAGAATAACAGAATAAAGATTCTGTGAATAAAACTGAAATTGTTGTAAGAAATCATTTCCTAACAATATATCAGTTTCAAGAGAGTTATAATCATATATAGTATTTATAGTAATAATTTTACTTCCTAATATAACATTTACTTTATCTGCCTTTTTATTAATGTGTTCGGCTTGACCCGTAACACCCTTTATTTTTATATTCCCATTCTCTTGCCATTTAGTATAGAGAAAGGATTTAAACAAAGTTATTTCTGAACCATTATCTATTAAGGCGCATGTTGTTATATTAGTATCCTGTACTGTTAATTGTACAAAGACACTTAAAGGAAAATTAATTCCCTTCATGTTTTTACAAAAGATCTTTATATTTCCTAATTGTAATGTAACTCCATGTTTCTCTATTTTATAGTAATCACATTGATTTAAGAAACTATTACCAAGAATTATATCGTAATAGTCTCCTGCCATATCACTATCTATGTAACAAGGTACAATTATTCTTAATTCTTCAAAAATTATTGAAACTTGTACTTCTTGATCACAAGTTATTAATTGTCCTTCAAAGTTTTTATATTGAAATATTGTAGAAGCAACCTTTGCAATTAAACCTTTATTTTTATGTTTTGCAAGGTGATTGCCACTAGCTCCTGTATCAATTAATATATTTGGTCCTTCAATATATTCTTGACCATTAAAATATTTAGCATTTATAATCATTGTATTGGTTATATTTTGTCTAGTAAATTCAACATTAGTAAGTAATGACTTACTAATACTTTTTCTAGATATAGTATTTTTTCCAAAATCTATTTGCGGTATAGTACCACTACTAGATCCATATTCTAATATAGGTTTTCTATTTATTTTAATTTCATAGTCTTTTATTTCCTTAATTTCTTCTATCATTGGTAACTTTATTGTTGTTATATCTCTGCATTCATTATCAATTTCAATATATGGTTTATCCTGATATATTTTACCATAATTACTATTAGTAAAAGCATAAATTGCTCTATAGTAAAAGGTAAATGCTTGACTTTTATCTCTAAGTTTTAAATCTTTCAAAAGTTGAAAGTGTAAACTTAAAGTATCATTTATATTTTGATCATTTATATCAACACTATATTTTGGATAATAATCAAAGCGAAATTGTGAATATATTAAATTTCCTTCAACCTTTCCCAAATGACTATTTTTAGCATCTGTAAACCTTTGGTCATGAAGTGAAATAACCATAGGACTATCTATGCCATCTCTAAATAAGGCTTTAACTAGAATTTGAATTCTACCAATATAAGCATATTTTATCTTCTTTCTTACTTCTTTATTTTTGATTTTATTTAAAGCTTGATTTATTGAGGATTTAGTAAGCAAATTTAATCTAATTTGCCCTTTAGTATGTTCAACATTTATAGATTTTTCAACTGCATGGTAATCATATATATTTATTTTTTCTCTTTTTATTAAATCACCAAAAGACTTAAAAATACCTTTGGTAGGATTTGTTGCATCAAGTTTTAAACCTTTTATTTTTACTAACGTTTCTTGATCAAAGGTTATTCGTTGAGCATAACCTTCAGCTCCTTCATATATTTCTACTTCTTTATCTGAATCTTCAGTTTCAATTATATCTTTATTCATTTTCAGAATGACTGAAGTATTTTTCTTCTTCAATATATATTTCTTTATCTAAATAATTTTCTATATCTGAAACTTCAGACAATTCGTCTTGAAGTTCTATAAATTCAGCTTCTACACTTCGAATCTTTTTAGGTTTTTTACATTCTGGTGATTTATGTCCAATTTCTCCACAATTCCAACACTGACATTGTGAAAGATTTTTATTTCTTTTAAAGGTAGGTTTTCTTTTAAAATATCTTCTTTTTGGTTTTATATTTTTCTTTTGAAAATTAGTATATTTTTTATACTTCTTTTTATGAAACCTTCTTTTCTTTTTAACACTTCTTTCTTTATTACATCCCCATTGACTGGGTACCTCAAATTCGTTACAATATAAGGGTGAAAATTTTTTAGTTCTTCTATATAAATCTTGAGATTCACATAATTTACTTAACTCTGAAAAGAGAAAACTAATTCTTTTTCCTAGAGTTGAAGTTGACTCTTTATTTTCTTCCTTCCATTTATTCATTATGTATTTATTCCAAGGATGTGGAAGTTTTAAAAAGTACATATTAAGATATATACTTTGATCTTCATTACTATAATATTGAGTATAATAATAATCTTTAAATTCACAAGTATATTGTTTTAAATGTTTCATGCTACAGATTCTAAGATTTATCAAGTTAGTTATAGCTTCTTCCTTTTCTTTAGTGCTTTCTTTATCAGGGTCATGCCACTGTTCTCCTAGAAATTCATCAGAAAGATAAGCAACTAAGATTTTAATTCCTCTATCAGTATTATCTATTAATTTAGTTTGTACATTTCTTTTTATTATAGCTTTAATATTTTCCGTTAATCCTTGCCACCAATTGAAAACAATACCATCAAATGTAGCAATTAAATAATCTACTTGCCTGTTTGATGTCCATGTATCATCGGCGTTATATAAAAAGAAAACTTTCATAGTATTTGCCCATGAAATTATAGCCTTTTTAGTATATTCTTTACAATCTATATTTAACTTAGAACCTCCATGATTTATAGGTTCTTCATAATTAGTATCTGGTGTGAATTTATTGAATTGGTTATAAGATTTATTTTTTATGTGATCATAATATTGCCTTCTATATTTAGGAATAGGCATCATTTTTGATTCTTCTATTTCCATATCTTCTGGTTTTATTGTACCACTTGGGCCTCCAGTTGTATTATTAGTGTTAACTAATACTTCATATTCCTCTATTTCAGAAAGATCTATTTTTTCAAATTGATCTATTAATTCATTAATTTCATTCATCTTTATCTGTTTCAGATTCTGAATCTTGTTCTTTAGGTGGATTAGATGATGTAGCAATATCTTTACCTTTTTCTTCCTTTTTAAGAGCTTCCTCTTCAGCTAATATTTTAGGTAATTTAACATTAAGCATGTATGCATCAAAGGAATTTGGATGCACAGTTTCTTTGTTAGTTTTTATTGATTTTATTATAATATCTCTTTCTTTTATTTTCTTGTCAAATTTATTTTTCTTAAGACAAGTATTTTTTATTAAATCTTCAACATTTGAATTACAAATCTTTAAGATTTGAACCTCTGTTTTTAATTCCTTAAGTTCTTGATTTAAAATATATAATGCCTCAAGTATTTTATTCATTCTTGTATTTAATTCTTCAATATTTTTATTTATTTTATCCATTTATATTTTTTTATATCTATTCCAAGCTAATTGAGCATGTTGTTGTGTAACTTTTATCTTTTGTTTACAACTTTGTATTTTAGCTTTAGTTTCTTTTGTTTTAATGTGTTCATATTCTCGATTATATTCTTCAAGAATTATATTTAAATTTAGAATTAGATTTATATTATATATCCATTTTTTAAGATGTTTATTTGTCTTCATAATCGACTTAAAACATCAAGACCTTCTTTTATTTGTGTTATTTTGCTTTTTAGGAAATTAATTCTAAAAGCATCTCCTCTATGATAAGTTGGCTTTCTATATATATAATCCAACTCCTTTTGATATAGATACAATGTTCTTATTTCAGCATCTTTATGTGCCTTAGCTTCTTTCTTTAGAGACATTAAGATTTTGTAGTACTTCTCAACCTTTGGATACCGTTTAGTTTGTCGAAACAGTCTATTCTTCATGGTGAAGATAACTGCCAATCAGTTTCATCACATGAAAAATCGCAAGATAAACTTTCTATATTTATGTTATCACTAAATTCTTTATCATTTATTTCTTGTAAATAAATAAATAATTCTTTAATTATTAAAAGAGAGATGATTGATAATTTTATCAAGTCTAAATATTCCATATTTTATGATTTTTATTGATCTTTTATGGCTCTTTATGGCTCTGATACCAATAAACAAAGGGGGGTTTTACTTAATTTAATATAACAAATTTAAGAAAAGTAATAAATAATTAAAAATTTATGATTCAAGTTTATTTAATATAAATAAGGATAGTTATGAAGTTTTATATTTCAAACATATGTTTTAAGGAGACTTTATAGGAAAAATGGACTAAATTGATCAAAAATACTTTGGAATGGGTTTTAATGAAATAAAGAATAAAAAGTGGGTTTTTAAGAAATCACGCCGGCCCACATGAACAGTAAAACCGAGGTTTTAGAGTTCGGTTTAGGGTATTTTAGAAATGTTTTAGAAAAGTGGGTTATTTTAAAGATTTGAAAATTAAAAAAGGGTAATTTAAATATGGTTTCGTTAGAATGAACTAAAATACAATTCATTGTTTATTTTTTTTTATATTAAATATTTTCCAGAAAATAGTGAGATACCAATAATTCACAAAGAATGTTTGTCATTATGCTATGGTAAATACTGTGTATAGCACAATCAATAATTTGCCCAAAATATCTCCACTTCTATCATGTGATTGTTGCCATTAAAAAAGTCCACTTTCGATTGCTGTCGTTTACAACACACGCACGCACACACACACACACGTACATATATATATATATATATGCATATATATATATGTGTGTGTGTGTGTGTGTGTGTGTTAACATGGTATGGGATTGAAAGGCCAGTGATAATATATGGTGCTTTCACTCTCAGATGCCATTCATATATATAGGGTCCATTTTGATTGAGTATCTCTGTTCTCTCTTGCACTTTAATTTTCCCTGTAAATGAAAACTTTAGACTATACTTTTGATTAAAAAAAAAAAAAAGAGTAGCGCAAAGAAGTCTTCTACTTAATTCTATTTTTATTTATCTTAAAAAATAAATTATATGATAGCATGTTATGTTTTGAGTTTTTTGTACTTTACCATTTCATAGTTTTTTTCAGTTCTAAATTCAATCTTATTGACGAATTATACATTATTGGTAACAAGAAAACGATCTCTCTCTACTATTTTAGTGTAAATTATAACGCACCAACACTTTGAAAATTTTATTTTTTGTCGCGTTGAATATTAATGCCTAATATTAGTCTTGTCTGTAATGATATAAAACACATTCATGAAGGCATGTTTGACATATTTCAGATTATAAATAGGGCCTTTCCTCGTACATTTTAGAAACTGTATAAGCGTTAAGGATCATACATACATATATATATATATATATATATTATAAACAATTTGGACAAAAAAACAAGTGAGAGAGAGAGAGAGGGAGAGAGAGAGAGAGAGAGAGGGAGAGAGAGAGAGAGAGAGAGAGAGAGAGAGTTGTCTCCTCGCCAATATTACTTTTTTATCTCTTTACTTTTTCTCTATAAAAACCAAAACTTATCATTTTTTTTTTCCTTATGATTCATCACATAATAAACATTCCAATATAACAACCACCAATCTAAACTTTTTTACCCCCTTTATACTAGCACCGATATGCCTTTTATATTCGTTTCATTGATTATATACCTAAATGTGTTTATATGCTAATACTTTAATGGTCATTGTTACTGGCATTCCGAATTTATTTTCGACATTTCCACTCAATTCATGATTTAGATCAATTGACCAATATACTCTCTTAATTTTTAAATGCTAATTTCATTTGATTAATTGAACAGAAAAAGTCCTAATAGCCCATTATCCACCTTATTACTAACAAGAAAACTATTGTTCACCATCTTTTTTTCGTTTTTGGTGACGACAACTCGAGAAGTATTCTTCAACTATGTCTTTAGTGGATGGTGGCCCAAGAAAATTATTGCTTAGTATTGTTGTCTTTCGTGTAGATATTTTTGCATATATTGATTATGTGTGTGTATATATATATACACTTCATTCTCATATTAATTTTAATTACTTGAAAATGGAGAAGGCTGGTATTTTAGAATATTCAACAATGATTTTTTACTTGAGAAGATAAAAAGTTTATTAATAGCAAGTAGGGACGGCTCTTATTTTGATGGTAAGGTCAAATTTTTATAAAATATTAAAGGAATTTTTATGATTTAAGGGGGGTAAACTTAAAAAATTTCACAAAAAATGCATGTAAATTTTAACTTGATATAAACTTGAGGGGGGCAACCTTGCCCCTCCAACCATCCCCTTGTCTCCATCCCTGATAGCAAGAGTACCGAACAAATTTTAGAGTTTTACCATTCTTACAACCCATGTAATGTAATGGCAATGGAGGTATTGAGTTCTTTTTCGTATTGTTTATATTATTTCTCTAAAATTTTTGCTCACACCTTGAGTTTAGGAATTTGTTATTAAAACACACACACTCACAAATTTTGTGGATTTATCAACTTGATAGTCTTCTAAATGATTTTCAAAATAAATATGAAAAAATACCTATTGCACAAAAAAATAGGATGCTTGAGGTGAATTTCTCAAATTGTGGGTTCTTCTCATTTTTTGATGGTACGAGAGCCTTAAATTAACCCACGTAGAGGGTGTCCATTATAAGTTATGCGTACAACCAAAAATTTTGCTAGTAAATAGTAATATTTATTTTGTATTAAGTAAGTATATATGACAAACGAGCAAGGCGAAACAAAAAGTAAAAGAAAACGATTAAACAATAATGAAATGATATATATATATATATATATATATGACATTCAAATTATTAAAAATAGTGTTTCAAAAAATGAATAGGCAATTTAGTCAATTTCTCAATACAAAAAACAATGATGAAGTGCCAATAACAATTCCATACTTTAATATCGTGCATAGTGATAGTCGTGTTTTTCAATAAATACCGTATTATCTGTTAGTATCACCGGTTAGCAATCGGGCGTAGTGATTTCCAATATGAAATTGAGACAAATTATCCCATATTTGCAATTACATTACCATCTTCATACGTATTATTATTCGTTTTGTGTTCGTGCAACATAGGTGCAGATGTGGAGCTATTTCTTATTTTGACCCTAAATAAAGAAATCATAATGGTGTATTATTACAATAATGTTGATTATAAAATGTTGAAAAGGGGCATTAATGTCCCCAACCCTCAGGTTAATTTAGTTAATTATTGGCTATATATCTGCGCAATAAGCCAATTATGCTCTTAAAACACTGGCCAACTCAATTTCAGTGGACTCTGCCTTTTGTAATTAAGTTTAATTTTCACTTTGCAGGTGAATGTCGACTCAGAAAACAATTTTTAGTTGCTATATAATATGTCCATTTAGCCCTTCATTAAATTTAATCCAAACTATTTGAAGGGTTTAGTTGTTTATTAATATCACCACACACACACACACACATACACAAATATATATATATATATATTATTGCATTGTTTATTTATTTATTAATTAGTTAATAATCATTCAAACCTTGTGATGCGACTTTGGTGCTATTTTTATCTTCAATTTATACACAGTGCATGTTTTTATCAACTTGCTAGCTGGATATCAGTCAATAAACAGAAGTTACACAGCTGAAAAGAAAACCTTGATTATATACACTTATAAGGACTACACTTATGATTTTGGCCAATTGAAAACCTAGTGCAAAGTGTTGACACTTTACACCTAATACCACTAACTATAGCCCCCCATTGTAATCAATATCCCAACCCCCACCCCACAAAAAAGAAAACCTAATTAATCCCGCCTATGGCCTACCATATGATACAATGGGAAATTCTTGCATGAATCGCGCCCAGAAAATCAAATAGCACGTGTGATGCACTTGCTATATAATTGATATAGATTTTACTTGCCATGTGATTAGTACTGGTGCGACCAAACCAGGTTCAGATTAGAATTTACTTGCTACTAACCGGTAATGCTAAAAATTACTTGGTACTAACCGGTAATGCTAAGAAATTTGGTCACTATATTTCATAATTTCTAAGCACACATTCTGGCTGCAGAGGTTCAATCCTTATGACAACATCTTGAGGTTGAGGAGCCGGTTGAGGAATCGGGCCGGCCGGGGCCGAGGTGCTGGCGGCCCCGACTATCTTGTTGCAGGTTTCGATGAGGCAGTGCCTACAGGTAGGGCAGGAGGAATGCGAACTGAGCCACTTATCTACACACCGGACGTGGAACCCGTGGCCGCACTTAGGTAGAACCCTAACTCGCTCGCCGGGGGCAAATTCAGAAAGACAGATCGCACACTCAGTGTCCATCCCGGGCAGCTTGAGTTCAGCCGTGTAGCTGATTGTGGGGAAAGTCTTGAGGGCCTTCTTCTTGATCCCGGTGTTGGCAAGGTGGGCTGATGGGCCCGCCCCGTTGCTTGACCCGTCGGTCGCCGCCATGCTAGAGCACTTAAGGGCACATCTTATGATGGAATTGAGGCCAAGTGAGCAAATTAGGGCACACAGTAGGACTGATAGCACCATGACAACATTGGCATCAAAGGTGGTGTTGGGGTTGTTATTATATGTGGATGATGAATTGTCTCGAGGACTTGAGGGTGGAGATGCTAGCAAAGGGGTATGAAGCAACAATCTTCTTGAATGGATGATATAATTATTCATGATTAATTCTTGAATCATGTTTGTTGAAAATGAGGAAATAGAAGTGGCTGCATACATTTTTTGTGTGAATTTGTTTCTGTTTTGGTGTTCGTTGATGATAGATTTTTTTTTTTTCCCTTTGGAGGTGGTTGGAATTTGGAAATTAGGGGGTTTTATAGATGGGAAAAGCTACTAGAGTGGGGTTCAACTTTTGGGGCATTTAATAATAGATTGCTCAAATGATCGATCTTATTATTGGAGAATAGTCTCAATATTGAAGCCATGTCAATTATTTCCTTTATATTATTTTTTCTTTTTCTTAGTGCATATAATACAAAATAATAAATCTACCATAAGACATAAAATAAAAAAAAAATCATCGTTAATTGACGAATTTCAAATCATGCGAAAACAAATATTAAGTTACATTTAGTAAGACCAAATTATAAATGTTTCATAATTTTTACAATTTTTTTTTTAATAAAAGGTCAGGTTAGGAGCCTAGATGCGGCATTTCCAACTATTGAAATCTAACTGTCACGAAATACTTATAACGCTATGCAATTTGTTGAGGTCAAGTCCAATTAAAAATAGATGCATCTAATTTTAAATACTGCAACTGTACCCGTATACCAACGAGCTAAAATCTTCCGTACATCTAATTAAGCGCAACTGCCGCTATTAGCCCATAGTACCATAACTCCTTTTCAAAATTCAATAAGATTTAAGTCTTAACATTTTATAATTACGAACTAGAAAGCCACATCAAAAAAAAAAAAAAAAAAAACATTTTTAAACACTGGATTATTGAATACCTTGAATTCGGATCATCCACTAAGCTTTTTTGTAGTGTATAATGGGCTATCAAATCGGGCTGGGCCCGACCCACTCTCTACGCAGTATAGGTTGCCACATGAGCATCAAAACCATATCTTCAACAAATGCAATTTCGGGCCCACATTCTTGAGAAGGGGCTATGAAGTTTCCTCATTTTCATAATTTGCTAAAAAATAATTGTATAAAATATAAAATATATTTTCCTTGCTGGCTTTTTTTATATAAAAATTAAAGATGCCACAGGTGGAAATTGGAGGGGCTTAATTGTAATTTTAAAAAGTACTAAGTTTCTTGCTGCATTGGCGTTGCACTATGATGCAATGGAAATATAGAATGAAAAAGTGAAAAAGGTTGGCACAATTCATTGGTAGCTAATTAGCACTATGATTTTATATATTTAAATTTGCACCTTTGGCATGATATGATTATCCATTTTAATTATTAAACCTCCAACTTTTTCTTGTGATGTTATTTAGTTCTTTTCTTTTTATATTTTTTGCCATTTAATTGTGTCTTGCATTAGTCCAATCTTCTATTATATTTTTGATGTAACGTGTTTTATTGCGTTCATCGATGCACGTGAGAAGTTGAAATTAGTAAAGAGAAAGTGCGGCTCTTTTTTTTTTATTTTTATCTTTTCTGATTTAAATAGTTCTTATGTGAAAATGTTATAGAATACTATCTTAGCTTTTACTATGTTATGGGGTTGGGGCAAATTATAGTCTCATTTATATTGAGGGAAAATTACACATATACCCCCTGATGTTTCATCTAAATCTAATTAGATCCTCTAAGATTTGTATAATTGTAAAAACTACCCATTCCGTCAATTTTGATCATTCAACTAGACCCTCTTGAGGTTTTGCACAAGTATACCAACCATCCCTGTTGTCAACTCCTTTTTATAGTTAGACCCTCCAGAAAATTGACGCCAGCGGTAGTGTTTCTATAATTATACAAACTTCATGGAGTATAAGTACAATTATCCTTTATTTTAACGAGTGCCACCACTAAGTCCGTGTTTCTCCTCAAGGATAGCATAATTCATGTTCGTTTAGATTAAGGTTTTCTATCTCTAATGATGCTTTATGAAACTTAATCACACTTAGGTGTCAACAATGGTCCCAAAATGATCTTGAAATCTTGTTTTTCTAGTGGCGTAACCGCGTTTAGAGGAGGTGATTAGCCACAACTTAAACAAGATCTGCCTCACTACAATCTAACAAAATCCAAAGATCTAGCTACTTGCTTGCTACTTAATTTCTTTTAATTAATTAATCTTTGTGGTTTATAACAAAAGCTACATGTACTTGTAAGATCTTCTAAAATTCTCAAATTACTATAAATTATGTATCTTTTCAATATCCATAGCCTTATGAGGCTAAGAAAAGGTTCCTTTTATATCAGTCTATCTGTATATTATGTGTTAATTAATCAACCCACAGTTACATGAATAAAGTACGATATATATTATACATTTATCTCGAACAAGTTGCCTATATATGGCTAAGTTAAAGTTAAAAAGTCATTATTATTTTAATATCATAGTTAATATTTGAGAAGACAATCTTAAGATTTGCTTTTTTGGCTTTTGTTTTTGTTTGCATATATAATAGTACCAACATGGAGGTTTAACTCTATCTCTTAATTAGTGGGCTGGATTACACTTAAGAGAAGATATAATATATAATTAATTCTACTAATGTTGGTGTTTAAATTTAGTATATATCTTGATTAATCAATGCGAGGCACGTTGTGCTTGCCATATAGAGAAAAACTTTTTGGGTGTGACTTGTGAATATATTGCGATAGTAACTAAGATTTTGTGAGCCCACTTGGTAATTTTCAATATTTTTGGCAATAGGATCAAAGTGAAAGGGAGATTATGATAATGGGGTTTTGGAAAGAAGAAAGTTTAATTATTTGATGGAGATGATTAATTACTAGTTGTATAAGGAAATATTAAATTAAGGTTTAAAAATTTAGGTTTTATGATCATATTCTACCTCGTGGGAAATTCTAACTCAGACCCATCTTGGCCGAACTAATGTTAATTACGTGGCGAGTGTTTTACACTCGCCCTGATAATGGTTGATAACTTAAAGAGAGTGACCAATCACTTTGCAAGTGCAATACACTCACCATATAATTTGTTGGGTTCGACCAAACCAGGTTCAGATAAGAATTTTGTTTCTATTAGAGATAATTATCAAAAATCCCATGAAATTCGCTTAAATTACAGACAACATAATGTATTTATGGAAATTGCAATTATCCCCCCTGAGATTATCACATAGAGGGGTTTTCTTGTTATTGGGACTACTAACGACTTGTGTGTAAGAGGGTAGCAAACTCTATTGGTAGCATTAATTGTAATCGATCTCAATTTGTATAGATTGATCGTCTATTGTAATTAGAACAAACTATAGGGGGAATTTTGATAATTATCTTTGTCTATTATTTTAATTCACGACATGCCTTCAATATCACTAATTATATCTTCTAGATAATAAATCAAAATTAGAATAAATGATTTAAATCAATACTAAGATGGAGGAGGCCACGTGACCAAAACGGCAACGAGTTTGAAGTCAATAAACTTTCTTCTATTGTATAGTGGACTGGTATTTGTATTATTTATTAATTCTTTATATTGGATATGATTATCAATGATGTGAAAATTACACTTGATTCGAAATATTAATGTAATAACGTGAGTTGTATTTTACTACTTTATATTAATAAAGACTAATACAAGTGAAATTCTTAACAAAACCCTAAATACCCCGGCCTATCATTCAAGGAACTTGAATACTGAATATCATGGACTCAATTGATCTAGTAGTTTTAAATTCATGACCAAAATATAATTTTGTTAACCTACATTTAAAAAAAAATGTATAATAAGCTTCATGTTCCGCAATCATTAGGGTTCTTTAGGAACAATTGTGAAAAGACGAAAATACCCTTACTTAACTCGTGTGCTTATCACGTGGCACTGCTCTGGCATACATTTTTTATCAAAAGATGTACTTAGGTTGCACTTTATGAAAATACGCAAAGTTAAAGTGGCTGTCAAAAAACTCAAAAACTTGAGATTACAAATTGTAAAAATCCGTATAGTTGATGTGGCAAAGTTTATTTATCTCTCGTATTTCTATCCATTAGAAAGGATTGAGGGCGCTCCAGCTCAGCTTCTTATTAATTTGTGGATTAAGTTATATTTGAAATTGTTCATAAATAATTAAGCATAATATTTTATTGCTTAAGTTCATTAACATATCCCTTAACTATATATACATTATTACAATAAAAATACAACAAATATAACACCAACACGTGTCCATTATATGTTGTCACTATGAGGATAGCCTTAAAAGCAGCAAATACCTTAGCTAGAGCAAATCAAAAGCCTTTGAGCCATATTTTTGATATGACTCTCATGTTCATACATGCACTATATCACAATTAAAAGATTATAGGGTCCCATATTCCATTGCAATTTGCATAAGATGTTTGCACACTTCTTTCTAAACATTGGAGAGTGCCCTCTCTCTCTCTCTCTCTCTCTCTCTCTCTCTCTCACACACACACACACACACACACACACACATCACCCACTCCGCACGCAGTTTTATTTTTGTGAGAAGAAAAAAAAGTAAAATTATGAGATCTCGGACAAGATCTCCTACCCCAAAACGATGCTCTATTTCATGCCCTATACTCTAGATTCGTGATACGTATAAATCTTCTTATCAGTTGAGATAACGAAAAAAATTTAATTAATATAACTAAACAATCTGCCGTTAAGTAAATATTGAAGATTTACACGTGTCACGAATCTAGAGTATGGGGCATGAGATGGGACATCGTTTTGGGGTAGGAAATCCCGTCCGATGAGATCTAATGTAACTTTTCCAACTAAAGATGTATAGTCATCACATAACGCTCCTTTGATTATTGCTCGCTTTGATTGATCTATTAAAAATATATATAACCAAATTGACCATTTCAACTCTACCACCTCACAAGCCACCATTTAAAAATGTGACACTTTAATTAGTGATTCGAGCTCGAGCTTGGACTCAAGCCGATCTCGAGCTTTTCGTACCTAAGCTTGAGACTCGCGAGTGAGGAGATTATTTAATATTTTTTTTATTAATATATATGTTATATTAGTAATATATATATATGTATATTACTACATAATACTATTATATATTTTTTATTTTAAATTATTCTCAACAAACATTTCAAAAAATAAAAAAAGCAAAATAAATTAGATATTTTATCAATTCATTAAATTAAAAAACTTTGCACTTGAACCAAACTTGTGTTTGAACTTGAAATCAATTTTTTTGAAGATTCAAGTTTAGTTGAGTTGAGCCGAACCTAGTCGAGCTAGACTTTCAAAAAACTAGATTCGTCGAATTCAAGCTCGAGTTCGAGCCTAATATATAGGTTCCGTGCTTGAGCTAGAATTCAAAATTTTGTCCAAGCTTAACTTGACTCAACTTAACTCAACTCAACTCGTTTGCTCCCCAAGTTACCCTTAAAGAGGTTTGTAGGTGGTGGAGGTGGTTGGACTTAGAGAAATATTTAGCATTCACTAATAGTCCATCAACAACACCACCACATGCAGCAGCACAATTTAGAGTGTGGATATTCCATACAGTTCCTTTGCTTTTTTGGCTGTTGTGTGTGTGTGTTTATATAAAGATGATTACTAAGATTGGTTGAACTTGTTATCTATTCTTTTGAAAAAGAGCACACTAACCATACCGGTTTCAGAAGATATAGAAGTATGGGATATGGGATACCACCCACTTGGGTATATGTCCAAGTGGTGTGTTAATCGTTGGATCTAAACATGATGATGTCATAATATGGAATTGTGATATTATTATTTTCAATCCAATGATATATACAACAGTCGGGTGTATATCCAAATTGGTGGCATTTCAAATCCCATATATCAAAAAGTAGAACACTTCACACCCACAGAGGGGTAACTTTTGGATACTTGACTTGACACCCAAGGATTCACTACATAGTTGCCTTATCTGCAATGGTAAACCTTTTTAAATAGCATTAACACCAAGGATAAAATTGTCATTTCATGTATTTCACAACAATAAGTTTGTTATCTCTTTCTTTTATTTTCTTTTCTTTTCCCCCCCTATCTTTTTTGTTTCTTTTTGGGATTAAAGTATGACAAAAGATTAATTGTTCCCTATCAATTAATAAAACATTGCCTTAAGGGCAAATACTTATAATTGAAGTTAACGAATTTTTTATTAAAAAATAAATGTTATAAAATATTTGATAGACAATGCTTCTAGCTTTTAGTCTCTTCTTACTCATAAAAGTAAAAGACAAAACATTTCAAATACTCTTCAGCTGTTAGAGAAAAACAAAAACAAAAAGAGAAAATGAAGAAGAAGAAGAATGAAAAATTCAAAAGCACTTATTTAAAATTTTCTACAAACACTCATATCTGTAACATAAGAATGCTCCTATTCTTTTTTGGGATGTTTATAAACCACGTCATATCTTTTTTTTTTTTTGGTTACCCACCCGGTTTACCGGAGCTTTTGCCCCGACTATGTCCGGATCCGACCCGGGTCGCGCACCTGGCATTGGTGGGTGAGTCTCCCAACGGGAATTTCTGCATACACTGGGGTTCGAAACCGAGACCCCGCTTAAGCGATACTGAGCCGCTTACCACTCGGACCAACCCCCGTTGGTATAAACCACGTCATATCGAAAGATACATTTATAGACTATTTCTTTTGGAAAATTACAATGTCGAAATAGCTAAAGTTTTATTTTTCTCTTTTCTTTCTCAATCTTGATTTGGGTAAAATATAAATTTATATTTCTAACTGAACTTGAGCATCGAAGTCTATGTTGGGTAACCACCAATTTCCCTTTATCCAAAGCTCTGGTTCTTGTGTGTTGGTCCTCTTCTCAACTAATCTTTAATAAGCTCATTTGATCTCGAATCTTGACTTGGATCCAAAATATTCATATAAATTTATGAAGATCCTACTGACTCTCAAAGTCGACTTTTACTTTAACTGAGTTTGAATCTAATTGAAGCCCATTTAACATTAACCTCATACCAAATGTTGTATTATAAATCCAACTATGATTACAAATTTAGATGTGGAGAACATGCCTAGAATAACCAACAATGGAATAAAGATTCATTATATAATTAGTGAATCTTAGGCTTCTTTTATAGCCGTTAGTTCGTACTTAGCCGTACACACCATTAGCAAGAAAATCAATGTCAATTTTCAAAAATTTCACTACAAGAATAAGTGGGAGGAGTTGGACCACTTCCAAGCTTGGAAAAAAAGGAAAAGCTTGTAAAAGATAATAAGTTAGGGAAAACTTTGTTCTAGCTAAAAATGATAGTACTACCTTGATAATGTAGTGTAATTGATTTTATCATTTAAAATATTTTGCATCTTTTGATAAAAAAAAATAGGGATAAACATTTTTTACCATCCAAACTTTTCGTGTTTTTGGACTTTATCATATAATTTTTTTTTCTTTTTTACCATTTGCCATCTAAACTTTACGTTTTTTTTATATATTGCCATCTAAGAGCATTTTCAGGTGGAATATTCCACCGGAATTCCATCACATGCATGTCATGTGATTTTAAGTAAGTGCAAATGCGTCATTTTACATGGGATAAATACTTTTAACCCTCTAAACTTTTTTGTTTCTGGTCATTTGCCATTTGAACTTTGCGTTTTTTTACATATTACCATCTAAGGATATTCACATGTATGTCATGTGACTTTAACCAGCTGAAATGACGCATTTGCCCTTACCTCCACCAAAAAATGTGATGTGTAAAAAATCACAAAGTTTATATGGCAAACGGTACAAAAAAAAATTCATATGTTAAAGTCCAAAAATACGAAAAGTTTGGAGGATAAAAAATATTTATCACAAAAAAATATATATTAGAATCTGTTAAGCTTAGCGCACAATAATCAGACACAATCACAAATTAGCGGGGGAAAAGACAAAAAATAATAAATAAATAAATAACACAAGATTTAATATGTTTGAACCAATCTACGTCCACCAGAAAGACAAAAAGAAGTTCCACTATGGCGAATAGTGTTTTTTAATTTAGTATATTCCGTCCCCAAATCCTTAAATATCAGTCCATAAAAAACAAATGGTTTGTAAACATGAATCGGGAAATACAACATTTGTTCAACA
The DNA here is from genome assembly GCA_026212405.1 of Petrea volubilis. Classification (NCBI taxonomy): domain Eukaryota; kingdom Viridiplantae; phylum Streptophyta; class Magnoliopsida; order Lamiales; family Verbenaceae; genus Petrea; species Petrea volubilis. The sequence continues at coordinate 27,750,538 of CM047872.1, read as the reverse complement.
GGTGCATACTGCTCGCATTGGAGAGGAGGAGGGGGGGGGGGGGGGGGGGGCTGGGCTAATAACATCAATTCAACGAGTCCATACCGTAGGGGTGCGACAAGCTCGGATCGGTAGCTTACATTGTATCTCATGACGGCCTTTTCGGATCAGGTCACAAGTCGGATCATCGAAATTCAAATCACATTAACATAATCAAATAATATAATAAAAAAAATTAATTTTAAAAGTTTTATTATGATATACCAACGTTTATTAGCAAAAATGTGTAAAAATAAGTTTTCTCAGCCAAGAAGGAATATTGATGACTATAGTAGTCTTTTTGGACTTGGTGGAAGATCATTTTCTTGTCGACACAATACCTTATTTGTTGGAGAAAAGGGATCCCATTTTATATTTCAACTTTTGACTTTATGGAAAACACAAAAATATAAATAAATAAATAATCGACTTACACAAATTAAGGTAGCATTTGATTCGGGGAAAAGAAGAGGATGATTTTTGGAATTTTCGAAATGGAAAAATTTTATTATTTTTCTATGAGGAGTTTTGCCTTGTGTGTCTGTGTGTGTGTGTGCAATGTTTAGCTCTCTTTCTATTTTGATTTTGCTCAATTGTGAAAGAATAAATAGAATCGAGTCGAGTTTGGATTGTTTTTTTATGATCAATATAAAAGTAAAGAAAATAAGACTCGAGTTCGTTTTGAACCTTGTTTTAATTTAGACTTGCCTTGGTTTGGCTCATTTGGTTTGAATAGAAACAAAAAAGGATAAGTTATTTTATTGAATGTGAACCATAAGCTTGATTTCAAAAATAATGTACTATTTATAATTATAAAGATATTAAAAAAAATATCAATAAAAAAGAAAACCCACTTCCCATTGAATAAGAATTATTTAATTTGATTTTAACTTGAAACTTATACAAGTTTGTGTGCTCGAATTTGAACTTTTCGAACTCAAACTCGAACATTTGTGGAACTGACTCGAGTGATTTATTGAGCAAAAAACAATAGTTTAGTCATTTAATCTATCCCTCTATTTTTCCTATTTTATTTAAATTTATTTCAATAGAAATTTCTTAAAATATATGTAAGCATATATTCATATAGAGGATTCAAAAAGCATTTTTTTTTTCCTCAAGCGATAAATATTTAATTTTATACTCTTAAACTGGGTTCAGATCCATGGATCCAATGCAACCCAACTCGTGTTTCTGGGTCGGATAGGATAATTGCTAATGGATTTTAAAAGGTTGAAATTTAAACGGATTCCGGGCCTTGTTTCTGGGCCAAGTTTGTTTGATAAAAAATGTAAAAAAAAATAAAAATTGGTCTAGCAAGTTCAAAAAATAAATATATTTATCAAAAGAAAAAGTTAATAAAAATTTCCATTAAGAAAACTCAATTCATTGATTTTTTGTTTCTAAGAAGTCAAATAGCAATCCAATTAAATTGATAGTCAATTGTTGATGGTTTTGGTATAGAAGTCAATTGAATTGAGGAATTCTAATGTTTTTTTTTTCATATAAAGATCGATAGTTGGATCGTACATCGTTACAATTCAATAATCATTCAATTCGACCATAAAATTCATTAATAATGGCTAACAAATTATATATACATACATACATATATCTCACGTACACAAAAATACATTTGCAATAGTTGAAGTTAAGCCATTTTCGGCTTCTAGCTGCGAACAATAAAAAAAAGCATAAGTAAAGTGTTTCTAAGCACAATTCGTGCTCAAGAGTTGAAAGCATTTATAGGGGTGTTTTTCGAAAAAACTATAGCTTTAACCACTTATCAAAAGTTAAAACGATTACAAACACCTCAACTAATCAGACACGTTTAATATGGTTCGAACTTGAAATTCATATTTTTTTTTTAAATTTGGGGCCTCTAAAAATATATTAACAAAAAAAAAGGTTTATTGATGATGGGGAGCAAATCAAAGTAGATAAAAAGTGCAAAATTGAGCGAAAAACCCTTTTATTAATTAATTTAATTTTATATATTTGATAGAATCCTTTGATTTATGTATTTATTTTATTTATTCTACTTAAAAAAAAAACAGATAAAGAATATAGAGAAGCATGGATAGAGATAGAACACAGTAGTCATAGGAATCCTCATCGCGCGATTTACGCTTCTCCATATTCGAATCGCAGAGCAAGTAACCGGAGACAAAATCTCTCTCTCTCTAACATTTAACAGGCTTCATTTTCTCTTTCTAAAGCCCCAACCAAAACAGGAGTGTGAAAAATCCTCTCCCTTTCTCTCTCTAAAATTAAGAAAACTGCCACAACTTCTCCTCCGCGTCTCCATCTCTCTCTCTCTCTCTCTCTCTTAAAGTTTTCGAAATTCACATTTTGCAAGTAGAAACCTCTACGTTGATACATACAATCAAGAAGTGTGTGTGTGTGTGTGTGTACGTATTTATGTAGACGAATATAAACCACAGATAGATAGCTCGGCGCGGACGAAAATACCCTTGGAGCCCCTTTTGAATTTCTTGCAAGCAACCACTCAGTGACCCAACTCCTCTGCTTATTGTTTCGTTTGTTTGCGAGTGTGTCGCTTTTTTTTATCGACTGCCCTTGTGTAATTTGAGGCTCAATTTTTTGTTTTATCCTTGGTGGTGAATTTGAGTTTTGTTTGATACTTCAATTCCCTGCATATTTTTCATCTGCTTTGAAGTTGTTGATTTTGGAATATTGGATTCTTGGTGAAAATATAGTTGCTTCATTATTTGGGAAATTTTGTGTTTTGTGGGTTTGTAAGAATCAATGGCTTCTTATCATGCGAATACTCATTCAGAGCCTGCAAAAATGGAACAGATAATTACAGAATTTTTTGCTAAAAGCCTTCACATAATATTGGAATCGCGGTCCCTCTATGTTTCGTCACGTAATTATAGCGGCGAGCAAGTTTTGTCCTCCCCATCCCCATCCTCTTCATCTCCGTCGTCGTCGAGTTTTAGGCGGGATAAGTGGTTTAATCTAGCCCTCAGGGATTGTCCTGCTGCTTTAGAAAACATAGATTTTTGGAGGCAGAGTAATCTTGAACCCATGATAGTTGATGTCATTTTAGTTCAGAGGCCGACCGATTGGGACCCCTTGAATTTCTCCCCAAAGAAAGGTCTTGCAAGACCTTCATCCGGGAAGGAGCGGTATTATTATGGTTCGGACAATGATGAATTGGGGTGTGAGGCAAAGAATGAAAAGATTATTGAGAGGTGGGTTTTGCAGTATGAGACTAAGAAGAGTGGTGCAAATTGTGGTGGTTCATCTGGCAGTAAAAGGTTGACTTGCACAAGCTCTCATGCGTTGTACAAGAAGTCTATCCTGTTATTAAGGTCCTTGTACGCGACAATCAGGCTTCTGCCTGCCTATAAGTTGTTTCGGGATCTCATTTCATCTGCCCAAATTCGGTTGTATAATCTTGGCCACCGAGTCTCGTCTTTTGTTGAGCCATTCACCCACAGAGAAGAGGCGGATATGCAGCGTTTTGTGTTCACTCCTGTTGAGACTTCCTGTGGCAGGCTTTGCCTATCTGTCTGGTACCGTTCGTCAGTATTGGATGTTGGTTCCGAGCCTTCAACCCCTATATCCCCACAATTCATTCCAGAATATGTTGGGAGTCCAATGGCAGAACCACTGAAAAGGTTCCCATCTGGTCCTGTATCACGCAGTTTGCCCTCGTCGTCTCCTTTTGGTAGGCGTCATAGTTGGAGTTATGACTTGTATAGAGCATCACCGCCTTCAGTGAACCCTTCACCTTCACCCACATATTCTGAGCCCCATGCCTCATTGGCAAAACAGCATTCGCACTGTCTTCCTCCAGCAGGCTTACCTCGTCATTTGCATGATGAAACACCTGCGACTCATTTGAAAAATCCAAGTTATGATGAGTATTGGCCTTCCCCTATGGTTTCACCATCTCCCTCGCCATCACCGCCAACCTATGTTCATGGTGGTGATATATCTAAGGCTCTTTTACGGTCTGAAAGTGCTCCTGTTAGTATACCTGCATCTAGGCTTTCTACCCTGCCTTCACTGCCGAACAACCTACTGATGCCTCCTTCACCTCCCACGAAAGCTACTCGGTTGGCTGTTTCTAAGCAAGTTGCACAATCAGGGCTTAACCAAACCAGCTCAACAGTTGACAAGGTATGGACTCTGATTATAGTGTGTTTAATTCCTTTTCGGCTCACAAGTATTTGAGTAAGTAGGGCTTGCCTGCTGCAGTTCTCTTTCAACAGGGATGAGCCCGGAAAGATGCTGGGGGTGAAACCATCATCAAATAGCTCTCCATCAAAATCGTTTTCTAGAAGCTCAAGTAGGTTATCATTTCAGGACGACTATGATGATTCTGAGTTTTCTGGACCTTTTGTTGTAGACGACGATGAAATGATAGATCCAGGTTCTAGGTAACCATGCAATCCTGTTCAACAGACTTTAATTTCCTAAGTTTACTGATGGATGGCACTTGACCTGTTTAGATAATTGGTTGTTACACATGTTCTGTTCTCATCTTGGGTTGGCCTACTTACTGTATTCGTAAATATTCCTTTTGTATTCTTTGCAATCTTCGATGTACCCTGCTATTTCATGTGTTATCACCTAAGGAACTTTCATAGATCTTTCTTTTTCTTTTCTTGTATTTCAAACCTTGTTTTTCTTTTTCGTTATGCTTTCTGAACAGCAGATGGGAGAAAGGATGTTATATTCTAATCGTTTTAGTTTGAATAATGCCTTGGAGTGCCCAGTTCTTTCTGGTTCAACATCTGGTCCAACTTTTTGCTGATAACATTCTGAACTGGTTACTTTGAGTTCATTTACTTCTATAGTTTGGGTAGGTCTGTCTGGAACTCTAGGTAGAGTTAGATATCCTTACTTTACCCTATGTCAAGCTTATAATCATAATCTTTATCAACCTCTATCTGTCTATCTAAGAATACTTGTGTTGAATCATACTGTTCCAAAAAGGCTACTGTATAAGACATTTCTTTAACATTGAAAATGCTTGGTGAAGCTGTATATGGGCTGATTAACTACCTTAATGCCTTCTAGATCATGGGTACCTGCACAGTAGTGGTCTGCCAGTCTTTGTCTTCATTTTATATAATTATAACCAATCATTCAGTCATTTCACTTATATATAATGCTGTATTATTATTGTTACAGAATTGTGCCCGATGTCAAAACCCACCGTCATATGGACTGTTGTCTTCCTTTTTGGGATCATTCTAATAGTATGTTTTGTTGAAATTACAGTCGATTTTGTACTTACCTGTTATTGGGAACCATGTGGGCTACAAGCTCACCACGTAGCTGCTGTTAGAAAAAATTAAAACTTGCTTATTACTCGTTAGTGAGGCTACTTTGGGTCCAAACAAGTTTTTGAAATTATTAGTAGTTTTAGGTTGAAAAATAACTATGTTGGTTTGCATTGTTTATTGGCTTTCTAGGCATAAAAAAAAAAGCTTATACGCATCTTCATTTGTTACTATCTGGCTTGAAGCATCAAGCATGTGAGTCTGCATCTCTTTTTACCTTTAATATTCAATTCCTCCGGGTTGAATTATTTGCTGTTATTATTTAAACCTCATCACATTCGACAAACAAACTGATATGTCATGTATAATGCTGCCAGACCAGGTTCCTTCGATCCACCAGGACACCCTTCCGGGCCCAATGAGCTCGCGGGAGCTCCAGTTAAAAAATCACAAGATGCTGCAGTGGGCGCACTCGTTTGTATGCTGAAGAAAGCACCCCCTCTCAGGCAGGACACCTCTGTTACCACGGAATATCTGCAGGGTTCCAGGCTTCAAACGTTGAGGAACTGCATGGAGGACACTAATGTAATTTCACAAGAGCAGTCTACTACTTCAAATCTTGCTTCCTCCCGGACAACAACCGATGCACTCGAGGAGCTTCGCAGGTATAGAGAAATGAAAGATTCGCTGATGAAGAAAGCTAAAATTTCTCAGGCATAGCAAAATTGATCGTTTTTTGCATTTTTTTTCATATATATATTTTTTTCTTTATTGCATCTATCTTGAAGAAGATTTGTGCAGCATTTGGTTGCTGTGCTGAGGGTTATTTTAGTTATTTTGCTCGGGGTTTCGTTGCTATCGACCGGTCTCTATATGTACATATTTTGAGCATATATATATATATATATATATACACCTTGTGGTTTTGAAGTGAGGATTGTCTAGTGTATAGTCTAACTGGGAAGTTGCTTTGATGGGCTGACCCCAAGCAAATATATGGTGATGATGGTTTGTACATAGAACTTTTTAACAAGGCCTGTCTATGGACTATTGATGTACATACTTGTATATATATATTACCAATTATACAAGTTATTGTTATTATTAAGCCTTATATAATTGTGCCATTTATTACTTGTAAAAGTGTTGATTTTTCGAGCTGGAATTTATGTGCATTTTAACATGGTGGTGCAATCTTTATGATAATTATCAGCATCATGAGTTGTGTTAAATTGCGGACCTACCATTCGTACCTCAGAAACCGTCAATTTATTATGCAAATGTTATTCTAAAAATGCCTCAATTTGAGAGAGTATATTCTTAGAAAAAATGGAATTTTTTTTTTTTTTGTTGAAGTATTTGTCCCTTGGCACTTGAATAATAACGTTGGATTACTAATTTTAATCTCATCCGCTACTTTGAACTCTTATGTAAAAGGCAAATGGCTTGGTTTATTGTCCCTTGGTTAATTATGGAAAACATTGGATTTTGGACCGTTCATTGAATCGAAAAATCAATCGATTCACGGATTACTAGTTGAATTATTGGGTCAATTGCTGTCGGATCAGTTCAGGTTTTGTCTCTCAAGTGGACCGACCCCTAGTTGAATTATTGGGTCAATTGCTGTCGGATTTTGTCTTTCAAGTGGAGCGACCCGATTCTTACGGTCTAGCAGTCCAATGACGATTTTTAACAGTTTTAAGAAAATGACCTGGGCCGTTTTGTAGTCCAACCAATCTGATCAGGTGTATTTTTTTTAAAACCTTGATTTCTTAATCATCGTTCAAATCATCATAACATATGATCATCATCTGATGTGTTTGGTTTAATTGTATGCTTAAAGACGCATTATATATGTTGCACATGCTAAAATGCGAAAATGAATATATGAGATTTTTTTACTGATATATATTATTTTATTTGTTTGTTGTTGATTAAAAGATGAGCTTAAAACCTATTAAATTTCACATTTGTTCTTTTTTGCAAAAATGTAAGCTCACAACATTCATTTTTAAGTCCAAAAGAGTAAAGCTGCTAACGTGACAAAAGAACAAAATCTTGGTTAATGAAGTAGCTAACAAGGCTCCTGTGCAATATCTATTTTAACACGACAATTTCACCATTCAATTTATGATAATCTCATAAATCTTACAATGCACTCCATGGCTCCATAAGTATAAAATACAACGATATTATCATATTCATGTACTGCCTAGAGACACAGATGAACAGGATCAAGCAGAGAAACATCACAACACATGATAAACCTTTCAAGATTTAACAAGAATCTCACAAAGATGAAAACATCAAAACAAAGAAGATCCCATCAAGACATAGCAACTCAAAACCACCATCTTCAAGAACAGTTGCTTAGATAGTTATTTTACCGGCGTTTCGTTAGCCTGTGATCATTGTCCCGGCACCCGCATCGGTGAGAATCTCGAGCAGCAACGAATGCTTCAGCCGCCCGTCGATAATGCTCGTTGTCCTCACCCCTTGAGCCAGAGACCTCACACAGCAATTCACCTTCGGTATCATCCCGCCGCCAATCTTCCCCTCTTCCATCATCTTCTTCACTCCTTTAATGTCAATCTCCTTCACCAAACTCCCTGGGTCGTCCCGGTCCTCCAATATCCCGGACACGTCCGTCAACAAAATCAGCTTCTCCGCCCCCAGAGCTGCTGCCAGCTCGCCAGCCGCTGTGTCAGCATTAATGTTATAGGACTGCCCCAACAAATCCGCCGCCACCGAGGCGATCACAGGGATGTGGTTGTTGTCCACGAGCGGGCGGAGTATCGCAGGGTCCACACTAGCAATATCCCCGACAAACCCAAGCGAAGCGTTGGGGGAAGGCCGGGCCGTCAGGAGCCGGCCGTCGATCCCCGACAGCCCAACAGCAGTGGCCCCCGCCTTGTTGATCAGGGCCACGAGATGTTTGTTGACCTTACCAACCAACACCATCGACACGATCTCCATGGTGGACGCGTCGGTCACACGGAGCCCGTTGAGGAAGTTGGGTTGGATGTTGAGTCTCGTCAGCCATTGGTTGATCTCGGGCCCACCTCCGTGGACAAACACAATTCGTATGCCAACACACGAAAGGAGGACAATGTCGGCTATCACGGATGCCTGGAGGGCTTCGAATTTCATCGCTGCCCCGCCATATTTAACCACTACAGTCTTGCCTCGGAATTTCTGAATAAAGGGTAGCGCTTCGGATAGAATCTTGACTCGGGATTGAGCCGAGGTGGGATCTTTCTCAACTTCGGGTGATGCTATCGACTGCAGAGACGATTTGAGGGGTGCGATTTTCGTGCTGCGCTTGAATTTGGCGAATGGGGCCAGGTTTTGGAGAGACGGAGGGAAAGCATTTGACCCTTTTTCGAGGAGGGTTGAGGGAGGGGATGTGAGGGGGAGGGTTTTAGCAGCCAACATAGGTTTTTTTTTTTGAATGGCTAAGAAAAGGGGCTTGTTACAAAGTTGAGTGTGGCATATTATCAGTTATTGTATCTGCAAATGAACATCAGTCAAGAACTAACACAATGTAACTGAACATTATTACTTAGTAACATGCAAACACACAAACTCAAAGCTAAATCCACAAAATGAGAAAAATAAATTTGATGTGTCCTAAGTCGAAAGAATATACTTCAAAATCAAACCTCGGATACTCAAAAACGAAGTAACGGAAGAAACTTTATTTACTTCAAATGAAAAGAATGTAAAATCCCCAAATGTCCCAATCTGAGATCAAGAAATGAGAAGAACCCTAGAAACTAAACTAAAAACACCAATCAAATGGAGAAAAAAAAAGGGATAATTGCTTAACCTGAGGGATTTTAGAATGCTACAAAGACAGAGCCCAAAATCGAGAATAAAAATCGTGACAATCATAAAACCCTAGCTTTGATTCATGAACTAGTCCAATGATTCCCTTTACTATATCAACAGGCATAATTTTTTTTCTGGTTAATTTCAATGGATTGTTGATTCAAGAATGTGTATTAAGTGTTGACAAGATTTGTGTTTTAACTTTTAAGATGGTCATTGGCAAGATGTCACGTGAGAATCTAGAGAGAGAGAGAGAGAGAGAGAGAGAGAGAGAGAAGAGGTACCAGATGACAGCAGAGAAGAAGCGAGCAGCGGCGGCGCTTAGGTGTTCTCTCTCTCTCAGTCTCTCCCTCTCTCTTCCCCCGTATCTATCTATCTACATAATTCTTGTCTAATGTTAATTGCTTATTCATTTTTCTTTCTTTTATTATTATTATTATTATTAAGAGCTTATCTGTGTTCATTTTATTTTCCATTATTTGCAAATAAATAACTTATTTGTTTTCCTCAAAAATTAATCTCTTCACATATTAATGGTGCTTCATTTCAAGAGCTATGCTGAGTTTATTAATCTGTGCGTATACATTATAAACCTTTTTTTTTGATAAAAAATAAAATATAACCTTAGTAATTGTTCCCATGGATTATTCTCATAAATATTCCGATTTTTACTTATTTTATGTATTTATTTATTTGTTTTTGCTTAGAGCATCACACCTAACACGGTAGAAACTTTGTTTTTGCTTAGAGCATCATACATTACCTGGGACAAATTGTTTCTCTAATTATCCAAGAAGAAAAAAAGTTACGGGTTTTAGGGTTTAGGGCAAATTATAGGTAAACGTAATCGTATCCGTGTGAAACACATATTATCCCTATTCTTAATCGGGACTTGGGTTATGGTGCCCAGGTGAAACATAAATCATCCCTATTTTTAATCGAGACTCGGGTTAAGTTTGGTTTCAAAACGTTATTGGATTAGGAATAAAGCATTCCAAGATTAGTGTATCTAGTAGAGCATGGAGAAGTATTGGAAACCCCAATTTCTTTACTCGGAGCCATTTCTTTTCCCATCCCCTTGCCCCGGTATCGCTCTTTGCTTCTGATTCTTCGGAAATCGGAAGAATCCACTTACACCTCCTGACATTTGGTCCAATTACAAGTAATCTCTTTTTGTTTGGAAAATTGCCAATAAAAAATCCCATAAAACATGGCCCTTCTTGTTAAAGTTAATGAAATGATGTGACAAGACAACAATACCCTTATTCAGTTTCAAGTTTTTTGGAGAAAGAGTTTTTCTTGGAGCCCAAAACTGTAACTTCCAATCTTAATGGTCAATGAAGTAAGATTATAATAGATTAATGCTGTAGAAAACACCACAAATAATCATCACACATAAATTCACATTTCTAAAATGACACAATACTGTACAAATAACTTACAAAATTAACGACCAACTATATATAGTACAAAAATAGATTATAGGTCAGAGGATTCACTATATACACTGCAATTATCTTTAAGATTTCACCTTTATTTTCCCTATAAAATTAATTAAAAAAAAAAGAAGATGATGATGATGATGATGAAGATGAAGATGAAGATGAAGAAACACACACACATACAGAATATATATACAAACAGAATATATATATATATACATATATATATATATATATATCGATTTCATAAGAAATTGTGCTGATAAAACTCCTCAAAGGATAGACGATCATCTGCAAAGACATAAAACTTCATCAAACTATGATTCAAATGTTCCAACTATTTATAGACCAGCCATACGGCGCGGTTCAGTTCCAGTAATAGCGAATTTTACAGACCCGGATTAATGCGTAATAATCCCGAACACAAGTCAACACATTCTGAGTGCAATTGTGGAAGGATTAAATGAGAAAACGGGAGAGATGTAGATGCCTTGATATTCTGCAGGAGCTGAAATCACGAATTTTAGTTTGGGGGAAATACTATTCAACAAAAAATGATAAATTATGGTCAGACCCCCCTCAGGTTTGGCCCAATTACTGCAAAACCAAAGCCTCTTGCATGAACTCAAACCTTTAAGTGTAATTGTAATTTTGGAAACACTAGGGGTTCTTTTGTAATAAGGTAGGTTTGGGTGAATTTTCCCCAACATAAAGAAATAAAACTCCATCAATTAAAAGGGTAAATTACAACAAGCCCCCCCTCTGATTTTTGACCTAATTATAGATATATAACTTTTGTATGAACTCAAACCTCAAGGGGTAGTTTAATTTCTTAAACAAAGGGGGTTTTTTGCAGTTAGGCCAAACCACAGGGGTCGGATTGTAATTAACCATCAAAGATTGAACTCCACCGGTCTAAGCGCTGTGCTATCTGTGCACTACTCCAGCTGCGGAGGGCAGCCGATTAGGAGTTCAAAAAGAATTCCACCAACACTCGACATATCAAACTACCAAGAAGTTTAGCGTAAGCTTATTTTTCCATATAATCAAGAAGAAACAACGATTACAAACCTTTCATCATATCTCTGGAACTGTAGAATTTTGGGAGCCATGTACAGTAGTGAACCGCAAACTGTCTCTGCAGATTCATCAGGCAGTAAAATCCTGATCCCCACAAAACAAAAAAAAAAAAATAACGTAATTAAAGATTTCAGAAAGTAATGGTGCTTGTGAGAGCAAAATTTGACAGCCAGCGCTTTTGAGTTTAGTTAGATTTCCTGGTGGCCCCTGCCTTGTTGACCAGGGCCACGAGATGTTTGTTGAACTTACCAACCAACACCATTGACACGATCTCCATGGTGGACGCATCGGTCACGCGGAGCCCCTTGAGGAAGCTGGGTTGGATGTTGAGTCTCGTCAGCCATTGGTTGATCTCGGGCCGCCTCCGTGGACGAACACGATTTGTATGCCGACACACGAAAGAAGGACAATGTCGCTATCGCGGATTTCACCGCCGCCCCGCCATATTTAACCACTATAGTCTTGCCTCTCGGAATTTTTGAATGAATGGTAGCGCTTCAGATAGATTTTTTACTTGGGATTGGGCCGAGGTGGGATCTTTCTCAACTTCGGGTGATGTTATCGACTGTAGAGAAGATTTGCGGGGTGTAATTTTCGTGTTGCGCTTGAATTTCGCGAACGGGGGCGGATTTTGTCGGAGCGAGGGAGGGAAAGCATTTGACCCTTTTTCAAAGAGGGTTGAGAGAGGGGATGTTTGTGGGGTAGCACCCAACATAGTATTTTCTGCAAATGAAAAGAATGCAAAATGCCAAATGTCCCGAACTGAAATCAAGAAATCAGAAGAACCCTTGATGCTAAATTAAAAACACCAACCAAACGAGAATAAAAATCGTGATAATCATAAGAACCGTTGGTTTGATTCATGAACTGGTCCAATCATTCATGCACAGTGGATTTCCTTTATTACATCAACAGGCATCAATTTTTACTGCTTAATTCCAATGATAAATTGATTCGAGAATGTTTCCAATTTGTATTTTCCGTTCACATCCAAGTACATTTTCATGCTTTGGTTAAGTATGAATGTTAATATTTCATTCTCTAAGATCAAATAAGAAAGGAACAGGGCAGACAATGGACAAAAGAACATTTATTGTTACTCTGAACTCATATAAAGATGAAGGCAACAAAGTATAGTGAAATTGACACGGGGATTAAGAGAACTATACAGAACTTAGGAAAGAGCTAGGATTCGGTGGAACTGGAATGTCTACAGTTCCCTCCAGCATAAGGAGAACTTTCTTCATCGATGGACGCATTGATGGCTCCTCTTGGATGCACCAAATTCCGATTTTAACCATTCTCTCCAGTTTTCTTTTGTCGACACTCTCACTGCCCACAAGTTTTCCTAGCTCTCCTTCTGCATAACAATCGTAAACCCATTCCTCAAGAATCGCCTCATCTTCCGGTAGGTTCCAGTCGACACTTTTCCGACAGCATATGATCTCTAGCAGCACAATCCCGAAGCTATAAACATCTGCTTTGACTGTCACAGGCTGTCTCTGGTGCCATTCTGGTGCTACATAACCCTTGGTCCCTCTGATCCCTGTATAGGTTTTAGTCTGATCTTGCTTTAGGAGCTTCGCTATTCCGAAATCTGAAATCTTGGCACAACCGTGTTCATCCATGAGTATGTTTTGAGGTTTTATGTCGCAATGGATGATCTGTGTCTCACACTCTTCGTGCAGATATAGGATGCCTCGTGCTATATCTCGAGCAAGATTGATTCTTTCCTCCCAGATTAGATGTTTTTCAGGTTTGAAAAGTATGTCCGCAAGCGATCCACTGCTCATATACTCAAACACCAGGAGCATATCAGTTCCATTGAGACAGTAACCAAGGAGTCGGACTAGATTTCGGTGATATGTCTTCCCGATCGTCTTCACCTCAGTTTGAAATACTCTTTCCCCTTCTGCGAGTTGCTTCTCTAGCCTCTTCACCGCCACCACTTTTTGGCTACTTTGTAAGACCCCCTTATAAACAGTGCCCGATGCTCCTCGACCAAGCTCTTCTTGAAAATCATTTGTTGCTCCGGCAAGATCCTCATAGGTAAATGCCTGCAGACCAACATCTTCGACTAGTGTAGCCTCGGAGATCCTGTCATAATTCCTAAAAGAAGCACGTTTTCTACGAACATATACCCAAGATAAGGCCAAGACCAATATAGATAGAGCAAGAAATGAAATGCTAGTGATTAGGATGTCTAAACGGGCTTTCTCAACCTTTTTGCCCGCAGTGGCCGAATCTCCTTCTGTTGTTGTTTCAGGGGCTGAAACACTCACTTTAACGAGAGCGACGTTTGAGTTGCTCAGGTCCCTCCTTCCGTATCTTAGTGGAAGCCTTTGCTTTCTGCACCGACTACCGTTAAATAAGGCTGCTTCACAGTTGCAGTCTGCTAGACAGGCTTGCCTGCATTCTCCCACAGCAATCGTGTTCAAAGCATCATAGTAATCATCTTCCCATACTGTGTTCTGCACTAATCTGATATCATATATTACTCTGTGATCCTTGTTCCCACAGTTTCGTGCTGTAAAATTTCTTATGCAGCCAGCAGTCCGGTTGCCCGACTGAACAAAGTCAAAACCTGGAAGACAGCTACAACTAGCAACCTCATCCATCAGTACACAAAAGCCATTGAGCCCACATAAGCCTTTCGGGTCGCACACATCAGATGTCGAGCTCCATATTACAGTCCAATTGCCTTCACGACTTGAAGAGCGTGAATACAGACGAAAGATACCATCCACATCGATTCTCATCAGGTAGATAGTTCTTGCTACAGGGTACCCTCCCGTCGTTATATTCTTCAGGACAGAACTCCCATTGATCAAATAAAGATAGCCATCGTTTTCAAGATGGAGCGTAACATTGTTGCCGCCGTAGTATGTGCCCGACTCATAGTATGCATATGGAGGTGCGTCTGGAGTGTTCACCGGGTATTGCACGAGGTTCCCATCAGTTTGCATCTTTAGCCTGAAAAGCCCTCTTTTGGGGTCACTTTTTGAAGCTCTTGAAACAAGCTCCCCTCGTGTTGCAAGGCGTTGACCGGGCAAAAGTGTGTCTGTCGGGTGATCAAAGCTCTGCCAAATGATCCTGGAACCAGAATCATAGAGCACAAAGTTGCCATTGTCGAGCATCGAAGCCCATGCAATCAGTAGCGAAGAGCCCACAACATCTGTCTCCTGGCCTTCACTCTGCTGCAGGATTAGCCTTCCATCACCGGTCAACTGCAGCTCGACATTGCCGGCAACTATGGGGTTACTGTCCCGGTTTGCGATCCAGACAATGGTATTGTCTGATATGCCCGCTAGAAAGACGGCAACGACATAGCCGTTGCTCTGTGGGACGAACCCAAAGGCGTATAGGCCCGAGGGTGACAACCATGAGGAGTTTTTTGTGGGTGTCAAAGCCGAGCCTTGGCTGATATTGGACTGTCGTTGTTGAGCTTCTACTGCACTAAATGCCGAAACTAGGAGGAGAAATAGCAGATAAACGGTCATGGGATCGATATGCGGTTTATGAGGTTGTCTGTATAATAGAGCCCCCTGAGCTCCGTCTCTGCATTTAAAGGTGCATAAATTTGTTTGCATTAGTAGGAAAAATACGCGTTTTTCGTTAGACTTGGAGCTTGATTCTGATGCGTCTAAGTCTAACGCGTTTTTGGCTCCATTTATTCGTGTCTATTCTGGGTTTGGAAGTTTGTTATTATTTTTGAAAGTTGAAATACAATCCACCCCTGTCCGTTTAGAGATATTGAAGAACTGTGATCCTCACTTGATAGCGAAGTATGTGGTTAGAAAATATCAAGTCTGATGTACAGTCAGCAGTGGAAAGCTGGAGTCAATCCCAAAGTCTCGGCCTTGAGGAATCTTACAAAGACTTGCTGCTGCTCTCTCTACCCCCTCCCCAGCCCCCACCCCCCACCAAAAACAAGTGAAATTAACATAGAGGAGTACCTTAGAATTAATAAGGAGTTGACTTGTCTATGTATTGTTCTATTTGATCTGTTAGGTCTTGGTTTCAACTCGACGGTTGCGCCACGATACCTTGAAAACCTACACGCGATGGATAGACTCCTCTACCTTGACATAGTTGCTTGCTTGAACATGATTCTTTCCAAAAGAAAGTAAATGGTTAATTCCACAAAACAAAAAAATTAAAAAAAACAGAAAAGAAAAAATCTTTCTTACGATGGATAGACTCGTGTAACCATGATATATTTATTTGCTTGAACATGATTTCTTTCCAAAAAAAAAGTAAATGGTTAATTCCACAAAACCAAAAAAAAAAAAAAAAGAAAAAAAGAAAAAATCTTTCTTACGGGTGCAAATCGAAATTTTAATTTATTTGTTCCAAATTTGCATTATAGGTAACGACCCCGGGATACAACTCCTTGGCCTCCATTACATCACGCAACCGTATAGCTTCATCAATATCACCATTGAATTCAGAAGCACAGTACAAGCATGCAAATGCGGCTTATATCGGCACACACGCATGTTCTCAAACACTTGGATTGCATGTGGACTCATCTTTGAATTAGCATAGAAAATCACCAACCAACTCAAAACATGTGAATTCACATCCAGGTCGATATAACTATTCACAACAGCATTCAAAACGGTCGGAGTTGACAAAAAATCTTTCCAGGCAATCTTCTCGAGCAAACTCCGAGCAGTCTTGAAATGTCTTTGTTTTGTGAGAATGCAAATCATGGTCCAAGAAGATTGTAAGGAATGCTTGTACCGCGGAACCGTCTTGACCCATTTGAAGAACGGCCATGATATCGAAAACTCACATGGAGAAAGATTTAACAATGCTTGGTTAATAACAGATGATGTCACAAAAGAACCAATCTTTGGTTTCAAAAGTTTGTCCCAGTAACCCTTTACTATAATTGCACATACTGTTCTAACAAGTTGCCCTTCACTGCTTGCAAGATTTAAGCTTCCCACCATGGAAACATACAATTTGGGATAACATGCCTGGAGGGCCTCGGATTTCATCGCTGCCCCGTCATATTTGAACACTAAAGTCTTGCCTCAGAATTTTTTGATTGAAGGGCAGCGCTTCGGATAGAATCTTGACTCGGGATTGAGCCGAGGTGGGATCTTTCTCAACTTCGGGTGATGTTAACGACGGCAGAGACGATTTGAGGGGAGCGATGGAGGGCTGAGGGAGGGGATGTGAGGGGAGGGTTTTAGCAGCCAACATAGTTTTTTCTTGAATGGCTCAGAAAAGGGGACTGCTACAAAGTTGAGTGTGGCATATTATCAGTTACTGTATCTGCAAATGAACATCAACCAAGAACAAACATAACGTAACTGAACATTTTTTACTTGGTAACATGCAAACACACAAAAGCTCAAAGCTATATCCGTAAAATGAGAAAAATAAATTTGATGTATCATAAGTCTCAAAAGAAAATACTTCAAAATCAAACCTCGGATACTCAAAAACAAAGGTAGAAACTTTATTTTCTTCAAATGAAAAGAATGGAAAATCCCCAAATGTCCCAAACTGAAATCAAGCAGAAAGAACCCAATAAACGAAATTAAAAGCACCAACCAAATGGGGAGAAAAAACAAAGGATGATTAGTTAAGCTGAGGGGGCTTAGAAGGCTTCAAAAACAGAACCCAAAATCGAGAATAAAAATCGTGATAATCATAAGAAATTCACAGAGGATTCCCTTTATTACATCAACAGCCATCAGTTTTTGTGGTTAATTTCAATAGATAATTGATTCAAGAATGGTTTATTGTGTTAAAACGATGTGTAATTTTAATATGGTTAATGTCGAGATTTTTCACATGAGAATCTATATATATATATATATATATATATATAGAGAGAGAGAGAGAGAGAGAGAGAGAGAGACAGACAGACAGACAGACAGCCAGACAGAGGAGGGAGAAGAGATACCTGATGACAGCCGAGAAAGAAACGAGCGGCGGTACTCTCCCTCAGCCTCTCTCTCTCTCTCTCTCTCTCTTCCAATGTATCTATCTATATCTATACATAACTAGTGTCTAATGTTTTTTTTTAAATATTAATCAGTGGAACTATTGTCTAATGTTAATTGCCTATTCATTTTTGTTTATTATTATTATAAAAGAGTTTATATATCAACCACCAATTGATTTAGTGAGATCTCGTGCTAGATCAACGTTGACACGTTAGATCCCTTAAATAACGTTCAGAATTTGAACACTGATATTGTGAATTGATCAATTGAGTTAAAAATAACGTTCAGAGTTTATGAATGTACTATTTGAATTAGGAGAATCGTCCCTATATACATGTTCTTATGAACACGAACATGTAATTTTTTTTATTTTCATTTTATTTTCCATTATTTGCAAATAAATTACGTAGTTTTTCCTAAAAAAATAATCTCTCAAGGTAAAAATGAACTAGAATACATTGATTGAGTTATAAAGTAAAAAGATTGGAGTAGATGTATTAATGACGTTTCGTTTGAAAAAAGTATATTGTCAATATCAATCTATAAATATAAATTATAAACTTTTCTTTTAGATAAAAATAAAATAAAATATAGCCCTCGTAAATAGTACCATGGATTATTCTCATAAATATTCTAATTTTACTTATTTTATGTGTTTATTTATTTAATTTTGCTTAGAGCATCACACCGAAAAAGGGAGAAACTTTGAATGTGCCTCAACAAGTTGATCTTTGGACCACAAAATTACCTTGGACAAATTGTTTCTCTGATTTTCCAAGAAGAAAAAGGCTAGGGGTACTAGGGTGTAAGGCAAATTATAGATACACGTTATTCTGTTTGTGTGAAATACAAATTATCCATCTTCTTAACCGAGACCCGGGTTATGGTGCCCATGTGGAATACAATCATCCACGGTTTTAATCAAGAATCGGGCTAAGTTTCGTTTTTGAAATTTTGTGGGACTAGGAGTAAATCATTCCAAAATAGCGATTCACTTCCAATTGAGCGTGGAGAAGTATTGCGAACCCCAATTTCTTTACTCGGAGCCATTTCCTTTCCCGTCCCCTTGCCCCGGGCATAGAGATTTGCTTCCGATTCTTCCAAAATCGGAAGAATCCACTTACTCCTCATGTCATTTGGTCAAATTACAAGTAACCATTTCTTATTCGAGAAATTACAAAAAATCACCTAAAACATGGGCCCTTCCGGTTAAAGTTAATGGAATGATATGAAAAGGCAACAATACCCCTTATTCAGTTTCAATTTTTTTTTTGGAGGAAGACTTTTTCTTGGAAACCAAAACTTTAACTTCCAATGTTAATGGCCAATGAAATCAGATTATAATAGATTAATGCTGTAGAAAACAACACAAATAATCATCACACATAAATTCACATTTCTAAAATAACACAATATAATGCTCCTGTACATTTACTTACAAAATTAGCAACCAACTATATAGTACAAAAATGATTACACGTCAGAGGAATCCATATATACACTGCAATTATCTTTAAGATTTCACCTTTATTTTCCGTATAAATTTAATTAAAAAAAAAAGATGATGATGACGATGAAGAAGAACACACACACATAGAATGTATATATATATATATATATATCAATTTCGTAAGAAATTGTGCTGATAAAACTCCTCAAAGGACAGACGATCATCTGCAAAGACGTAAAACTTCATCAAACTATGATTCAAATGTTCCAACTATTTATAGACCAGCCATACGGTGCAGTTCAGTTCCAGTAATAGCGAATTTTACAGACCTGGATCAATGCGTAATAATCTCGAACACAAGTCAACACATTCAGGGTGCAATTGCGGAAGGATTAAATGAGAAACCGGGAGAGATGTATACGCCTTGATATTCTGCAGAAGCTGCAAAAGAAAACCGTGCGTGAGCTCAAATCTCAAGGGTAATAGTAATCTTTAAAACAAGAGGGGTTCTTTTGTAATTATACCAAAGTGTCAACCCCCCGACGTCTGTCTGTAATTTTCCCAACATGAAAAAATAAAACTCCATCAGGGTAAATTACAGCCAGGTCCCCTGAGATTTGGTCCAATTATACATATATAACTTTTGAATGAACTCAAACCCTAAGGAGTAATTTGATTTCTTAAACAAAAGGGTGCCGAACCACAGGGGTCTGGCTGTAATTTGTCATTCTTTAAACAATGTGCTACCTAAACACTAGTCCTGCCACAAAAAGGAGGGTAGCCGTTTAGGATTTCGAAAAGAATTGCACCAACACTCCACATATCAACCTATCAAGAAGTGTTGCATTAGCTTATTTTCCCACATAATCAAGAAGACAAAACTTAGTACAAACCTTTTCATCATATCTCTGAAACTGTAGAATTTCCGGAGCCATGTACAGTGGTGAACCGCAAACTCTCTCTGAAGATTCATCAGGTAGTAAAATCCTGATCCCCATAAAAAAAAAACTAATTAAAGATTTCAGAAAGTAATGCTGCTTGTGAGAACAGAATTTTACAGCTGGAACTGTTGATTTCAGTTAGTTTACCTGGAAAGTCCAAAATCAGCAATTTTCAAAACGGGGTCGTCCTCCGGGCAAGACAAAAGAATATTCTGCGCAAGTAGCAAGCAAACTAAGTTGCGCATGTGCAAGACGAGATCTTTTGACTTGAACTAGGAAACACACCTCTGGTTTCAAGTCACGATGAATAATGTGATTCTGTTTCAATGCCTTCAGACCAGCTCCTGGGATTTAGAGATTTCAAATACACGTCAAATGAAAACTGTTAAGTAGTTCCTGAATTAAAATTTACCTAGCTGGTGCATAAATCTTTTAGGTTGAAGGATTTGGATACGAAGAAAGGATTTCAAATGACTCCAAATCTGAAGGAATTCAAATCCATAATGATGACTCAAAGAATAGCTCAAAATGGGAGCGCAAGAATTGAAATCCGTGGTAAAATGAAATATCCAAACAAGCTCAATAGATTTAGTATTATGGATTTAAAATCCTTAGTTCCAAATCCGCAATCTAGACATGGCTTTGGTTAATTTCAAATTCATGTCAAATGAGAAAGCTGCAAGCAATTAAATTTTACCGAGCTGCTGCATGAATCTTTTAGCTATACACACTTGAAGTCTGCCGTGGTGTCGGGTGTAAGAAGCTAAGTTTCCCCCCTCACAGAACTCCAACACAAGGATAATGCAGCCCTCGCACTGAGTAGGAAGCAATCACTTTTTTTCTGATCAGGTACTAAAGGAAGCCAGATTCAACAAAGATCACTATATCAACAAACATTCTTGTGAACACCATTAACTACCATAAGCATTACTACGTGTTGTCCATAAAGATATAACAAATGAATGTATGAGCTAAGGCCTCTTGAATCATTTGTCGGCTCGAATTTAATCAGGTGCATGGCAAAATTCTTCTTGCTTGATATCATATCCATATGAAAGCACGAATTCTAGGATTCCAGTTGCCAATGCATCAAATAAAAAAGAATATATATCCAACAGTCACTAGCAAGAATGAATATCTACGGACTATGGGTGCCCGTTATAAAAACAAAAGAGAAAAAAAAAATAGTAGAGTTCTACCAAGTAATAATGAATGAACCAGGTAAACAATTCTACATAAAGATTTTTCAGATAAGGAAAAAAGACAGAAAATCAATGCTGATCAGCATTGCTTCGATTTAGCACGGATCGAAAAATTCTTGGCCAACCCCGGCTTGGCCAAACCCAACCAATCATGTAGCAAGTGTTAATACACATGCCATGTAATTGGTAATTCTCCCTAAACAATACACTAATCCCATGACAATTGTAAAACACTAGCCACTGGATTAGCCCCGGTTTGTCCGAACACAATGCAGGCAATAATTTACCATAAATGAGTTAGTAGGCACCAATATAGCTCAAGTAAACCAATGAAAATTGAGGGAAACTACAGACTTTCTGAAAGCTAAACAGACTAAGCAATATCAAAAAATGAAAAAAATAACAAGATCCATAAACAAATCAAAGACATTGGTTTCTATACGCTAGATTAATCTTTCAAGACGCATCACAGGGCCAAAATTTATAGTAGATGGAAAACAATCCAATTTGCAGCATTAGGGCTAAAATCTTTTCAACCAACTAGATAAATGACATCAGAACAGCAAAACACAATCACTCGCGAAGATATCAACAAAGGGGGAATGAAAGCATAAACAAGCAAAACAAACGATTTCTCTTATGATATACTACAAAACCCACAGGCTATGACAAAACATATGACCGTTAGGGAAAATCTCTTAAGCGATAAACTGATCTCTCTTAAGATATATTACAAAACACTCAGGCCGTAACAAAACATATGACCGTTCAGACACTTAAGTGATAAACTGATCTCTCTTAAGATATACTACAAAACACTTAGGCAGTGACCAAATATATGGTCGTTCGGACAAATCTCTTAAGCGATAAATTGATCTTTCTTAAGATATACTGCAAAACACCTAGGCCGTGACAAAACATATGTCCGTTTGGGCACTTAAGCGATAAACTGATATCTCTTAAGATATATTACAAAACACCTAGGCCGTGACAAAATACATGGCCATTCGGGCAAGTCTCTTAAGTGATAAACTGATCTCTCTTAAGATATATTACAAAACACCTAGGCCGTGACAAAACATATGGCCGTTAGGGCAAATCTCTTAAGCAATAAACTGATCTCTCAAATTTTAATGAATAATTTACTAGTAATCCATGAAGAGACAAGCCGATATCTTTAAACATCGATAAACAACTTATAAGTGATCTATAAATAGACGAGCCACAAAAAGGACGATTGATCTCTTTAAACATCGATAAACACCAATGGCCATTTAAACATCAAAAAGGGTGGGCCAAACGGTCTGACCGTTACAAAAAGGACGGCTGTTTTAATAGAATCTCTTAAATAAACTGCCCAATCATTTAAGTGATGCTATTGTTTTTTTATATTTGAATGTCAATTATCAACTTTAAATTGTTTATTACTTGATCAATTCTACTTGATTATTATTTAATTCCACTTGATCATTGTACTCTCTCTTATAATACTTTTAGAAAATAATAGATCAATAGTTTTAAACGACCACCCAATCAATTAAGAGATATGCTATTCTACTATGTAGCCTAATCTTTTAAATAGTCGGACCATCAAAAAATGGACGACCGTTTAGGCCAATCTCCTAAGCGATCAATTTATTTGCTTAAGAGATTCTACTATTTTGCTATGTTTTTTTTAACATAATATCTTAAATGACAACTCAATCTTTTAAACGATTCTCTTATTTTAAGCAATTTCTTTAACAACTACTCAATCGTTTAAGCGATGCTATTCTTTTTTTTTTTTTTAGAAAATATTGATATAAATTCATCTTAAACTATATATTATAATATTTTTAGAAAATAATAGATCAATTCCATAATAATGATCATTATAGTTGACGTGGCATAATTCCGACCGGACCTCTTGACCGCCTTTCTCGCGATAAGCTCATTGATGCCCCCGATCGATTTCCTTGGAGACCTTTCCGACCGGCTTGACAAACCCTCTCCTCGACGAGCCCGACAAGACGATTTCCCTCTCGATCGAACCCAGCTCCTCGGCCCCCCTGGTCGATTGCATGATCGACCAGGGCTATACCGGGTCCAACGAATCCCTACTAGCATTAAATGGTCTGTTAGACCGGGTATGGGGGGGCCACCAAACCCCATACCTCATTAATGGAGTTCCAGCTAGTACCTACGGAGCCTGCCATTAGGCTTATGGGTCGTCCACATCAGCCCTCAACGACTAACTTGGCCTAGTGAGCCTACAGGAGTGCAGTTTACTTGAACATAATATAAATAGCCTTGCATTTATGGTAAGAGACACGCATTATTTACTCTCAGCACCTTTACTCTGCTCAAATCTCCTTAAAAACCAATCGACTGACTTAAGCATCAGAGGGTCTTAGCCGAGACCCATCTCGGCTAGCTCACGTTGCCGTTCCCTTATTGTAGGTTAACTTCCCGTTCAAACACTTTCACCTACATACTTGACCAGAGCAACCGACCGAGGTCGACCAGCTCCTGAATTCGACTCGCACAATTAATATATTCATGATGTCTACATCTATATTATAAAAGATCATTGTGAGTATTATACTTATATTGAATTAATGTTTCTATTATAATAATCATTATAATATATACATGTTGTCTGTACCACAAAAAATCATGATGATTATTATATAAAATTGATATCTATATTATAATGATCATTATAAGATGTTTATGATATCTATATCTATATTATAAAAGATTAACTCTATTACATGTTCATGATGTCTATATTAAAAAAGTTATCATGATATTATATAAAATTGATAACTATACTACAAAAGGTAATTATAAAAGATAGAATTATTATATAGATTTGGTGTCTATTATCATAATGATCCCTTGAAAAGACAAGTAGAGCTATAGGTACTTTGTATCTATTATTACGAATGATCGCTTGAAAAGACAACTTGATCTCTTAAATTTTCATAGACAATTTATGAGTGATCCATGAAGAGTCCTGAGATCACACAACACTATAGTCATGCTATGTATCATGGCCTAACCGCTTGGTTACGAAGGATCTTTTGAAAAAACAAGCTAAGGTCTTTAACCTTCACGCACAATTTTCTTGGATTATTACATATATCAACCATCTATTAGAAAACATTAACATAAACAAGTATATTTTTTATACATAATTACGTAAATCAAATAAATAATCAATTAGACAATATACTATATTTTAATTATTTTTGTTTTAATTACTTTTGATTAAAAACTAAACTAATACAAATTAAATTAAAATTAACTATAATTAAAAAAATGATAGAAAATTTTGAAAAAGAAAAAAATAACAAAAAAAGTACCCCCACCCCATCTTGAATAGGGAAACAGAAGGTAGAAAAGGCAAAAAAAAAAAAAAAAAAAGGCAACACATACACACATCACAATTGAGCTATAAAAATTGATTAAAATATTGAATTGCAGATATAATTTGTTAGTTTATGACAAGAGGAGGTGATTTATAAAAAGAAACTTGAGAAATTTTGGTCGAAGGCGACGAAACAAGTGCCGACGACATGCGCACGCTGTCAACGCTTGTTCCTTCGCCTCCGGCCAAAATTTATGGATCTTTTTTTCATAAATCAGCTCCCCTCGGCCCTCGTTATGGACAAATCAATTCTTCGATCAATTTTGAAGACCTATAAAATTTGAATAATCAATTTTGATCTTTAAATGTTTTTTTTTCTTTATTTTTTTGGTTATGTTTTAAATAAGTATATTTTATAATATATTCTTTTTTCATGATCAAAATAAAAATTTTAAAAAATGTATTAATATTTATATTTAATGATATTTATGTTTTGTTGGTAATTAATTATGTATAATTAATAAAAGTATTATCTTGCTAAAAACTTAAACTTGAGGATCATTTTCTTAAAAAAAAAAAAAGGTGAAAAGAATTATTCATTAGAAAACCTCGTCGAATGGCAACTCGGCCGAGACAACTCAGCCATCTCCGGCGTGCCTCACCCCTATCCCGCCGTCCTCCGTCGCAATCTCCATCCACCCCAAGCCCGGTTCCAAAGTCGCCACAATTACCCGTGATCGTCAATTTTCATTGATTTTGTTTTTCCCTATTTTTTTCCTTAAATTTATGCTGAAATTTGCTGCAGATATGAATGATGAGGCATTAGGAGTTCAGATTGACGCGCCGGCTAAAGATGGTGAAGCTAACGCCGCGCTTCTTGATTACAGTAACTCGGTAGCTCTCTCTCTCTCTCTCTAAAATTCACGAGTATCCAATAAAGAATGCTCATAGTTTATGTCTCTGTAATTAAGAGAATTTGATATACACTTCATAACCTGACAAAAGCATGTTAATTTTAGCGCCTTGAATGCTTCAACAATATCCTGTAACTGTATTTAAACCTTGAATTTTTTCTGTTCATCAATTTTCCTGTTGATTCGGCATGTTGAGGACCCGTTGTTTCATCGATTCTCTGCAATTGTAATAAAATCTTGAGTTTTTTTTTTTTTTTTAATCTTGAGTTTTTTTGTTGTGTATATCTCTTCTTGATAGGCTAACCAAGATCACTCATTTGGAAGAAATATTGCTATGATTATCAATTTTGAAGCCCTTGGTGATAAGTTGACTTACTTCGCTTCTTCGATCGATAATATAGATAATCGTTTTGCAAATCCAGAATTCGCTTCTTCATTCCTTCAACTTAAAAGGTCAAGAAGCTGTGATTAACAGAATGTTTCCATGATTGTGTTTCTCTTGTGAACAGGTTATTGGGGTGAAAAAGAGGCAAGTTTCGATAGGCTCTGGTTCAAAGTCGAGGGACAAGGTTGTGATAATCGAGGAGGTAACTTTACAGAATGTATTTGATGCTCTGGATAAAGCTCTAAAGAACCAGTGATGGATATTTAGGACCCATAAGTTATCTATGCAACACATAGTACAATGATCCTTTCTCTCTCTTTTAAATGATTCCTTAATATTCTTGAGAAATCTAGTATTAGGATCATCTGGTTCTTTCAATGATATCAACAAGTGGAGTAGCATGAATAGTCTCTCTCTCTCTCTCTCTCTCTCTCTCATCTCGGTTGTTTATTCCCTCTTTAGCTGTTTCCTCTGTTTCCAGTTTGTATTTTCCGTTCTCATCCAAGCACATTTTCATGCTTTTGTTAAGTATGAATGTTAATATTTCATTCTCTAAGATCAAATGAGAAAGGAACAGGGCAGACAATACACAAAAGAACAGTTATTGTTACTCTGAACTCATATAGAGATGAAGGCAACAAAGTGTAGTGAAATAGACACGGGGATTGAGTAAGAGAACTATACAGAACTTAGGAAAGAACTAGGATTGGGTGGTACTGGAATGTCTACGGTTCCCTCCAGCATAAGGATAACTTTCTTCATTGATGGACGCATTGATGGCTCCTCTTGGATGCACCAAATTCCGATTTTAACCATTCCCTCCAGTTTTCTTTTGTCGACACTCTCGCTGCCCACAAGTTTTCGTAGCTCGCCTTCTGCATAACAATTGTAAACCCATTCCTCAAGAATCGCCTCATCTTCCGGCAGGTTCCAGTCGACACTTTTCCGACAACATATGATCTCTAGCAGCACAATCCCGAAGCTATAAACATCTGCTTTGACTGTCACAGGCTGTCTCTGGTGCCATTCTGGTGCTACATAACCCTTGGTCCCTCTGATCCCTGTATAGGTATTAGTCTGACCTTGTTTTAGGAGCTTCGCTATTCCGAAATCTGAAATCTTGGCACAACCGTGTTCATCTATGAGTATGTTTTTAGGTTTTATGTCGCAATGGATGATCTGTGTCTCACACTCTTCGTGCAGATATAGGATGCCTCGTGCTATATCTCGAGCAAGATTGATTCTTTTCTCCCAGATTAGCTGTTTTTCAGGTTTAAAAAGTATGTCCGCAAGCGATCCATTGCTCATATACTCAAATACCAAGAGCCTATCAGTTCCATTGAGACAGTAACCTAGGAGTCGGACTAGATTTCGGTGATATGTCTTCCTGATCGTCTTCACCTCAGTTTGAAATACTCTTTCCCCTCCTGCGAGTTGCTTCTCTAGCCTCTTCACCGCTACCACTTTTTGGCTACTTTGTAAGACCCCCTTATAAACAGTGCCCGATGCTCCTTGACCAAGCTCTTCTTGAAAATCATTTGTTGCTTTGGCAAGATCCTCATAGGTAAATGTCTGCAGACCAAGATCTTCGACTAGTGTAGCCTCAGAGATCCTGTCATAAATCCTAAAAGAAGCACGTTTTCTACAAACATATACCCAAGATAAGGCCAAGACCAATATAGATAGAGCAACAAATGAAATGCTAGTGATTAGGATGTCTAAACGGACTTTCTCAACCTTTTTGCCCGGAGTGGCCGAAGCTCCTTCTGTTGTTTCAGGTGCTGAAACACTCACTTTAACGAGAGCGGCGTTTGAGTTGCTCAGGTCCCTCCTTCCGTATCTTAGCGGAAGCCTTTGCTTTTTGCACCGGCCATCTATAAATAAGGCTGCTTCACAGTTGCAGTCTGCTAGACAGGCTTGCCTGCATTCTTGCACAGTAGTCCCGTTCAAAGCATCATAGTAATCATCTTCCCATACTGTGTTCTGCACTAATCTGATATCATATATTACTCTGTGATCCTTGTTCCCACAGTATCGTGCTGTAAAATTTCTTATGCAGCCAGCAGTCCAGTTTCCCGGCTGAACAAAGTCGAAACCTGGAAGACAGCTACAGCCAGCAACCTCATCCATCAGTACACAAAAGCCATTGAGCCCACATACACCTTTTGGGGCGCACATATCAGATGTGGAGCTCCATCTTACAGTCCAATTGCCTTCACGACTTGAAGAGCGTGAATACAGACGAACGATACCATCCACATCGATTCTCATCAGGTAGATAGTTCTTGCTACCGGGTACCCCCCCGTCGTTAAATTCATCACAACAGAAATCCCATTGAACAAATAAAGATAGCCATCGTTTTCCAGATGGAGCGTAACATTGTTGCGGACTTGATTTGTGCCCGATGCATAGTATGCATATGGACCTGTGTCTGGAGTGTTCACCGGATATTGCACGAGGTTCCCATCACTTTGCATCTTCAGCCTGAAAATCCCTCTTCTGGAGTCACTTTTTGAAGCTGCAGAAAAAAGCTCCCCGCCCGGTGGAAGGCGTTGGCCGGTTAAAAGTGTGTCTGTCGGGTGATCAAAGCTCTGCCAAACAATCCTGGAACTGGAATCATAGAGCACAAGGTTGCCATTGTCGAGCATCGAAGCCCATGCAATCGGTAGCGAAGAGCTCACAAGATATGTCTCCTGGCCTTCACTCTGCTGCAGGATTAGCCTTCCATCACTGGTCAACAGCAGCTCGACATTGCCGGCAACTATGGGATTACTGTCCCGGTTTGCGATCCAGACAATGGTGTTGTCTGATATGCCCGCTAGAAAGAGGGCAACAACATAGCCGTTGCTCTGTGGGACGAACCCAAAGGCGTATAAGCCCGAGGGTGACAACCATGAGGAGTTTTTTGTGGGTGTCAGAGCCGAGCCTTGGCTGATATTGGACTGTCGTTGTTGAGCTTCTACTGCACTAAGTGCAGAAACTAGGAGGAGAAATAGCAGATAAGCGGTCATGGGATCGATATACGGTTTATGAGGTTGTCTGTATGATAGAGCCCCTTGAGCTCCGTCTCTGCATTTAAAGATGCACAAATTTGTTAGCATTAGTAGAAAAAAACACGTTTTTCGTTAGACTTGGAGCTTGATTCTGATGTGTCTATGTATAACGCGTTTTTTGGCTCTGTTTACTAGTGTCTATTCTTGGTTTGGAAGTTTGTTATTATTTTTTGAAAGTTGAAATACAATCCACCCCTGTCCATTTAGAGATATTGAAGAACTGTGATCCTCAGTTTATAGCGAAGTATGTGGTTAAAAAATATCAAGTCTCCTATACAGTCAGCAGTGGAAAGCTGGAGTCCATCCCAAAGACTTGCTGCTTCTCTACTCCCCCCCCTCACCCCGACAACCGAAAAAAAAAAAGTGAAATTAAAATAAAAGAGTACCTTGGAATTCATAAGGGGTTGAATTGTCTATGTATTGTTCCATTCGATCTGTTAGGTCCTGATTTCAACTCGACGGTTGTGCCACGATACTCTGGAAACCTATACGCGATGGATAGACTCCTGTAACCTTGACATATTTGCGTGTTTGAACATGATTTCTTTCCAAGAGAAAGAAAATGGTTAATTTCACAAAAAAAAAAGAAAAAGAAAAAATCTTTCTTACGATGTATAGACTCATGAAATCATGAGATATTTACTTGTTGGAACATGATTTCTTTCCAAAAGAAAGTAAATGGTTAATTCTACAAAACCATAAAAAAGGAAAAAAAGAAAAACTATTTCTTACGGGGTGCAAATCGAAATTTTTATTTATTTGTTCCAAAATTGCATTATAGGTAACTACCCCGGGATACAACTCCGTGCCCGTGGCCTCCATTACATCACACGACCGTATAGCTTCATCAATATCACCATCGAATTCAGTAGCACAGTACAAGCATGCAAATGCGGCTTATACCGGCGTACATGCATGTGCTCAAACACTTGGATTGCATGTGGACTCATCTTTGAATTAGCATAGAAAATCACCAACCAACTCAAAACATGTGAATTCACATTCAGGTCGTTATAACTATTCACAACAGCATTCAAAACGGTCGGACAAAAATCTTTCCTGGCAATCTTCTCGAGCAAACACCGAGCAATCTTGAAATGTCTTTGTTTTGTGAGAATGCAAATCATGGTCCAAGAAGATTGTAAGGAAGGCTTGTACCGCGGAACCGTCTTGACCCATTTGAAGAACGGCCATGATATCGAAAACGCTCATGGAGAAAGATTTAACAATGCTTGGTTAATAACGGATGATGTCAGAAAAGAACCAACCTTTTGTTTCAAAAGTTTGTCCCAGTAACCAACCCTTTACTGTAATTGCACATACTGTTCTAACAAGTTGCCCTTCACTGCTTCCAAGATTTAAGCTTCCCATCATGGAAACATACAATTTGGGATAATATGCCTGGAGGGCCTCGGATTTCATCGCTGCCCCGCCATATTTGAACACTACAGTCTTGCCTCGGAATTTTTGATTGAAGGGCAGCGCTTCGGATAGAATCTTGACTCGGGATTGAGCCGAGGTGGGATCTTTCACAACTTCGGGTGATGTTAACGACTGCGGAGACGATTTGAGGGGAGTGATGGAGGGAAAACATTTGACCACCCTTTTTCGAGGAGGGTTGAGGCAGGGGATTGTTGGGAAAATCGGGTAATTTTCCACTCAAACTACAACTAGTGAATTGTACTGATTCGATAATTTCCAGGAAAGACTACTGAGCAGTCTCCTTAGACAAAATTATCATTCCAAATAAATTCCCAGGAAAGGCTGGAGGGGTCACAAATGGTCCCACTTAAAACCCAGTCTCCTAGATAGAACTTACTTGCACAGTATATTATCACAACCTAAACCCGTGTATACATGAACAGTACCATACACGTGAATAGAAAAATACACCCAAATGAATAGTACAATACACTATAAATAAACCCGACAAACAAATATTGAATACTATACTATAACCGAAAAGAAACAAATCAAATGCGGAATAACTAAAAGAGATAAGGAAAGAACACACCCGAAAAATTGATAACGGAGTTCGGCCAATTATGCCTACGTCTCCGAGCACTACTCACGCAGCCTGCTCTTTTAATTTGGGAGAAGAGAATACAAATTTTGGGATGATAAACTAAGAAGGGAAAGAGTCCTTTTATAACATTAAGGAACTTCCCATCTTAGTTCACTAAGCAATGTGGGATAAAAACTTATGCCAAAACATAACAAATCTCCACCTTGGCATAATTTCTGGTCCCACCAAATCCAAATCTTCTCAATCAAACAAAAAACGGTCTTCGTAGTGCTTCCAATTTGCGCCTTCAGGCGCCAACTCAAATATGCAGGATATTGACCAAGTCTAAACAATGTTTAAACTTGACTTTTGTCACCACCTTGGTCATCATATCTGCAGGATTCTCCGTAGTCCGAATCTTTTGGAGAAGTATCTCCTCTTCTTCGAGAATTTCCCGCACAAAATGATAGCGAACATCAATATGCTTCGTTCTTGCATGAAAAACTTGGTTCTTTGCTAAGTGAATAGCACTCTGACTGTCACAATACACCTCAAGGTGTTTCTGACCAACTCCCAAGTCTTTTAGCAATCCTTGAAGCCAAATTGCCTCCTTCACAACTTCTGTAACTGCCATATACTCTGCCTCTGTTGTAGACAAAGCCACTGTTGACTGCAAAGTAGACTTCCAACAAATTGGCGCCTTGGCTAAAGTGAACAAGTAGCCAGTTGTAGATCGCCGCTTATCCAAGTCACCTGCATAGTCAGAATCACAATATCCAACTACGCATTGACCAAGTGATTCATCCCGCTCAAACACTAAGCCAACATCTACAGTACCTTGAATATACTGTAGAATCCATTTCACAGCTTGCCAATGAACCTTGCCAGGATCATGCATATATCTACTCACAACACCAACTGCCTGTGAAATATCGGGTCTCGTACACACCATTGCATACATCAAGCTTCCAACTGCATTAGCATACGGGACTTTCGCCATGTATTCTCGTTCTTCATCTGTCTTTGGAGATAACTGGCTGCTAAGCTTCAAATGAGGAGCAAGCGGAGTACTTACAGGTTTGGTATCTTCATTCATACCAAAACGTTGTAATATCTTCTTCAAATACTGCTTCTGTGTCAGCCAAAGCTTGCCTCTCTGTCTATCCCGACTTATCTCCATGCCGAGAATCTTTTTGGCTTCGCCCAAATCCTTCATCTCAAACTCTTTACTCAACTGAGCCTTCAATTTGTCAATTTCAACTTGACTCTTTGATGCTATCAGCATATCATCAACGTACAAGAGTAGGTAGATGTAGGACCCATCTTGAAGTCTGCGCAAATACACACATTGATCGTATTTGCTTCTTGTGTACTTCTGACCCATCATAAACTTATCAAATCGTTTGTACCATTGTCTCGGTGATTGCTTCAATCCGTACAACGATTTGTTAAGTTTACAAACCCAATTTTCTTTACCAGCAACTTTGAATCCATCTGGCTGAGACATATAGATTTCCTCCTTCAAGTCACCGTGTAGAAACGCAGTCTTCACATCAAGTTGAGCTAGCTCCAAATTCAACTGTGCTACCAAGGCCAACAAAATTCTAATGGAGGAATGTTTAACAACTGGAGAAAATACCTCATTATAATCAACTCCCTCCTTCTGAGCATAGCCTTTAGCTACCAATCTTGCCTTGTAGCGAACATCATTCTTGACAGGAAATCCTTCTTTCTTTGCAAATACCCATTTGCATCCAATTGCTTTCTTGCCTTTTGGTAACTGTGTCAACTTCCATGTCTTGTTCTTCTCAAGAGATTGCATCTCTTCTTCCATTGCATCTTTCCATCTACCATTTTCTGAACTTCGGATGGCTTCTGGAAAGGTGGATGGGACTTCATCAACAACTGGAAGTGCATAAGCTACCATGTCAACAAAACGAGCAGGTTTCTGAATTTCTCGTCTTGTCCTTCTAACAGCAATAGAATCTGGCTGCTGTTGAGGTTCTTGGGTCGGAACCTCTTCCTCGTCTGACTCTTCTTCTGCCATGGGAGAGTCACTAATGGTGCTTTTTTCTGGGCTCACCATTATCTGTTCAAACTCCACCTGCTTCGGCGTACACTCCACCTGCTGTGGAGTATCATCAATTCCTTCTTGAGTTACCTTATGCAACATGGCAGATTCATCAAAGGTAACATCCCTGCTGATGATGGTCTTCTTTGCCTCTAGACACCAAAGGCGATATCCTTTAACTCCAGCATTGAAGCCCATAAACAAAGCCTTCTTTGCTCGTGGATCCAACTTTGATTCATTTACATGATAATATGCAGTAGAACCAAAAACATGCAAAGAATCATAATCTGTTGTAGGTTTCCCGGACCATACCTCTAAAGGAGTCTTGCAATCTATTGCGGATGACGGCAAACGATTTACGAGATGTTGAGCATATGTCACAGCCTCAGCCCAAAACTTTCTGTCTAACCCAGCATTAGACAGCATACAACGAACTTTCTCCACTAGTGTTCTGTTCATACGCTCCGACACCCCATTCTGTTGTGGTGTTTTTCTGACTGTGAAGTGCCGAACTATGCCAAACTCTTGGCATGCCTCCAGGAAAGGATCACTCTTGTATTCTCCACCGTTGTCTGTTCGGAGAACTTTGATCTTTCTTCCAGTTTGATTCTCAACTTGAGCTTTCCACTTAAGGAAAACTCCAAGCACTTCATCCTTCTTCTTCATAGTAAACACCCATACTCTTCTGGAAAAATCATCAACAAAAGTGACAAAATAATGTCTACCTCCAAGAGATGGAGTCTTGGCAGGTCCCCATACATCTGAGTGCACATAATCCAAAATACCCTTGGTATCATGGATGGCAGTGCCAAATTTCACTCTTCTTTGTTTTCCCAGAACACAATGCTCACAAAATTCTAATTTGCAAGTCTTCGTACCTTTCAATAATCCTTGCTTAGCAAGAATTTGCAAGGATTTTTCACCAGCATGTCCCAAACGCATATGCCACAGCTTTGTCGCCTCTGCATCCTTCTTGCTACTAGATGTTGCAGTTGCTACTGTCCCAACTACTGTACTACCTTGATAGTAATACAGATTATTTTTTCTCACGCCTTTCAACATCACAAGTGCTCCTGAAGTTGCTTTGAGAATTCCATCTCGCATCATCACAACTAGGCCTTTTGACTCTAAGGCCCCCAAAGAGATGAGATTCTTCTTCAAATTCGGAACGTACCGTACATCCTTCAAAACTCTTGTAGATCCATCATGATTCCGCAGCTTGATTGAACCTATCCCAGCTGTTTTACATGGATTGTCATTGCCCATGTAAACAACTCCACCATCACGTTCTTCAAAATCAAAGAACCACTCCCGGATGGGAGACATATGGTAGGTACAACCGGAATCCAAGATCCACTCGTCTGGATGGGATGTTGAAGGTGATACCACCAAAGAGACATCTGACTCTGCATCACTTTTGCATTCTACAACATTTGCATCTTGCTGAGCCTTCCCTTTATTCTTCAACTTTGGACAGTCTTTCTTCCAGTGCCCTTTCTCATGACAGAAAGCACACTCATCTTTGGCAACTCTGCTCTTCGACTTTGATCTTCCTCTTCTCCCCTTTGACTGGCTCTGCTGACGACCTCTCGCCACTAATGCTTCATCTGCTGTAGCTACTTTGTTTCTCATTTTATCTTGTTTTCTCAATTCATGACTATACAATGCAGAACATACAGCATCTAAAGATACATTCTCCTTCCCATGAAGTAAAGTAGTTTCTAAGTGTTCAAATTCATCGGGAAGAGATGACAACAACATCAAAGCCAAATCTTCATCTGTAAATTTTACATCTAAATTTAACAGGTCTGCTACTAATTGTTGAAACAAGTGATGTGTTTATTCATAGTAGTACCTGGTTGATAATCAAACCGGAACAACCTCTTCTTCATAAGGAGCTTATTCTGACCACTCTTTTTCAGAAATTTCTCCTCCAACGCCTTCCACAATTTATGTGTAGAAGTCTCATTCTTGAATGCATACTTCTGCTCTCTGGACAGGCACGATCGAATTGTTCCGCATGCTAACCGATTTATGATACTCCAATCCTTATCTTCTATGTATTCTGGTTTCTTTTCTTCAATGGCGATGTCAAGACCCTGTTGGAAAAGGGAGTCCATGACCTCGCCTTGCCACATGCCGAAATGGCCAGTACCGTCAAATATCTCTACCGCCAACTTCAAACTTGACATTGGAAACCTTGCCCATGAGGACGAGGAAGTCGATGTCCCTTGTGTCATATTTGATGTAACACAATTTGTTGGTGGAACTTCTGATGCCATTACAGACTCGAATGATAGTATTCAATATAAACAAAATTACAAACAGACCTAGGACGAACCTTCGGCTCTGATACCACTTGTTGGGAAAATCGGGTAATTTTCCACTCAAACTACAACTAGTGAATTGTACTGATTCGATAATTTCCAGGAAAGACTACTGAGCAGTCTCCTTAGACAAAATTATCATTCCAAATAAATTCCCAGGAAAGGCTGGAGGGGTCACAAATAGTCCCACTTAAAACCCAGTCTCCTAGATAGAACTTACTTGCACAGTATATTATCACAACCTAAACCCGTGTATACATGAACAGTACCATACACGTGAATAGAAAAATACACCCAAATGAATAGTACAATACACTATAAATAAACCCGACAAACAAATATTGAATACTATACTATAACCGAAAAGAAACAAATCAAATGCGGAATAACTAAAAGAGATAAGGAAAGAACACACCCGAAAAATTGATAACGGAGTTCGGCCAATTATGCCTACGTCTCCGAGCACTACTCACGCAGCCTGCTCTTTTAATTTGGGAGAAGAGAATACAAATTTTGGGATAATAAACTAAGAAGGGAAAGAGTCCTTTTATAACATTAAGGAACTTCCCATCTTAGTTCACTAAGCAATGTGGGATAAAAACTTATGCCAAAACATAACAGGGATGTGAAGGGAGGGTTTTAGCAGCCAACATAGTTTTTTCTTGAATGGCTCAGAAAAGGGGATTGTTACAAAGTTGAGTCTGGCATATTATCAGTTAGTGTATCTGCAAATGAACATCAATCAAGAACAAACATAATGTAACTGAACATTTTTTACTTGGTAACATGCAAACACACAAAAGCTCAAAGCTAAATCCATAAAATGAGAAAAATAAATTTGATGTGTCGTAATTCTTAAAAGAAAATACTTCAAAATCAAACCTCGGATACTCAAAAGCAAAGTAAAGGTAGAAACTTTATTTTCTTCAAATGAAAAGAATGGAAAATCCCCAAATGTCCCGAACTGAAATCAAGCAGTCAGAAAGAACCCTACAAACGAAATTAAAAGCACCAACCAAATGGGGAGAAAAAAAAAGGATGATTAGTTAAGCTGAGGGGGCTTAGAAGGCTTCAAAAACAGAACCCAAAATCGAGAATAAAAATCGTGATAATCATAAGAAATTCACAGAGGATTCCCTTTATTACATCAACAGCCATCAGTTTTTGTGGTTAATTTCAAAAGATAATTGATTCAAGAATGGTTTATTGTGTTAAAAAGATGTGTAATTTTAATATGGTTAATGTCGAGATTTTTCACATGAGAATCTCTCTCTCTCTCTATATATATAGAGAGAGAGGAAACAATTTTTATTCTACCCTTTTCTAATTTTTATTTTTTTAAAAATAACCCACTTTTTTTAAGTCTCTTAAAAATACATTAGATTAAATTTTCAAACCTCGATTTTACTATTCATGTGGGCCGGAGTGTTTTCTTAAAACCCAACTTTTATTCTTTATTTTATTAAAACCCTTTCTAACGGCTTTTTTTGATCATTTTAGTACATTTTATCTAAAACATTTCTTTAAAGTATGTGTAAAATAGAAAAATGCAAAACCATTCTTGTTTACATTGTTTAAAACATAAATTTTTAATTTTTAATTACTTATTAATTTTTTTTTAAATTTGTAATGTTACATCAAGTAAAACCCCCTTTGTAATTGGTATCAGAGCCACAAAGATTAATAAAAATTTATAAATTATGGAATATTTAGAATTATTAAAATTATCAATCATAAATCTTTTAATAATTAAAGAACTGTTTATTTACTTACAAGAAATAGATAATAAAGAATTTAGTGATGACTTAAATTTTGAGTTATTATCTTGTAATTTCTCATGTGATGAAACTGATTGGCAATTACCTTCACCATGAAGAATATACTGTTTCAACACATTAAAAGATTCCAAAAGGTTGAAAAAAACCTCAAGATTTTGATGTCTCTAGAGAAAGAAGTCAAGGAATATAAATATGTTAGAATAAGAGAACTGTATTATAAAAAGTTAAAGGCTTATAAAACACGTAGAGCAATAATGATTCTACTTAGTAATGCCTAATTATACATTGCATAGGCTCCGCTAGTTACATTAGCTCCTTTAGTAATAGGAAAGGTAGAGCTGCCAATCTATTCCGATTCTCGAGATCGCCAATCCGAGGAATTCAGATTACGTATTTAGTTTTCTACTGCCAACTCTTTCTTTGATTAATTAAAATACGAATGAGATCAAAAAGGCCATCATTAATTCGAACAAGGCAATCGTAAAGTTCTTGGAAGGATCCAATAAAGGATACACCCAAGTTTTGAACGTAGGAAGGGTCCCATCTTTCAGGCCACTCGATGAGAAGTCTCATCTACATCTACATCTACATCTACATCTACAACTCTCAATACAATTGAATTGGGGCACTTGGAGCTCTTTCCGGGGAAGAAAGAACTGAGCCAACCTTCGGCTTCGCTATTCTTACTACACTAAGAGCGATGCCCTCTCTGTAGGGAGGGAGTTTCCTGAAATATTTCCTTTGATTTGAGCAAGTCTCCCAGCGAAAAAGGAAAACAATCAAAGGAAAGGGTAAAACATATTCTATTTTTCGATCTTTTTTTCTAAGGAGATTTCCTAGGGAGCTCTAAGCCCTTTAAGCCCTTTAAACAGCCCTTAAAGAAACTCATTGTATCTATATAAAAAAGAGTTGGATTTTATTTTAAGAAAACCAACTTATCATAGAGGAGATGCTTTTAGAATTTATTTTTTGAAAAACAAAATAAAACAAATAAATGAAGGGCTTGATGTTTTAAGTCGATTATGAAAACAAATAAACATCTTAAACTGGTGGATACATAGTATAAATCTAATTATGAGTTTAAATATAATTCTCAAAGAATATAATCGAGAATATGAATACATTAAAATAGAAGAGAATAAAAAAAAAATACAAAGTTGCAAACAAAAGATAAAAGCTACCCAACAAAATGCTCAAATATCTTGGAATAGATATAAAAAATACAAATGGATAAAATAAATAAAATATTGAAGAATTAAATACAGAAATGAATAAAATACTTGAATTACCATATATTCTAAGTCAAGAACTTAAAGAATTAAAAATAGAGGTTCAAATTTTAAAACTTTGTAATTCAAACGTTGAAGATTTAATAAAGAATACTTGTCTTAAGAAAAATAAATTCGACAAGAAAATAAAAGAAAGAGAAATTATTATAAAGCCAATAAAAGCTATTAAAGAAACAGTGCATCCAAATTCTTTTGATGCATATATGATTAATGTTGAATTAACTATAATATTAGCTGAAGAAGAAGCCTTTAAAAAGGAAGAAAATGGTAAAGACATAACTACATCATCTAATCCACCTAAAGAACAAAATTCTGAATTTGAGACAGATAAAGATGAATGAAATTAATAAATTATTTGATCAATTAGAAAAAATAGATCTTTCTGAAATAGAGGAATATGAAGTATTAGTTAACACTAATAATACAACTGGAGGCCCAAGTGGTACAATAAAACCAGACGATATGGAAGTAGAAGATTCAGAAATGATGTCTATTCCTAAATATCGAAGGCAATATTATGATCATATAAAGAAAAATAAATATTATAAACATTTATATAAATTCACTCCAGATACTAATTATAGTGAACCTATAAATAATGGAGGTTCTAAATTAAATATAGATTGTAAAAACGATACTAAAAAACCAATAATTTCATAGGCAAATACAATGAAAGTTTCTTTTTATAAAATGCTGATGATATATGGACATCAAATAGACAAATAGATTTTTTAATTGCTACATTTGATGGTTGTTTTTAATTGTTGGCAAGGATTAACTGAAAATACTAAAGCTTTGATAAAAAGAAATGTACAAACTAAATTAATAGATACTGATGATAAAGGAATTGAAATGTTAGTTGCCTATCTTTCTAGTGAATTTCTAGGAGAAAATTGGCATGACCCTGATAAAAAAAGTTCTAAAGAAAAAGAAGAAGCAAGAACTAACTTGATAAATCTTAGAATTTGTAGTATGAAGAATTTAAAACAATGTACGTGTAAATTTAAAGAATATTATTATACTCAATATTATAGTAATGAAGATCAGAGTATATATCTCAATATGTACTTTTTAAAACTTCCACATCCTTGAAATAAATATATAATGATTAAATGGAAAGAAGAAAATAAAGATTCAATTTCAACTCTAGGAAGACAGATTAGTTTTCTCTTTTCAGAGCTAAGTAAATTATACAAATCTCAAGATTTATATAGAAGAACGAAAAAATTACCTTTATCTTGTAATGAATTTGAGGTACCCAGTCAATGGGGATGCAATAAAGAAAGGCTTAATAAAAAGAAAAGAAGGTTTCATAAAAAGAAGTATGAAAAAATATAATAATTTTCAAAAGAAAAATATAAAACCTAAAAGAAGATATTTTAAAAGAAAACCTAACTATAAAAGAAATAAAAATCTTTCACAATGCCAATGTTAGAATTGTGGAGAAATTGGACATAAATCACCAGAATGTAAAAATCTAAAAATATTCGAAGTATAGAAGCTGAATTTATAGAACTTCAAGATGAATTATTTGAAGTTTCTGATATAGAAAATTATCTAGATAAAGAAATATATATTACAGAAGAGAAATACTCTAGTAATTCTGAAAATGAATAAAGATATAATTGAAACTGAAAATTTAGATAAAGAAGTAGAAATTTATGAAGGATCAAAAGGTTATGCTCAACGAATAACCTTTGATCAAGAAACTTTGGTAAAAATAAAAGGTTTAAAACTTGATGCAACTAACCCTACCAAAAGTATTTTAAAGTCTTTTGGTGACTTAATGAACAGATAAATATTTATGATTATCATGCAGTTGAAAAATCTATAAATGTTGAACATACTAAAGGGCAAATTATATTAACTTTGCTTACTAAATCCTCAATAAATCAAGCTTTAAATAAAATCAAAAATAAAAAAGTAAGAAAGAAGATAAAATATGTTTATCTTGGTAGGATTCAAATCATAGTTAAAGCTTTATTTAGAGATGGAATAGATAGTCCTATGGTTATTTCATTTCATGACCAAAGGTTTATAGATGCTAAAATAGTCATTTGGGAACAGTCGAAGGAAATCTAATATATTCACAATTTTGTTTTGATTGTTATCCAAAATATAGTATTGATATAAATGATACTTTAAGTTTACACTTTCAACTTTTAAAAGATTTAAAACTTAGAGATAAAAGTCAAGCATTTATTTTTTATTATAGAGCAATTTATGCTTTTACTAATAGTAATTATGGTAAAATATATTAAGATAAACCATATATTGAAAATGATAATGAATGTAGGGACATAACAATAATAAAGTTACCAATGATAGAAGAAATTAAAGAAATAAAAGATTATGAAATTAAAATAAATAGAAAATTCATTTTAGAATATGGATCTAGTAGTGGTATGATACCACAAATAGATTTTGGAAAAAATTCTATATCTAGAAAAGTGTTAGTAAGTTACCATTTACTAATATTGAATTTACAAGACAAAACATAACTAATACAATGGTTAAAAATGGTAAATATTTTAATGGTCAAGAATATATGGAATGACCAAATATATTCATTGATACAGGAGCTAGTAACAATCACCTTGCAAAATATAAAAATAAAGGTTTAATTGCAAAG
The DNA here is from genome assembly GCA_026212405.1 of Petrea volubilis. NCBI lineage: Eukaryota > Viridiplantae > Streptophyta > Magnoliopsida > Lamiales > Verbenaceae > Petrea > Petrea volubilis. The sequence continues at coordinate 27,709,540 of CM047872.1, read as the reverse complement.
GTTGCTTCTAAAAACTTTGAAGGTCAATTAATAACTTGTGATCAAGAGGTACAAGTTTTAATAATTTTTGAAGAATTAAGAATAATTGTACCTTGTTACATAGATAGTGATATGACAGGAGACTATTATGATATAATTCTAGGTAATAATTTCTTAAATCAGTGTGATTATTATAAAATAGAGAAAAATGGTGTTACACTACGAATTAAAAATATAAAATTTTTTTGTAAAAAACATGAAGGGGATTAATTTTCCTTTGAGTATCTTTGTATAACTAACAGTACAGGATACTAATATAACAACATGTGTCTTAATAGATAATGGTTCAGAAATGACTTTGTTTAAATCCTTTCTCTATACTAAATGGCAAGAGAATGGTAATATAAAAATAAAAGGTGTTACGGGTCAAGCCGAACATATTAATAAAAAGGCAGATAAAGTAAATCTTATATTATGAAGTAAAATTATTACTATAAATACTATATATGATTATAATTCACTTGAAATTGATATATTGTTAGGAAATGATTTTCTACAACAATTTCAGTTTTTTTCACAGAATCTTTATTCTGTTATTCTAAAAATTAAATGTAATCATTATTTAAAACTACCAAAACATGAGTCGTTCAGAGTTCAGCTAGCGAAGCTTGATGGACCGTATGATAAAATTACGATAAAAATACATAATATAACAATAAAAGGAATAACACTTGAAGATGTAATAAAACAGATAAAAGAAAATTATACTGATCATCCTCTGACCTTTTATAAGGAGTCAGATTTAAAGGCAAAAATAGAGTTAACTGGAAATATAGTTATAAAAGAAAGACCTGTGTTATATACAAAAAAGGATAGAAAGGAATTTGATAAACAAATAAATAATTATTATATAAAAATTCACCTTTAATTAGAAGGAGTAATAGTCCTTTTAGCAGCCCAGCTTTCATGGTTGAGAATGAAGCTGAGAAAAAACAAGGAAATCTAAAATGGTAATAAATTATAAAAGACTAAATCACTTTACTAGGTCAGATATTTATTATCTTCCTAATAAAGAAGTTTTACTAAACCTAGTTAAAAGAAAGAAATATTATTCTAAATTTGAAAGTATACAATATACGACATTTAGTTCTCCTCAAGGGCAGTTTGAATGGTTAGTTATGCCATTTGGATTAAAAAAATGCACATTCTATATATCAAAGAAGAATGGATAAAATCTTTAATACATATAAAGATTTTCTTGTTGTTTATGTTGATGATGTTTTAATTGCTTCTAATACTTTAGAAGGACATAAAACTCATCTACTATAATTTTCTAAAGCTTGTAAAGAAAATGGTATAGTTTTATCTGAAAGAAAAACTATAATTTGTAAAGAAGAAATTGAATTTAAGATTAAAAGTAAATAAAGAAGGAATTAAACTTCAATCCCATATATCTAAGAAAATTTGTGAATTTTCTAATAAATTGGAAAATAGAAATCAAATTGAAAAATTGCTCGGTTGTTTAAATTATGTTGAGGGATTCATAATAAATCTTGCTAAAAAGAAGCATGAGATTCAAAATTGCTTCGAAAAAATAATACTAAAGGATGGAGTAATCAACATACATAAATTGTTAAAAATCTAAAAAAAGAATGTAAAACTTTGCCTGAATTACAGCTTCCTGATGAAAATGAAAAATTAGTTATACAAACGGATGCTTCAGATATTTATTGGGCAACATTACTTAAAACTGATCTCAATGAGATATGCAGGTATACAAGTGGTACTTTCGGTCAAGCTGAGGTCAACTATACAACCCATGAGAAAGAACTTCTAGCCATCATAAAAGGAATTCAGAAACTCTCTCTCTCTCTCTCTCTCTCTCTCTCTTTATATCAAAGACCTTTTAAAGTTCAAATCGACAATACCCAAATACAATTTTTAGTTTTTCATAAATTATCAAATACATCCCAATACAGAAGGCTACATATATGGCAAGTTTTTCTGTCCTTTTATAGTTTCAAGATAGAGTATATAAAAGGTTTAGAAAATTTCCTACTCGATTTCATTTCTAGAAATATAGAATTTGAAAAAGAATGAGTTCTCCAACTCTAAAATGGATGAGATGGGTATGCATTTCCTTATAAATGCAAATAGAGTGATTGTATGCACTATACATACAGCTAGTCCACTATCTAACGGTTGGTGGTAAAGACTTTTTAACTCCGTTGATGGGTGACAATTTTTCAAAAATTGTGTTGATGATATAGATCATCTTAATAAATTCTTATTTTTCTGCAGGAATAAATTTATAAAGAAAGATGGATCTTGAAGAGCTAAAGAATGAGATAGATGATATTGTCTTGGTCTGTCAAGACATTGTTAATAGTAATAAAGCTCTTAAAGATTTGATAGAACTAAATTTTAAAACAGTTATAGATATCTCTCAAGAAGAATTTAGAAAAGCCCTTTTCCTTCAAGAAAGTCTTGATTTGTTTCTTGAAGCTAGAAATAAAGAAAAAGAAAAAATGAGTGATGCTAAAAATGAGAGTGATAAAAAGGAGATCAATAAAGGAAAAGATAAAGCACAATCTTCTTCAAGTCAAGATAATAAACCATTATCTGATAAAGACTATTTAGACTCTATAAAAAATAAAGAAAAAACTTCTAAATCTCAAGGTTATGTTGAAGTTATTGAAATAAAAATCAATAAATCTGAAAGCTTCAATAGCAGGGTTTCTAATGAAGAATTTGTTCCGACAAATAAATGGAAAAGAGAATATAAAGAAGTTGCTGAAGAAGCCTATAGATGGGGGAATTCCAGAACACTATTCTACTCTACAGGATATAGTGTTCATCTGCGAATTATCGCCATATTTGGAGCTGATCCACATAAAGTCTTTCATCATAGATGTTATAACCACAAACTTAAAGATTGAAACTGGTATAAAATTTTTTCGATCTTTCAAGTTCACCAGTTCATGGATCACAGAGTGGAGAGCCATGGGAATAAAAGCCATTTAATGTATTGCTGAGTCTCTTTGAGAGCGACAATATGAAATTCTCATGCAGGTCAATAATTGGATTTTATTGAGGAAAGGAAGACAAATAAAATCTTCACTTCTAAAGGAATTCCTCATTAAATTTTTCAGACATGAATTCTTTTGCACAGAGACTACAAGGAAGAAAGCTTGCAGAATGATTAGTTGTTGCAAATCATGATATAAGAGCTTACGTCAGTACAAGGAGTAACGGATGGCATGACATCATCATCCACTAAAATATTATGGCAGACAGTTGTGGGAGGCAGCTTTTGACTTCTGATGATAAAGAAGATAAAGATAGAGATTCCAGCGCATAAAGATTAGGACACCGGATGCTAAATAAAACTTTGAAGTCTGAATAATTAGATTTTGATCTCGATAAATTGTGCTAAGTTTTCATTTGTAAAGACAGATCGAAAAAACTCAGACTAATTTCTCACTTTGAAAAATATCCATAGTATAGAAAACCAGCTTTTATAGATCTTTGTAAACCATCTTCTAGATCATATTTGTATAAATCCTTTTTGAAGGAAATAAAACCAGTTTATTTTCATAAATATTCAAGTTTTGAAATTTTTCTATAGAAATCTTTTAAACTTGTATTTATCCTATTTTTGCATAAATTCTCTAACCCTACGAAGGCCATAGTGATTACATCGTTCGAGACAGCAGCCGTTTGGAATCGTAAGTCCCGTGAAGCCAGGAGGGCATTTGGGCTAAAACCAGTCAGGCTTGTCGAAGTGATTGAAGACGAGTCCAGAAGGAGGATTAAAGAATCGAGGACATTAAGGAGGTAATATACTTTTAAAAGATTTAAATAGTAATATTTTTCTACTTGATGTTATGAAAATATATGTTTTTAGAGTACTTCATCATTAATTATGAGATTTGTGTGAATGTATTATTTGAAATAGAAAAATGGGAAAAGATTTTGATATCATAAAAAATCAATTTAAAAGAAAAAAAAATTATAAACATAAAATAACAATTTTAAAACCATTAGAGGATCTATCTGAAGATTTAAGAATTCTTATTGCAATATATAATAATAAAAAAGATTATGTTCTTGATTTTATCAATAAAAATATAAACCATGAAATTCTTAAAAACTATGTTAAAGAGCTAGAACAACTAGACAAAGAACTAAAAGAACTTTGGAAAGAAGATAGAACATTAGAAAATTATATTGTTATGAATTATAAAAATCTAGAAAGAATGAAACTAATAAAATTCATATATTATGAAAACTGAGATATACCGTACTTCTTCTAAAACTTAGAGGTATAAAGGCATAAATAAATCGAAAGTTTGAATAATAAAGTAAATAAAGAAACTTTGAACAGTAAAATTACTATTCAAATAGTAAAAATACTATTCAAAAAGGGTAAAATGAAAAATCTTTATAAAGAAGGGTATTTTGAAAATAAATTTATAAAACTAGGATAATTTAAAAATTATTTCAGAGAGAGAGAGAGAGAGAGAGAGAGACAGACAGACAGACAGAGAGGAGGGAGAAGAGGTACCTGATGACAGCAGAGAAAGAAACGAGTTGCAGTACTCTCTCTTAGCCTCTCTCTCTCTCTCTCTTCCCCTGTATCTATCTATATCTATACATAACTAGTGTCTAATTTTATTTTTTTTAAATATTAATCAGTGGAACTATTGTCTAATGTTAATTGCCTACTCATTTTTCTTTCTTTTTTATTATTATAAAAGAGTTTATATTTCAACTACCATTCAATTTAACAAGATCTCATGCTAGATCAACGTTGACACGCTAAATTCCTTAAACAATATCCAGAATTTGAACACTGGTATTGTGAATTGATCAATTGAGTTGGAAACAACGTCCAGAGTTTATGAATGTACCATTTGAGTTGGGAGAATCATCCCTATATACATATTCTTATGAACACGAACATGTAATTTTTTTTATTTTCATTTTATTTTCCATTATTTGCAAATAAATTATGTTGCTTTTCCTAAAAAAATAATCTCTCGAGGTAAACATGAACTAGAATACATTTATTGAGTTATAAAGTTTGAAGATTGGAGCAGACATATTAATGATGTTTCGTTTGAAAAAAGTATATTGTGAATATTAATCTATAAATATAAATTATAAACTTTTCTTTTAGATAAACATAAAATAAAATATAGCCCTCGTAAATAGTCCCATGGATTATTCTCATAAATATTCTAATTTTACTTCATTTTATGTGTTTATTTATTTAATTTTGCTTAGAGCATCACACCAAAAAAGGAAGAAACTTTGAATGTGCCTCAACAAGTTGATCTTTGGAATACAAAATTACCTTGGACAAATTGTTTCTCTAATTTTCCAAGAAGAAAAAGGTTAGGGGTACTAGGTTTAGGGCAAATTATAGACACACGTTATTGTGATTGTGTGAAATACAAATTATCCATCTTCTTACTCGAGGCCCGGGTTATGGTGCCCATGTGGAATACAATCATCCACGTTTTTAATGAAGAATCGGGTTAAGTTTCGTTTTTGGAATCTTGTGATACTAAGAGTAAATCATTCCAAAATAGCGATTCACTTCTGATTGAGTATGGAGAAATATTGCGAACCCCAATTTCTTTACTCGGAGCCATTTCTTTTCCCGTCCCCTTGGCCCGGGCATAGAGATTTGCTTCCGATTCTTCCAAACTCGGAAGAATCCACTTACACCTCATGTCGTTTGGCCAAATTACAAATAACCATTTCTTATTTGAGAAATTACAAAAAATCCCATAAAACATGGGACCTTCTGGTTAAAGTTAATTGAATGATATGAAAAGACAACAACACCCCTTATTCACTTTCAATTTTTTTTTGGAGGAAGAGTTTTTCTTGGAAACCAAAACTGTAACTTCCAATGTTAATGGCCAATGAAATAAGATTATAATAGATTAATACTCCATAAAACAACACAAATAATCATCACACATAAATTCACATTTCTAAAATGACACAATATGATGCTTCTGTACATTTACTTACAAAATCAACAACCAACTATATAGTACAAAAATAGATTACAGGTCAGAGGAATCCTTATATACACTGCAATTATCTTTAATATTTCACCTTTATTTTCCCTATAAATTTAATTAAAAAAGAAAAAAAGATGATGATGACGATCAAGAAGAACACACACACACACACATAGAGTGTGTATATATATATATATATATATATATATCAATTTCGTAAGAAATTGTGCTGATAAAACTCCTCAAAGGACAGACGATCATCTGCAAAGACATAAAACTTCATCAAAGTATGATTCAAATGTTCAAATGTTCCAACTATTTATAGACCAGCCATACGGTGCAGTTCAGTTCCAGTAATAGCGAATTTTACAGACCTGGATTAATGTGTAATAATCTCGAATACAAGTCAACACATTCAGGGTGCAATTGCGGAAGGATTAAATGAGAAACCGGGAGAGATGTAGACGCCTTGATATTCTGCAGAAGCTGCAAAAGAAAACCGTGCGTGAGCTCAAATCTCAAGGGTAATAGTAATCTTTAAAACAAGAGGGGTTCTTTTGTAATTGTACCAAAGTGTCAACCCTCCGATGTCTGTCTATAATTTTCCCAACATAAAAAAATAAAACTCCATCAGGGTAAATTACAGCCAGGTCCCCTGAGATTTGGTCCAATTATACATATATAATTTTTGTATGAACTCAAACCCTAAGGAGTAATTTGATTTCTTAAACAAAAGGGTGCCGAACCACAGGGGTCTGGCTGTAATTTGTCATTCTTTAAACAATGTGCTACCTGAACACTAGTCCTGCCACAAAAAGGAGGGTGGCCGTTTAGGATTTCGAAAAGAATTGCACCAACGCTCCACATATCAACCTATCAAGAAGTGTTGCATTAGCTTATTTTCCCATATAATCAAGAAGACAAAAAATTAGTACAAACCTTTTCATCATATCTCTGAAACTGTAGAATTTCCGGAGCCATGTACAGTGGTGAACCGCAAACTGTCTCTGCAGATTCATCAGGTAGTAAAATCCTGATCCCCATAAAAAAAAAAAAAACCTATTTAAAGGTTTCATAAAGTAATGCTGCTTGTGAGAACAAAATTTTACAGCTGGAACTGTTGATTTCAGTTAGTTTACCTGGAAAGTCCAAAATCAGCAATTTTCAAAACGGGGTCGTCCTCCGAGCAAGACAAAAGAATGTTCTGCGCAAGGAGCAAGCAAACTAAGTTGCGCATGTGCGAGACAAGATCTTTTGACTTGAACTAGGAAACACACCTCTGGTTTCAAGTCACGATGAATAATGTGATTCTGTTTCAAAACCTTCAGACCAGCTCCTGGGATTTAGAGATTTCAAATACACGTCAAATGAAAACTGCTAAGTAGTTACTGAATTAAAATTTACCTAGCTGGTGCATAAATCTTTTAGGTTGAAGGATTTGGATACGAAGAAAGGATTTCAAATGACTCCAAATCTGAAGGAATTCAAATCCATAATGATGACTCAAAGAATAGCTCAAAATGGGAGCGCAAGGATTGAAATCTGTGGTAAAATGAAATATCCAAACAAGCTCAATAGATTTAGTATTATGGATTTAAAATCCTTAGTTCCAAATCCACAATCTAGACATGGCTTTGGTTAATTTCAAATTCATGTCAAATGAGAAAGCTGCAAGCAATTAAATTTTACCTAGCTGCTGCATGAATCTTTTAGCTGTACACACTTGAACTCTGCCGTGGTGTCGGATGTAAGAAGCTAAGTTTCCCCCCTCACAGAACTCCAACACAAGGATAATGCAGCGCTCACACTGAGTAGCAAGTCAATTACTTTTTTTCTGATCAGGTACTAAAGGAAGCTAGATTCAACAAAGATCACTATATTTGTAACGACCCGGCCCTTTAACTAATTTATTAAAACATAGCCAACTAAAACATGAAACTATACTTATTTTATTGAAAATATATCAGAGTAGTGCGCAAAATACATAGTAATACAAAAGTTTATAATCTCACGGCCTCTCAAAAATACAAAATATCGGCCTCTCCAAAATACAAAATATCAAGCTTAATTCCGACTAGCAAAAGGCGCCGAACCGTTCCTCGCTATCATCCTTAGTAACTCCCACCTCCTTTTCGGCTAAAATTATCATATAGAGAAATGATCAACATACACGTTGAGTAGGAATTTTCACTTAATAACATAAGGTGCTCGTGTGTATAGTAACTGCACATAATCACAGTGTATCACATAATATTTCACATTTTACTACCTTTCGAGTCACCTATTGGTGACTCCCTTATATCTCCCATATCAAAATATTCCAACCGTTCACATCGTTAACCCCAATATTCCATCCGTCCACATCAATTCCATCCGTTCACATCGGTGGCTATATCTCGAGATTATGCCAATTCCCTACAACCAATACCAATACATGGAACACTCCGTCCATGCAAGATGGGATGGATGGCGAGAACTGTTTTAAGACCGGCAAGCCCATTGCCGCCCGGCCGAACTCAGCCCCATCCACACCGAAAACACATTTGGGCCCGGCATGCACAAATAAAGAGTTCCGCATATTGTCACATAAAGAACATACTTCCATGCTTATAACTTTATATATAAAAGCATACAAATAGCATATTTTGGAATAATAAACATACATGAACATAAGATATGAATATAACTAGATACATAATTTCTAATAACTTGAAGTAGCATAATGAAGCATAATATCATGATAGTAAAATAATAAACTAGCACTAGAAAGTAACTTATGTAATTAAGGAAATTCCTACCTTAAACTAGCTTTCTTGATATTTATATAGATATATTTATATATCTATGTATGTGTGTGAGAGAGAGAGAATTGTGTGTGAGTGACGTGAAGTGTGTGTGTGTGATTGTCTTGTGTTTATATATATATATATATATATATGTACCGTGTGTGTGTGTGTTATATATATATACCGTGTGTGCGTGTGTGATTGTCTTGTGTTTATATATATATATATGTACCGTGTGTGTATGTGTGATTGTCTTGTGTTTATATATATATATATATGTGTGTGTGTGTGTGTGTGTAGGAATAATGTCAAGTGTGTGTGTGTGTAGAAATCCGTGTATGTGTGTGCTTGTGGGAGTGTGTGTATATGATGGAAACTAAAACTCAAGCTTCTATTTATGGAGGTTGGTTAAGACACATTATTAAAAATTAATTATGTCAATTTTTCATAATTAGATTCATCTTACTCATCAATATTTAATAAATGCATACATGCTTAGTAATAAGCCTAAATGTTATTAGGTGTGCTCTAATATTGATGAATGGAAGTCTAGGTTAATGTAAATAATACAAGTGTTTCAATTTCTAGAAGAGTTATAACAAGTGTAAAAATTCATTTAATGCTAGGAATTATCAAGAATAAATATTAGAATTATCAAAAATAAATTAGAAAAATCATATACCTATATAATATGTAATTTTTGGATATACATATACCTATATATATATATTATAGTTAGAACATGCACACATATATATATATATATTATAGTTAGAACATGCACATATATATATATATATATTACGGCTATTTAGATAAATAAATAATTAAATATTGTTAATCCTATAAAGTGTTTATGATTAGTATGTATTAATTTAGTTATTAATGTATAGATATATATACGAACTTATATATATATATGGATATATAGATCTATTTATGTAAGTATATATATGTATGAATTTATATATATATATGTTGACTTATTTAGGACCAAGATTAAAGGGATTTCTGTGACTTATTTAGGACCAAGATTAGAGGGATTTCTATCCTAATTTACAGCCTGTTTCCTTATGTTATTCCTTCCTAGTTTAGCACCATCTTTGTGTATAAATACCTCTGTAAATTGTGTAAAAATCATCATTGAGAAATAAAATTATCTTTCTCAAAATCTTCATGGTATCAGAGCCAGTGCCCTATTCTGGAGGTTGAGTTTTTCTCTCTCCTGGCACTGTGTTCCTAAACAGAAAATTAGGGTTTTTTTGTAGAAAATTAGGGTTTTGTTAAAACTGACTTAGATCAGTTTTTCCCTTCACACCGCCTGCCCAAGACGACTTCCCAAGTGAAGATCGGCTACCTCCTTGCGGTGCCGTCAACAGAACAGCGGCAACTACTGTTCACCCGCCGGCAACTACTGTTCACGCGCCGGCAACTACTGTTCACGCACCGGAAACTACCGTTCCGACGCCGACCAGACACCTCAGATCCTTGGTAAACCCTTCCAGCATCTACTGCCACATCTCCATCCCTTCCAAAACCTGTTTTTCTTTCTTGTTGCTCCTTTGTGCGGTGTTCAAGTATGACAGAGACAAAGGCAATCGAAAAACACTTGGTTAATGATAATCCAAATTTGCAAATCAGCCAAATAAAACTTGAGGGTAGTGCTAATTATTTGGCCTGGTCCCGATCTTGTCTCTTGTTTATCAAAGCCAGAAAACTACACGGATATATTGATGATGAAAAGAAAAGGCCTCAAGTTTCTGACCCCACATACAGCCAATGGGACTCAGAAAACTCGCTTGTGATGTCATGGCTTCTCAACTCCATGCAGCCCCAAATTTCCCGACAGTATCTTCTGCTGGACACGGCTTCAAAAATTTGGAATGCTGCTAAATTGACCTACTCACGAATGGGGAATGATGCTCAAATATTTGAGATTCGGAACAAGATCCATGCCATAAAACAAGGTGAAATGACTATCTCTCAATATTTTTCTGAACTAAGTAGCTTATGGCAGGAACTGGATTACTATCAGGACTTTCAAGCAGCTTGCACTGAAGATGCGGTCAAATTTCAGAAACTGATTGAAAAGGAGAGGGTCTATGATTTTCTGGCTGGGCTAAATAATGAATTTGATCAGATAAGGGTTCAAGTGCTTGGCAAAATAGTGTTCCCTTCTCTTGAAGAAGCTTATTCCTATATCCAACAAGAAGAAAGTCGGAGGAGTGCTATGCTATATACAACACCAATTGAGAAGTCTGGGTTAATTGCTAGTGAGACTCAAAAAACCTCCAATCCCGAAAAAGACCACCTACATTGTGAGTATTGTGGGAAACCACGTCACACAAAGGAAACCTGCTGGAAGTTACATGGTCGACCCATTAGAGGTCGTGGAGGGAAACGAGTCAACCCATCAAAACCTCAAGCTCATCTATTTGAGGTTGGAGAGTCATCCAAAGAGACAATTTCCACTGAGAACTTCTCTTCCATTGAAATTCAGCATCTCAGGCGTCTCTTATCTCAACTTGAATCCTCCACTAGTGCCGCATCAAACTATGTGAAGTCAGGTACTGCTCTTACTGCCCACTTTGATTCATGGATTATTGATTCTGGTGCGAATAGACACATGACAGGCATTTCTAAAGCTCTACATGATTACCTTCCCTGTCTAAAACCAAATACGGTCAGGATAGCCGATGGTTCATTTACCCCAGTAGTTGGAACAGGTTCTATTGTCTGTGCACCCAATATTCACTTATCCTCTGTACTTCATGTTCCCCGCTTTCCTGTTAATCTTTTATCTGTTAGTGCTATCACCAAGGCCCTCAATTGTAAAATTGAATTCTTCCCTGACCATTGTGTTTTTCAGGACCTCCAAACCGGGAAGAAGATTGGCAGTGGTAGATTGCATGATGGTTTATATTTGTTAGAAAGGAATCAGGGTGCAGTTTCTGGAAATGCTCTTTTTGGAGGAAATAAGGATGTTAACCAAGAAATAATACAATGGCATAGGCGGTTAGGACATCCCTCCTTTTTTGTCTTAGAAAAACTATATCCTAGTTTATTTTCAAAAACCCAATTTGACTCTTTGTATTGTGATGCTTGTGAGTATGCTAAACATACCAGAAGCACTTATCCTTCAAGTAATAATAAAAGCACTATTCCTTTTATGACTATCCACTCTGATGTTTGGGGACCTACTCAAAATACTTCTTTGAATGGCAGTAGATGGTTTGTCACTTTTATTGACTGTTGCACTAGAATGACTTGGGTATATTTGATAAAAGCTAAGAGTGATGTTTTCGTTTGTTTTCAATCTTTCATAAGATGGTGTGTACCCAATTTGATGCTAAGGTAAAAATCTTGAGAACAGATAATGGCACAGAATATATGCATGGCCAGTTCAGTGCTTATTTGGAGTCTAATGGGATAGTTCATCAAACTAGTTGTCCTTACACTAGTGCCCAAAATGGAGTCGCTGAGAGGAAAAATCGACATCTATTAGAAGTAGCCAGATCTCTTATGTACACCATGTATCTACCAAAACCTTATTGGGGGGATGCCATTTTAGTAGCTGCCTATCTTATTAACCGTATGCCCCTCAAATCTCTGAACTTTAAGAGTCCTTTAGAGATCTTGCAAGGAAAGAATACTTATACTGTTCCTCCCAGAGTTTTTGGGTGTGTTTGTTTTGTTCATACTAGGTATGCGGGAAAATTGGATCCTAGGGCTTTTAAATACGTATTCATTGGGTATTCTCCAACACAGAAAGGTTACAAATGTTTCCACCCTCCAACTAGGAAATATTTTATCAGTATGGATGTCACCTTCAGAGAATCTGAGTCTTATTTTAGTCCAACCCAATCACCTCTTCAGGGGGAGAGTAATCTACAGGAAGAGATGATACCTAAACCTAATTCTGTTTTTGATTTTATCCTAAAGGATAGTTCAGTTGAGGAGGAAGCTGTTGGGAAAGATTTAGATTCTGTTCGTACTATTCAGGGGGAGACTGTTGGGAAAGATTTAGAGTCTGTTCCTACTATTGACCGCTTGGATAAACCTGATTTGATGAGGTATTCAAGGAGAAACAAAGTAGAGGAAACAACCATCATGCAGCCTACTATGTGCCAAGAATCTTCCTCTTGTGGTGAGTTACCTTTAAACTCTTAACTCCATCGATGATTTAGATATCCCTATTGCTCACAGAAAAGGGATCAGATCCTGTACCAAGCATCCTATTTCTAACTTTGTTTCATATCAGTCCTTATCCCCATCATATAGAGCTTTTGCCTTGTCTGTTTCCTCTGTGTCTATTCCACAGGATTGGAAGGAAGCTTTTCGAGATCCTAAGTGGAAAGAAGCTATGGATGAAGAAATGAAAGCACTAGCAAAGAATGGGACGTGGGAAATAGTCACCCTTCCACCAGACAAGAGAGCAGTTGGATGCAAGTGGGTGTTCACTGTAAAGCATAGAGTTGATGGCTCGATTGAAAGATATAAGGCCAGACTGGTAGCCAAGGGATTCACCCAAACATATGGAGTGGACTACCAAGAAACTTTTGCGCCAGTCGCGAAGATGAATTCTGTCAGAATCTTGTTATCCTGTGCAACCAATCTTGATTGGGAATTGCAACAGTTTGATGTGAAAAATGCTTTTCTACATGGAGACTTGGAAGAAGAAGTATATATGGAGATCCCTCCTGGATTTGATAATGAGAAATCGAAAGGAAAAGTGTGCAGATTGAAGAAAGCCCTGCACGGACTAAAACAATCACCGAGAGCATGGTTTGACAGATTTAGAAAAGCCATGATCTCATTTGGATATCAGCAGAGCAATGCCGATCATACCCTCTTTATAAAGCACCATAAGGGTAAGGTCACTCTTCTTATAGTTTATGTTGATGACATCGTAATGACAGGGGATGATAAAGAAGAGATGGCTCAACTAAAGAGACTCTTGGCTCAAAATTTTGATATCAAGGATTTGGGAAAGCTGCAATATTTCTTGGGAATTGAAGTTGCTAGATCAGAAAGCGGAATTTTCATTTCTCAAAGGAAATACATTTTGGATCTCCTGGAAGAAACTGGTATGTTAGGATGTAAACCAGCAGAATCACCTATTGAGAGCAACCATAAACTACAAGCTGGGATTGGAAATGCAGTTGATAAAGAAAGATACCAAAGATTGGTTGGGAGACTTATTTACCTCTCTCACACAAGACCTGACATAGCATATGCAGTCAGCCTGGTAAGCCAATTTATGCATGATCCTCGTGAGATTCATATGCAAGCAGTCTTTCGAATTTTGCGATATCTAAAATCTGCACCCGGAAAAGGTCTTCTTTTCTCCAAACATGGTCACCTCCAGATTGAAGCTTTTACAGATGCTGATTGGGCTGGATCTCCAGATGATAGGAGATCTACAACAGGTTGTTGTACATTTGTAGGAGGGAATTTGGTTACTTGGAGGAGTAAAAAGCAAAGTGTAGTGGCAAGATCAAGTGCGGAAGCAGAATATAGAGCTATGGCACAAGGTGTGTGTGAGCTTCTTTGGCTGCAAAAGTTGTTAAGGGAGCTAAAATTGTCTGGAAGAGGTAAGTTGTCTTTGTATTGTGACAACAAGGCTGCTATTAGCATAGCTCATAATCCAGTGCAACATGACCGGACAAAGCATATTGAGATTGACCGTCACTTTATCAAAGAAAAAGTGACAGATGGTATCTTGAATCTATTTCATGTGACAACGGACAAACAACTCGCTGATGTATTCACCAAAGGGCTCAACTGTAGGACCTATCACAACTTGGTTTGCAAGTTGGGCATGTGTAATATTTATGCGCCAACTTGAGGGGGAGTGTTGACTTATTTAGGACCAAGATTAAAGGGATTTCTGTGACTTATTTAGGACCAAGATTAGAGGGATTTCTATCCTAATTTACAGCCTGTTTCCTTATGTTATTCCTTCCTAGTTTAGCACCATCTTTGTGTATAAATACCTCTGTAAATTGTGTAAAAATCATCATTGAGAAATAAAATTATCTTTCTCAAAATCTTCAATATATATATATATATGAATATATTAATCTTAAATAAGTAGAAAGTGAAAACATAGTAGTTATTGCACATTTCACTTATAAAATAATAAAACACTAAACAATTTAATCACCTAGTTTACGTACAAAATAATAATCACATAAAACACTAGATAAGTTAATCATATAATTAACTTTTAAAATACCTAGAAATACCGGGTCATTACAATATCAACAAACATTCTTGTGAACACCATTAACTACCATAAGCATTACTACATGTTGTCCATAAAGATATAACAAATGAATGTATGAGCTAAGGCCTCTTGAATCATTTGTCGGCTCGAATTTAATCAGGTGCATGGCAAAATTCTTCTTGCTTGATATCATATCCATATGAAAGCACGAATTCTAGGATTCCAGTTGCCAATGTATCAAATAAAAAAGACTATATATCCAACAGTCACTAGCAAGAATGAATATCTACGGACTATGGGTGGCCGTTATAAAAACAAAAGAGAAAAAAAAAAATAGTAGAGTTCTACCAAGTAATAATGACTGAACCATGTAAACTATTCTACATAAAGAATTTTCAGATAAGGAAAAAAGACAGAAAATCAATGCTGATCAGCATTGCTTCGATTTAGCACGGATCGAAAAATTCTTGGCCAACCCCGGCTTGGCCGAACCCAACCAATCATGTAGCAAGTGTTAATACACTCGCCATATAATTGGTAACTCTCCCTAAACAATATACCAATCCCATGGCAATTATAAAACACTCGCCTCTGGATTAGTCCCGGCTTGGCCGAATGCAGTGCAGGCAATAATTTACAATAAATGGGTTAGTAGGCACCAATATAGCTCAAGTAAACCAATGAAAATTGAGGGAAACTACCAACTTTCTGAAAGCTAAACAAAATTGAGGGAAACTACCAACTTTCTGAAAGCTAAACAGACTAAGCAATATCAAAAAAGGAAAAAAATAACAAGATCCATAAACAAATCAAAGACATTGGTTTCTATACGCTAGATTAATCTTTCAAGACGAATCACAGGGCCAAAATTTAAAGTAGATGGAAAACAACCCAATTTGCAGCATTAGGGCTAAAATCTTTCCAACCAACTAGATAAGTGACTTCAGAACAGCAAAACACAATCACTCGCGAAGATGTCAACAAAGGGGGAATGAAAGCATAAACAAGCAAAACAAACGAATTAGGCTACAAATTCACATCCATTATACAATCGTACGAGCGAAACGCGGTCTGTTGAACAAATTAAAGCCAAAAGCAGATGCTAACTTGGAAGAAATCGAGGAGGCGGATGATGTTGGGGTGGTTGACAGAGGACAAGAAGGCGAGCTCACAATCCAAGCCCTTGCGGAGGTGGCGCGTCAGCTTCGCAACCGGGATTTGCTTCAGCGCCACCGCTTCGCCGGTGGCTCTGTGCTCCGCTCTCCACACCGTCGACAGCGAGCTTTCCCCAATTTTCGACCTCAAAACGTAATCTCAGACCAAAGATTGCCCCGCGACATTGCTGTTCTTGAGATTCTCAATCTCCATTTCCATTTTGCTGCACTCTCGAATTGTTTGTTTTCAAATTCCCCGACTGTAAATAGAGATTTTCTAATAAATAACCCTTTCAAGGTTTCTTTTGAGAGAATGGCCTCGAGTTTTAATTTTTAGCTACATGAAATTTTTTGGTAATTATATATACTTAATTACTAATTAATTTTAAGTATTATTAAATTCGATTATGTATATATTTTTTATAAATTTGATTTTGATCCCAATAATTAAATAGTTTTAAAATTAACCCATAAAATAACCTAATCTTAAAATATTGCAGCCCCTTTCTTTCTTTCATTCGATCTCTTGTTTCGTTTTCTTATTCCCTCCATTATCTGGTAATATTAGCTGATTAAATCTTGTTGGTTGTAATATATTTGGAGTCTTAAGGGTTTTCTATATGAACCGTTAACAGATCTCTGAAGCACTTGATTTTTGACTGTCATCACCTATTAATAATCATGCATCATGGGCCTATCCGTTGCGTAAACACTAGTACCTTATTTTGCTTTAAGATATCGCTATCACCCCTTAAAGGAAATATAAAGCTATTAGATACAGTCTCACGACTAGGCCATTATTTTAGGAACGGACCGTATTATTTGTAATCACTGTCAGTTATTTACTTTTCTCTTAAGCGATAAAATTACCTATTAAACACTGGTGCCTTATTTTTTCTTTATTTGAAATCTTATCCCTACCACCTCTTAATAGATAACGCTTCAGACATATATACTCACGCCTAGACCGTTATTTTAGGAACTGCCGTTCTCTGAGTAATAATGTTAGATTTTTCACATTTCTTTTAAGCAATAACATTTATCCTTTAAACATTGGTGCCTTATCTTGTCATTGTTCTATGATAACTCTTTAGAGATGTATCCTCACGCCCAGACCATTATTTCATGAACGGCCGTGTTATGATCTCTGTTGGAATTTTCACTTTTCTCTTAAGCACGATATTTTAGTCATTAAACATTGGTGCATTATTTCACGATGTCATTATTTTTGGAACGACCATTTTCTAGGTAATAATGTTAGATTTTCATATTTCTCTTAAGCAATAATTTATCCATTAAATAATGGTGCCTTATCTTTTCATTGTTTTAAGATACCTTTACCACCTCTTCAAAGATCACGCATCCTTAAGTCTTTTTTTTTTGTGCATTGCTGATATTGTCTCTAAAGCGATAGCATTTATCCATTAAACATTCTTTTCCTTTGTTTTACGAGATTGTTACCATCCATTAAACGATCACGTATAATTATTATGCAGCATGCAACCATTTGTCGTTGGCATCGAATATGGCGAATGGATGGAGGAAGATAATGCTTGGAAGTGGTGCAATAAAAGAAAAGTTACTACATTAATTGTGTTGACCACCGACATTAGTTTTCAGTTGTTGGTGAATGAAATTATTCGTAGGGTTGATTTAAATTGTGAACCAGGTGATGTACTGTTTGAAGTATATTCTAACAAATGCACCTCCTATGTACAGTGTACATCTATGTGAAATAAATTCAGATGAAGACTTGAAGGTGTACATGAGTGATGTATCTTCTGAGGGGTTAGAGACTTCTTTTGAAAGTTTCTATTATTGATAATGTGCAAGTTCAATTTCAGTCGTCGAATGGTGGTACTATTAACCCAGTAGAAGATAATGGTAGCATACCCTTTTTAGTGATGGAGAATTCAAAAATTGATTGTAATTTGGGTGGTAATTCTGATGACAAAGAGGATGTAACAGAAGATATAATACAGAATAAACACAACGACCTTGAAGACGATGTTGATGCACATAAAGAACAACAGCTGAACATTGTGGTGTACGAACATAAAAGTGGAGATGTTGATGTAGCAAACGCTGATGGGGAGGAGGAAATCGTGTTCACTTACCGAATTCTCGCGGAGCGGACTAAAAAGAGATTAGTAGGAAGTGGGTCACGCAGTGAGTGGGAGGATGGATCTGAATTTTATATAGGGTATGTGTTCAATAACAAAAGTGAAGCAATGAGAAACTTAAAACTTTTTACTGTGAGAGGAAACTTCGAATACAAAACCTTGAAGTCAACCAAGTCATTATATGTTGTTCAATGCAAATCCCCGAATTACAATTGGAGGGTTCGTTGTGTTCGGCACGAAGAGTCAAAAAAATTTGTTATCATAAAATATTCACGTGTGCATGTATGTGATCTGCAAGATATTTCTGGACGACATAGCCAAGCCTCGGCTGAGGTAATTGGGGAGTATTTTAAGCAATTATTTGTTGATGCGAGTGTTGCGTATTTTTCGCAAGTTTACGGATCGCTCAAGTAATAAAGTGAAAGTAAGAGTATCGTTTCCACGAGAAACGGTCTACCAAGCACCAAACTTATAAGTTTTCTATTGTTTAAGCTTCAAAAATTGATCAAGACAAGATGGAATAAAAATAAACAACTAAATCAAAATGAAGAAAATCAATAAACACAAACTAGGGTCTAGGCATC
Organism: Petrea volubilis; assembly: GCA_026212405.1. Lineage (NCBI taxonomy): Eukaryota > Viridiplantae > Streptophyta > Magnoliopsida > Lamiales > Verbenaceae > Petrea > Petrea volubilis. The sequence continues at coordinate 27,690,644 of CM047872.1, read as the reverse complement.
GTCAATTGAATCCCCCCTTGTGATCCATTAAACTCCCATTGATTTTAATGAATACACCTTCCCACAATTCAACTCACAAAAATATTTGTAATCTCCTTTCGAAAATAAAACAAATGTGCCAAGGAATGCTATGTGTCTACTTTCGTGATCACATACAGATCCCTTGGCCCATTGCGCACAAGAGTTGTGTTAGTTAAAAAAATTCATACTAATTAACCTAACCGATTGCACAAGAGTACGATTATTTCTAATTTACGCGTCCCCTATGTCTATAACACAAATAGTCAGATTTTACACACACCCTTTAGTAGTCGAATATAAAATCTCAACGCTTGTAAAGATTGGCCAAAAATTCACAAGTAATAAAAACCTTGAATTATAAATATGACGTACGTAAAATAAAAATCAAAGAAGTTCAACAAAAATCATAAGGGTTTCATCAACAACTTAGCCTAGAACCCTATGATTTAATTAGCTAGACATAGCGAAAAGAAAATAAAACAAGAACATAATGAAAGTAAAAGAAAACATAAGCAAACTCGGCTTTTGAGGATAATCTTGATGGATGGAGGAGCTTGGCTTTGGAATTGTCACCCTTCCTAAGCTTTTTCCCTTGAATTCCCCTTGAATCATCAGCTCCCAAGTGTCCCAATTAGTGCACAATACGTCCCTTAAATAGGTGTAGGGCGGCTGTTGTCAAAACCCTAGTAGAAAGAAATTTTTCTTATTGATGGATTGAATCGGGACAGCTTTGTATGCAAAGCCGTCCCAAATTGAACGTTTAAGGCTCATTCTGTCACGGCGAGACGGCCTCGCTTGGCGGGACGGCTTAAGCTGTCCCGATTCGATCGGTTAGCTTTATTTCTGCACGCAGCGGGACGGCCTCACTTGGTGGAGCCGTCCCGATCCGAACCTTTTTAGCTTGAATTGCCTGGATCGGGACGGTTTCTTGAATTTGCTACGGTTTTGGCCGTCTTAGTATACATGACACTTTCTCAACTTGATTTCGGTCCCGATTTCCTACAATAACACCATGAAACTCTTGTGGGTACATTTAGGCATCAAAACCTTGAACAATTTGTGATTTAAGGGTGCAATACACTTTAATTTGATCAAATTAAGGTTTTATTATAAATAGCATAAATTTCATTTGAAAAATTTTAAACCCTTACTAAAAATCAAATAAAACCTACGTAGTTTACCCAAGAAATTGCATACATTTTAAGCTTATCAGCGAGTGGCGGCCCTTCTATTGAACTTATGAAGTCATTTGTTCAATCAAAATTGGGATGTCATGTTAGTTATTGGAAATATTGGAAAGAAAGACAACATGCTAAGGATTTTGTGAGGGGTACACCGGAGCATGGGTATGCTGTTCTCGAGGCCTATCATTATATGGTAGAATTGAAAAATGAAGGAAGCATGACAGATTTGGTTGTTGACTTCGAATGCCGATTTGTGTATTTTTTCGTAGCTTTCGGACAATGCATAGGGGTTTTGCATCTCTTAGAAAGGTCATAGTTGTTGACAGTTGCTTTCTAACTAGAAAGTTTGGTGGTGTATTGCTTGTGGCAACAACACAAGATGGTGAGAACCATACATATCCTATTGCTTGGGTCGCGGTAGACTTAGAGAATCACCACTCGTGGGAGTGGTTTTTTGACCGGCTCAAGGTAGTAGTGCCTGATAGTTCACAATTGTGCATAATCTTCGACAGACATGCTTCCATCAAGCAGGCAATTGGCAGTGTCTACCTTCTGGCTCATCATAGGTATTGCATGAGACACCTTGGGGAGAATTTAAAGCGAAAGTTCAAGTGCGGCAAGACCCTCAAGCTATATTATTTGACAGCCAAAGCTTATAAAATTGAGGAGTTGGATGAGCATTTCGATCAAATTCGCCGCGATAATGTTAAAGTAGCCAATTACCTCAAGCATGATGTTGGTTTCCACAAATGGAGCAGGGCTCATTTTCTTGGAAATAGGTACGATGTTATGACTACTAACATAGCAGAGTCTATTAATTCAAGGCTTCTGAAAGAGAGAGAGTTTCCAGTAGTTGCTCTTTTCAATGTAATGCAGAGAATGTTTTCTAAGTGGTTTTCTTGAACGTCGTAAAGAAATGGATCAATGTAGCACAATTTTAGTTCCTTCCAAAGAAAAAGCATTACGTGATAATTTGGATAAGTCCAAATCACTTCATGCAACGCAATTGAATGTGCACGAGTTTGTAGTACGTGGTCTCGATGCGGATGCAAAAGTTGATCTCCATAATAAATCATGCAGCTGTAGAGTTTTTGATATTGAAAGGATTCCACGTCCACATGCAATAGCGGCTCTCAAGCACTTGGAGGTACCTAACTTCGGTGAGAGAATATAAACATTGTGTTCACGTGTGTACGAAGCCGAATATGTTTTGCATGCTTATGCCGAAACAATATATCCTGTTAAGGCCGAAGAGGAGTGGAAGGTTCCTCAAGCAATAGCATATGTCGTAGTTCAACCACCAATTGTGCAAACATCAAAAGGTAGAAGAGAATAAGGTATGCATGTGAGGTGACTTCAAAAAAAGAGAACAAGTGCTCCCATTGTGGACAAACTGGCTACAAGAAGCCAAAATGTTTAAAATCTGTAGTTGACTCATGTTGAATTTTTCAATTTTTTTGTTGTAAAGTGTACAATGTGTTCATCGTGTCAATTTTCAATTTTCAATTTTTCAGAGATTACATTACACGACTTGGGCGTGTTATATTAAATGGTCATTACCTTTTAATCAAGGATACTTTTGTTCTGTCTCGTAAGCGTTTTTTCAGAGATTACATTACACGACTTGGGCGTGTTATATGAAACGGCCGTTACTTTTAATCAAGGATACTTTTGTTCTGTCTCGTAAGCGTTTCTTGTATAGATTAATTGAGATAACTGAAACGGCCCACCTGTTACTATAGCCACGGCCGTTTTTTTGACATTACAATCATACAGAAAAAATCGATTAAACGATTTTGGTTTCACCCTTCAGATATTACATTACACGAGTTGGGCGTGTAGTAAGACACGACAGTGGAAATATTAATCAACGATACTTTTAGGTTGTCTCGTAAGAGTTTCGTGTGTAGATTAATGGGTATAATTGAAACGGCACACCCGTTGTTTTAACCACGGCCGTTTTTTTGACATTACAATCACACAGAAAACAATTTTGGTTTCACGCTTCAGTGATTAAATTACACGAGTTCGGCGTGTAGTAAGAAACAACCGTGGAAATATTAATCAACGATACTTTTAAGTTGTCTCGTAAGCGTTTCTTGTGTAGATTAATTGAGAAAACTGAAACGGCACACCCGTTATTATAACCATAGCCATTTGTTTGGCATTACAATCCTATTAAAAAATCGATTAAGCGATTTTAGTTTAACGCTTCAGAGATTACATTATACGAGTTGGGCGTGTAGTAAGACACGGTCGTGCACATGGTTTTTCTGTACATTAGATGAGATAACAGAAATGGTGTACCCGTTATTATAACCACGGCCGTTCGTTGACATTGCAGTAATACTGAACAAATCGATTAAGCGATTCCGATTAGACGCTTCAGAGGTTACATTACATACTGTATATATATAGTTGTTTGTATTGTTGAACGGGATATCGGTATGATCTTATACACCTGTTTGTAGTTCTTCGCGAAAGGAAATCAGTATTTTTAAATCCTAAGATATATCGTTCTTCACGTTCCCTTTTCTCAAACACTGTAAGTTGAAATCCTTTCATTTCCTCATCATCGTAGTTTGTACGATCTCTGCTAACACTACAATATTTTATAACTCTCGTCTACCTAGTGTTTGACATAAATCCCATAAGACAAAAATGGTTAGAACGAGAATTGCAAAAAAATGTTGGCTCTCGGGGAGCACAACCACCCTAAAGAAGAGCACAACCACCCACAAGATCCTGTAGAATCGCCCACCAAAAAACCAAAGTCAAGAACCGTTTGTTCGACTACAGACGTAGGGGATAAACAACTACCGCCGAAATGAAAGAGACCAGTGAGTTCCTCACAATACATCAAAGAAAGTGAAGCTGGGGAACCTTTGCGGAAATGAGGGAAGAGCAAGAAGCAAAGGAGAGTGAAATTTATCCTGAGGAAGAGCACAAGGACACGCCCTGGCCCAACAGAAACAAAAAAAGAAAAAAGATACGCCCGCGCTGCCACCTACATTACCCAAGGGACTCACACTCAAAAGTGCAGAACAGGAAAGCCGGTATGCAGTACTGTTGAGGCGTGATGTGGTCCCTTCCCGTTACATGGACGACTATGTCTTAAAGAACCTCAACTGTTACGATGATGTTATGCAATATGTGAGATCGGCTGGTTGGGGGTATTCGAGAGCCCACATATGCAGATTTGACGAGGGAGTTTTTGTCTTCATTGGAGGTGTCTATGGACAAAGCCGAGCCGAACTTGATCTCCCACGTTGAATTCATGCTTCACAATATTGCATACGAATTTTCATTCGATCGTCTTACGGAGGTCCCTGCCGATGGAATCCGGCAAAGGCCTAAAGGTGTCGGGTCTAATCGACAGTGGCAGCTCATCACAGACCATTTAGAGGAGGTACATACTTCACGATCGAAATCATTGAAGTTGTATAATTTCCCTCTATGATAATTGCACAGGGTGATGTCTGGATCCATTTTTGGACGGAGTCAGAGTGATGGAGCAGTGAACAACGGGGAATTGTTGGTTCTGTGGTGTATGCATTCAGGCCAAAAGATCAACGAAACTGATTTATTGTTTGCGAATCTTGCTCGAGTGGCTAAGGCTAATAAAGGAAATATTGTTATTGGTGGATATGTGACACATCTTGCAAAGAAGCTTCTGGCATAGATTCCGCCGAACATGCTTTCAGTCCACCAAGATGTTCGTGATATCTAGAGTACGTTGAGCCAGATGCGGGAAACCCAGGGTCCACCAGCTGACTGATCTACATTTCTGACTAGGCTGTATAATCTATAATGAATAGGTTTTGCCACTAACCGTTTAATGGAAAAGTGTCTATTTTAACTAAATCTCTTAATTGACAATTTTATCTCTAAAGCAGTTACCCAAAAATGAGTTCGTCGTTTTTGACAAACGGCCGTCGTGGATTGAAATATCAACAAACTCCATTTAATTTGATCATGAAGAGAAAATTAGAACGGCGAACCCGTCTAAATCTCTTAATTGACACTTTTATATTGGAAGCAGTTGCCCGAAATTAGATCATCGTTTTTGACAAATGGCCATCGTGGAATAAAATATCAACTACCTCCATTAATTTTATCATGAAGAAAAATTTAGAACGGCGAACCCGTCTAAATCTCTTAATTGACACTTTTATCTCTGAAGCAGTTGCCCAAAAACAGGGTTGTCATTTTTGACAAACGGCTGTCGTGGAATGAAATATCAACTAACTTCATTAATTTGATCATAAAGAAAAAAATTTGAAAGGCAAACCCGTCTAATTTAGAACGCCCGTACAATATATTTTCTTTAAAATTCACTGCCTTAACTATCAAGAATTACAACATAAACAGGAATGTCTTCTGTCGTTCACATCGTTGTTTAATCTTTTGTCGTTTAATAGAAAATTTTAACTAAATCTCTTAATTCACAAGTTCATGTCTGAAGCGACGCGCATATTGCAAATTTCACGCCGACCCCGTTTTTCCAGTCACGATCGTCTGCCCATCAAACTCCAAAACGTGACATCAATCTCTGAAGCTCTCGAGCAAGAATAGGCTTTGTCGTTTAATGGACAACTATACCACCTTAAGAGATTTGTCTGAACATCTCCCATTACACCAAGAAGAAACGTCATTAATTGATGAACGAAGTTTTCTTCGAATCTCTTAATGAAATAAGTATCTCTTAAGAAATTCAAGAGCAAATCTTTTCTTGCGGGTCCTATGGGATGAATGATGATATCAGATATCCTTGAATCTCTTAATAGATAGACTTGTCTCTTAATAACTATCATAGATACAGTCTTTTCCCACACGGGTCTCACATCCACGTCGTTTATGATAAAAAGTAAATTCTCTTAATTATTTATACACTTCTCTTAATACTTTCAGTGAGAAATATTTTAGTGCGGGTCCCACTGACACGTCGTTCATTGACGAAAGTACAAATTTATGATATAGTCTTTTCCCACACGGGTCTCACATCCACGTCGTTTATGATAAGAAGCAAATTCTCTTAATTGTTTATACACTTCTCTTAATAATTTCAGAGAGAAATATTTTAGTGCGGGTCCCACTGGTACGTCGTTCATTGATGAAAGTACAATTTTTTGAATCACTCGGGAACGTCCTTCCATGATAAATTCAGTTCTTTTTTGAATCTCTTAATTTATATACATATCTCTTAAGATCTATCAGATATACGTCTTTTCATGCGTGTTCCATGGGCACGTCCTTTTATGATACAAACGAGAGTTTCTTTGAATCTCTTAATGGATAGAACAATCTCTTAAGAACTATTAGAGACACTGTCTTTTCGCACTGCTCGTCTTTTCATGATACTTTGAATCTTTACATCTCTTTGTCAGACAAAAGTCATTCCAAGATATCCACCCAATACAAGCTAATTACTCGTTTCCTGATATCTGCTATAAATTGGGCTATTAGGACCTAAGCCGTTAAATAAATATGTTATAATGAATAAATTTCCCCATTTTCAGAAAATCCAGACAACTGCAGCGATTTAGCCAAAAATTATGACACCGTGTTTATATATTTTGTTTACGAGATGATACGTGAAGCACAAGAGAATGGCTGAGCCGTGATATATTCGACGATTTGTCGACATGATCGACATCTATAACAAATTTAATTCAAGCTTTGCTCAAAAGAGGGAATTGCATATGTTGTCTTCATTTTTTTGTGGAGACACGGTCGTGGAAGACGATGCATCGGCATCAGACTGGTGTCTTTCCTTGCTAATGTTGCACTCTATTTGGCTGTAATTTCTATTGGGCGCATTGAGCTTAGCAGGATGTCTTCCACAATTTTTTTTTTATTTTGTATGCCTGTGAAGCCCCTGCTTAGGCTGACAACACTGCGAACCAAATGATGTACCTTACTTAGCTGTTTAAGCAATTCTGTTTCAGTATGGGCTGACAACACTGCGAACCAAATGATGTACCTTACTTAGCTGTCTAAGCAATTCTGTTTCAGTAATCAAGGGAACCTAAATATGTTTCTTACCTATAACAATTTCTTGTGGCAGACCCTATTTTTTTTTTTTTTTTGTTTAAATGCTTCATGTATGGTGGATATCTCTTAAGAGCTTTACTTAATAAGTCCAATAATATGCCCTTGGCAGTTTGGTGAACAATGGACGTTTAAAGTTTGTTGTTTTGATGAGCTCATGCAATCTCTTAATTGGCAGGTATTGTTTGTAATGATACAACCTGCCCGTTTGGCGAAAAACGGTGGTTCTTCGTTTATATTCTTCATATAATACGGCCAGCCTGTTTGGTGAACAACAACCGTTACGCTAATATAAATGATATTTCTACATGGTTTCCAACACATTTACAAACTCATGAATGAATATAAACCAGATATCACATAACACATGGCATATTAATCATCGACGTGATCTTGTTATATAAGCCATGATCGCAAGAGAGAAGGTTATATACAAAAAGAAAAAGCGCATACTAGGACAGCCACGCCCAAGCCATTTTTCGTTAAACGATCGTGAGACCAATCGTCGCTTAAACGTGGAGCCCTATCTCTGAAGCGCGCACACGATGTTTAATCTTTGTCGTTTAATGGACCACTCTATCACCTTAAGCGATTCGTGAGAACTTCTCCTTTTCCTTGTGTGGGGAGTGCGCATGAATCTTCCCGATCTTGATTATGGTCAATTCCATCTTATAAATCTTGTCCTTGGTAACATGTGTCACCTAAATATTCATCACTTCCTGGTACACCACCAGATTGCTAAGTTTATTAGTTTTCCATCTCGTAGTAACCAATAACAAAACTTGTTTGGAAGTACATGTTTGCTATTACAAATGATTCTTCTGCATGGTTTCGAACACATTTACAAATTCAGGAACGAATATAAACCAGATATCGTGTAATATGGCGTATTAGTCACCCACGTGATCTCATTTTATAAGCCAATGTCGCAAGAAGGAAGTTTATATACACCAAAAAGGAATAATAGGACATCCACGCCTTGGCCAGTTTTTTGTTAAACGGTCGTGAGACCACTTGTCGCTTAAACGCGGAGCCCTATCTCTGAAGCGCGCACACGATGTTTAATCTTTGTCGTTTAATGGACCACTCTATCGCCTTAAGCGATTCGTGAGAACTTCTCATATTCCTTGTGTGGCGAGTGCACATGAATATTCCCGATCTTGATTATGGTCAATTCCATCGTATAAATCTTGTCCTTGGTAACATGCATCACCTAAATAGTCATCACTCCTCGTACACCACCAGATTGCTAAGTTTATTAGTTTTCCATCTCGTAGTAACCAATAACAAAACTTGTTTGGAAATACATGTTTGCTATTACAAATGATTCTTCTACATGGTTTCGAACACATTTACAAATTCAAGAATGAATATAAACCAGATATCATGTAATATGGCGTATTAATCACCCACGTGATCTCGTTTTATAAGCTACTGTCGCGAGAAGGAAGTTTATATACACCAAAAAGGAATAATAGGACATCCACGCCTAGACCATTTTCCGTTAAATGGTCGTGAGACCACTTGTTGCTTAAGCGTGGAGCCCTATCTCTGAAACGTGCATGCAATGTTTAAGCTTTTTCGTTCTGTTCCAACTTCGTCCAGTCTTTCTTTGAATCTCTTAATGCTTAAGCTTATCTCTTAAGAAATATCGCATATATTGTCCCTTGGGGTCGTTGATTGTGATAAAAAGCAGAGACTTAATTGATTATACATATCTCTCAATATATTCTGGGACACGTCTTTTCGTGTTGCTCCAACGACACGCCGTTCCATATCAAATGACCGATTTTTGAATACTTGGGCACGTCCTTCAAAGAGATTTCAGTGTCTATTTGAATCTCTTAATTCTATCAGAGTCATTTTCTGTACGTGCGGGTCCCACGGGCACATCGTTCGATAAAGAAGTGACGTATTTTCATTACCCAAAATTGAAGATTTTAGTTTTTCTTTTAATCTCTTAATGGAGAACATATCTCTCAAGATATATCAGAGACATGGTCCTTTCGTGCGGGACCCATGGGCATTGAATTCCGTGTTAGGATGGCAGACTATTCTTTGAATCTTTTAATGGATAGACTTTTCGATTTTTCGCACATGCATGTGGAGTCATGATAGAAAGTAGAGATTCTTTGAATCTTTACATGTTAGACCTATCTCTTAAGATTGTCAGAGAAACGTCATTCCACAAGATATCCAATTACCAATTAAACATCCGTACTCGTTTCCAATATCTGCTATAAATTGGGCTATTAGAACCTAAGCCGTTGAAGAAATCTTATATGTGTTATCATGAATAAAATTCCCCATGTTCATCCCGACATCTGCAGCGATTTAGCCAAAAATAATGTCATCATTCAACTGATATTTATTTGGCTAAATTTGCAGTAGACGTCGATACAATTTGGGAGAGTTTTTGTAAATTTTGTTTACGAGATGATACGTCAAGCACAGGAGAACGGTCGAGCCGTGATATATTTGACGGTCTATCGGCGTGATCGGCATCTGCAGCAAATTTAGCTAAAGCTTTGCTCAAAAGAGGGAATTGCACAACAAAATGGCTTTCTTGTCGGATGCCATTTTTGTTTGTTGTTTTGGCTGACAACATTGCGTATTAAAAAAATGTATTGTACTTAGATGTTTAAGCTATTCTATTTCAGTTATCAACAAAAATGTTATTAGCTATTTAAGCGATTATGTTTCAGTAATCAACAGAAATGTTATGGGCTTGTTAAGCGATATGTTTCTGTATTGTACTCAGATGTTTTAGCCATATGTTTCTTATCGATAAATATGTTTCTTATGCAAGGGCTTTTTGTTCTGATATACTTAATGTTTTGTGGATGCCTAAATACGATACCATGTTTTCTGTAAAGGATAAGATCATACAATCTTTTAATTCTAATGTATTGTTTGTACTTAATATGGTTTGCCCGTTTTTGGAACAACGAGTGTTATTCTTTTTTGTCTCTTAAGAACATCGGTAATCTTTGAAATGAATCTTCGTTTTCTTGACATTGTCGTTTCATACGCTCATACAGTATGTATTAGTTGTTATAAAATGGCATGCCAATTCAGTTATCAACGGGGGTTCATCGTTTGATCCTTCTTTGCAAGATGGTTTACAATACCCATTAACTTGTTTGCCCTATGTTTCTACACGGCCATATAGCTACTCTTCCATTCAGGGATTCTGTAGTCCTTGTAAAAAAGCGCCAAGGTCATTTGCAAAACACGGCCGTACTGAAAACATCTCTGAAGAGATTATTTTTTAATGCAAAACTCTCTTAAACTATCTATTAATTTCTGAAGAGATTATTTACCATCAAGACTATCGCTTATATTAATTATCGATTTCCAAAGAATAGATCCATTAACTGAGTTGCCGTATGTTTACCCACGGCCGGGCTGCTACTCTTCCATTCAACGATTCTATAGTCCTTATTAAACAAACGCCCAGGTCGTTTCTGCGAATATTCGTTTTCTTAACATACGACATACGCTCATGCACCCTCTTAATTCTAACGTATCAAGTGTTACAAAACGGCCTGCCAGATTGGTTATCAACAGGCGTTCCTTGTTTGATCCTTCTTTTCAAGAGCTTTACAGTACCCATTAACTTGTTTGCCCTGTGTTTCTACACGGTCGTGTCGCTACTCTTCCATTCAGGGATTCTGAGTCTTTGTAAAAGAACGCCAATGTCGTTTGAAAAACACAGCCGTACTATTTCATCACTGAAGAGATTATTTTTTAATGCAAAACTCTCTTAAACTATATATTAATTTCTGAAGAGATTATTTACTATCAAGACTATCGCTTAAACTAATTATCGATTTCAAAAGAATAGATCTATTAACGAGTTTCCGTATGTTTACCCACGGCCGGGCTGCTACTCTTCCATTCAGCGATTCTGTAGTCCTTATTAAACAAACACCCAGGTCGTTTCTGAAAGACGACGGCCATGCTTTGAATCTCTGAAGAGATATTCAGTGATTTTGTAAAACCGGGGTTCCGTCATTTCTACACTGCCGTCAGCAAAGTTTGGGCTTTAAGAGCGACTACCATTAAGAGACACCAACACCGCTTAAGAGATGATGTTAAACGGGGGTTCCGTCATTTCTACACGGCCGTCCGCAAAGTTTGGACTTTAAAAGTGACTACCATTAAGAGACACCAACACTGTTTAAGAGATGATGTTCGGTTACCTATCTTTTGTGGGTCTCTTTCAGAAATAATTTTGAATATTCTGCTACCACTACCCGCGGACATGAAGAGTCACCTTAGTTAAACATTTCTTCTTCATCATTCCATCTCCTTACTCTTAAACAACTCTCTGGTTCTCTGCCTTCCTCTGCAAGCTACTGTACAAAATCAAACGCACGACCGTTGGTATAGACTCCGTCGATCATTCCTGTAGGCTACCTCACAAAGCTCTTGCCTGCGGAACAAATTCCATTTTATTTTGGTTTCGGAAAACAAAAGCCCTAAGCAAAACAAAAACCCACGAGAATCAACAACCACGAAGAACAAGAAATACAAAGTACTAGCAATGTTGTAAAGTTTTGGCAGTTGTAAATGAAATCACACAAAGTATTCATGAAGATAAAATCAAGAGAAAATAAGGAGAGGCCGAAGCTGCGGTAAGCTTTTGGTTTACGTATTTTTCAATAGTGGCGCTTGTTTATGCTTGTATTTAAGAGATCTTTGTGTCAACAGTGCATCCTTAAAATCGTCAATATGATCATTGTTGTCGTTATTTTTATTAGCTTGTTCTGATGGTAACTGCGAGGGACTTGCATGCGAATATGTACGGACATGATCATAACGACTTTGGATTGCAGTTTGGAGAAAAGCTATTGTTGGATAAAGTACATAATCATTTATTATTTTTGTTTGATAAGTGCTAGAGGTTGATAATTTCATGTATTAACAATAGATGAGGTTTTAATGTAGGAAGATGACCCGGAGAGTCTTCTGTTCTGTCCAAGTCAGTGGGGATTGACTTCGATATTTATGAGCTACGCATCCCGTTGCACGATATCAACTACTTCCTGGCGAGGGTGACAGTGAGGTCGTCATGCAGTAAGTTTATTCAATAAGGGATACCCTGAACGGGATGCATTCTAAATATAGAAAGTTATTCTTTAATTCGTACTTCGGACATTTCTTCCCCATTGCTGATGTGTATCAATGGCCAGGGGTCTTCTGGGGCCAATTGTTCCACTATCTGATGCTTCATAGGGTGGAATGTGCCAAGAGATCAAAGTTGTGGTTCCTTGTTCAGAGCAAGCCTGTCAGATTTAGTGTCAAAGAATTTGCAATTATGATAGGCCTTAATTGTGGCCAATTGCCCCTTGAAACTGATAAGATAGAAGCCCAGCTGAAAGGGCAAAGATTCTTGGAGAGGGTCTTGGATGGTGCATCCAACGTTAGAGGGTCGCATTTGGAGGAGAAATTAAAGGGATCCAGTTACTAGGGGAAGGACAAGATAAGTATCTGTCTTATGTTATTCGTACATTCAATCCTTATGGCTGGGAATGAGAGCAAGTGAGTGAACAAGGATTAGATTATGATAGCACATGATATAGATTTCTTCAACTCCTATCCTTGGGGGAGGTTATCTTACCAGCTAACTTGGGATTCCATCCTCCGGATAGACTTGAAGAGAAAGTACACCCATATATTTGATAAACCGCGTATGGGTGAAAAGAGAAAGGAGAAAAATATAAATTACAATATTTATGGATTTCCTTGGGTTATAATGGTAAGAGCCAATTCCTTAGTATTTTTATTAGTGTCAATTTTGATCCTTATAAATTAACCGACATACCTTTCATTCAATCTAATATTTCTATGCATAAGGCTTAGGTTTACGAGGCTGTACCACATTTCGCAAGCTGTGCCCAGACCATTAAGGTGTCGGAGGAATACCCCGTGCTCCCCCTTCCAAGAATGGTGAGATGGTTCCACAAAAAATCATCTCAATGGGACCTCCAGACAATCGCCAAGGAGATGGAAAGCTCCAAGTTCTAAAACATTTATTTCTTATCTTTTTATGCCTAATCGCTTAAACATACACAAAATCAATTAAGAGATCTTTTAATACGATTAGGTGTGGTTCCATACACGACCGTGCTTATTTAGATCTCTTATGTTTTTCTTATTCATCCCTTAAGCAATTGTGCTTGATATTAAGAGATGCAAATTAATGGGTTGACTGTTTTCTAAAATACAGCCATTTTGTTTGGTGTTTTAAAATTTTGGGATGTCATATCAATAGATCGTCTTACACGGCCTAGGTGTGTTTCCTGAAACCGTTCTTTTCAAATGTATTTGTTTCTCTTATGTTTTTCTGATTCATTCCTTAAGCAACTGATATTAAGAGATGAACATTAACGGGTTGACCATTTTGTAAAATACGGCCGTTTTGTTTGTTCCATTCATGACTGTTCTTTTCAAATGTATTTGTTTCTCTTCTGTTTTTCTGAGTCATCCCTTAAGCAACTGTGCTTGATATTAAGAGATGCATGTTAACAGGTTGGCCATTTTCTGTAATACGCCCGTTTTGGATTTCACTTAAAAAAATTTTGTCTTAGCAATGTTCTAAGTTGTAACTCTATTTTTTCAGGTGAACGTTCACCCATTTCTCTATCCAACAAAAAGAGAGTTGGATCAGGCTTACTTCATCAATTGTGATGAATTGGAGGACGAAGTAGGTGATCGTATTGATCATTTGGCGAATGAGTTGGCCGGTGTCACACAGCTTACTACTTCGTCTGTTGAGCAAGTCGATCTGGTTGACATCGAAATCATAGAAACCAGGGGTGAACAAGTACTTGCCAATGATGATGAAGGGTTTGAGGCTGTAAAAGAAAAAGAAGAATTTTTTGCCAAAGTTTCTCTATTGGAGCCCACAGTTCCACTAATTTGTCCTCCTGAAGAGATCCGGGCCAAAGATTGTTGCCCCCACCATATTGAAATTATTGAACATATAAAAGAATTGGGGGCCAAACTAAGTTCTCTGGAAGATTTCATGAGGGCATCTTTGGCCAGGATAGAGAAGAAACAAAGTCAGATCAACTTGGTGTCTAGCATTTTGAGGAGACCGATGAGGGAGAAAAAAAGATGCCGTTATTTCAAGTCTCCATTTACTGCTAAGATTAAAAAGGCAAAAAAATCCAAAGTTGAACCTGCACAGGAGGAAGATCAAGCTGTGGTTGAAAGCGTGATTCTCTCTACCTAGAGGGCAGAAGGAGAAACACCTTCAAGCACCCTAAGTCAACCCAATTTTTTGCTGCCCATTTCTGAGAGACAGAGAAAAAGACTTCAGGCAATGGTTTGACGCGGTTGGTGATGACGCGAAGTTAAGCTCTATTATAGCATCCATGGAGAAGCCCATGCTTAAAAGGCTTATAACACCGAAGGCTTGGTTGTCTAACGACGTAAGTTTAACTATGTACATATATAGTCATATGTAATACCAATGTTCTATGAAACTGTTATGCTTATTTATCTTTATGCAGGCAATCCACGAGGCATTAGCGCTTATGAGAGTCAAACAGCAACAACATCCTAGAATCCGTGAAAGGAAGACAAGAAACACGGCCGTGTACAAACATACGGCAAATCCGTTAATGGGTATATTCTTAAAAATTCATTATTGTTTAAGAATCTACCTTAAAGAAATCTGCTTGTTCATTAAGAGACAACAAAATACTCACGCTCGTTGTTCACCGTACACACACCCGTGTGCAGAATCAACAAGGTATAGAAACAAAGATTCGCTTCAGAGATTAAAGTTGCAACTTTAGAGACAACCAAGCAAACCGCATGTTGTTAATCAGTACGGCCATCTTGTAGAAACGACCTGGGCGTTTTTCTAACTTAAGAGACAACCAAGCAAACAGCCCGTTGTTAAACAGTACGACCGTCTTGTACAAACGACCTGGGCGTTTTTCTAGTAATTAATATAGAATCACTGAAAGGAAGACAGGAAACACGATCGTGTACAAACATACGGCGATCCCGTTAATGAATATATTCTTAAAAATCCATTATTTGTTTAAAAATCGACCTTAAAGAAAACTATTTGCTCATTAAGAGAAAACAAAACACTCACGCCCGTTTTCCACCGTACTCACGCCCGATTTCAGAATCGACAAGGTACAGAAACAAAGATTCGTTTCAGAGATTAGATTTGCAACTTAAGAAACAACCAAGCAAACAGCCCGTTGTCAAACAGTACGACCGTCTTGTCCAAACGACCTGAGCGTTTTTCTAATAAAGAATACAGAAACACTGAATGGAAGACAAGAAATATGGCCGTGTATAAACATACGGCAAACCCGTTAATGGGTAT
Source organism: Petrea volubilis (assembly GCA_026212405.1). Lineage (NCBI taxonomy): Eukaryota > Viridiplantae > Streptophyta > Magnoliopsida > Lamiales > Verbenaceae > Petrea > Petrea volubilis. Next base: position 27,675,029 of record CM047872.1, on the reverse strand, counting down.
ATTCTTAAAAATTCATTATTTGTTTAAGAATCCCTCAGTCGCCTTTTCACACGCCTCTGTCGTGGAACATCGTATATATACTACTGATTAAGAGATCGGCTTTAATATATTAAGAGAGCTTGCATACGGTCGTGCTTTAATGTACGGCCTGAATTTTCACCTTTGTTCTCATTGTTTTATTATCACGGCCGTTGCATCGAACACGGGTTGGTAGTGAACATTTTTCTTGTACCTTTATTTATTTTCAAATTGACCCCCGCGTAGAAGTCAAGTTATTTATAATTTAACCCCCGTTTCAAATCCTAGCCTAAAATGTACACTTATTTGTCCTAATTAGTGCCACATCATATTTTCTATCAAAAAAAATGAAAATAAAATTGGAGGGTTAGTTTCTTAAATAAAAACTTGAAGGGCCTTATCGACAAAATTTTCTCCTATAAATAATACAAAAACACACACACACACACACAAATTAGCATAAATAGTACCAAAAATATAAGAAAAAAAAAAGAAATTAAACTATAAAAATTATCATGGGCTCATAAAATAGGGAAAAGGAAAACAAAAAATCCAATTAATAATTTTTGATCTACATGATAATATACGTGGCAATGTAAATAATAATATGTGAAATATTTTGAAGAATAAATAGTTTGAGAATTATTTTTAACTGGATTAATAATTGTGGGGGGGGGGGGACCTGCTATTCATTTTTCCTTTTTTATCCTATTCTTTTGTATTATATTATTTTTCAAATCCAATTGCCAATAAATAGGAAACAAAAAAAAATTAATACTCATTAGTAACTAGCAATATTAATTACTTATCATAAAAAAATAATAAAACTAGCAATATTGACACACTTGAATATTCGTGGTCACACATCAAGTGATTTGATGAATTATGTTGGGTTAATTACAATTTTGGTCCCATAAGTATACAATTGTCAAATTTTGATCTTATTCGTTTCAATCTCATCCATTTTAGTCCAATACGTTTCAAATTTTCGTAATTTTGGAACTTTTCTAAAATTTCGTCTAATATTTAACGGCGAAAGCTCGCGACGAGTTTATTGCAATTTTGGTCATATAGATATGCATTTATCCAATTTTGTTCCAATTAATTTCATACTTATGGGAACAAAATTGCAATAAACTCAATTATTTTTCATTTATACAAATTTTAAGAAATTCATAAATTGTGTAGTTATTTAACATTTTATAATCATTATAAATTATTTTTTTCGTAAAATTATATATGTGTATTTATATATATATATATATATATATATATAAATATAACTTTGGCTACAGAGGACGTTAATGGCTCCGAATGAGAAAACCATTTCGAATGGCAACTCGGCCGAGTCAACTAAGCCATCTCCGGCTAAGTATCCGGCGTGCCTCAGTCATATCCCGCCGTCCTCCGTCGCAATCTCCATCCACGCCAAGCCCGGTTCCAAAGTCGCTACCATTACCGGTGATCGTCAACTTTCATTGATTTTGTTTTTCCTTTTTTTTTTCCCTTAAATTTCTGCTGAAATTTGCTGCAGATATGAATGATGAGGCATTAGGAGTTCAGATTGACGCGCCGGCTAAAGATGGTGAAGCTAACGCCGCGCTTCTTGATTACATTAGCTCGGTAGCTTTCTCTCTCTCTCTCTCTCTCTCTCTCTCTAAAATTCACGAGTATCCAAAAAAGAATGCTCATAGTTTATGTCTCTGTAATTAAGAGAATTTGATATACACTTCATAACCTGACAAAAGCATGTTAATTTTAGCGCGTTGAATGCTTCAACAATATCCTGTAATTGTAATTAAACCTTGAATTTTTTCTGTTCATCAATTTTCCTGTTGATTCGGCATGTTGAGGACCCGTTGTTTCATCAATGCTCTGCAATTGTAATAAAATCTTGAGTTTTTTTGTTGTGCATATCTCTTCTTGATAAGCTAACCAAGATCACTCATTTGGAAGAAATATTGCTATGATTATCAATTTTGAAGCCCTTGGTGATAAATTGACTTACTCTTTGGATTCGCTGCTTTGATCGATAATATGGACAAGCGTTTTGCAAATCCAGAATTCGCTTCTTCATTCCTTTTAACTTAAAAGGTAAAGAAGCTGTGATTAACAGAATGTTTCCATGATTGTGTTTCTCTTGTGAACAGGTTATTGGGGTGAAAAAGAGGCAAGTTTCTATAAGCTCTGGTTCAAAGTCGAGGGACAAGGTTGTGATAATCAAGGAGGTAACTTTACAGAATGTATTTGATGCTCTGGATAAAGCTCTAAAGAACCAGTGATGGATATTTAGGACCCGTAAGTTATCAAGGCAACACATAGTACAAAGATACTTTCTCTTTCTTTTAAATGATTCCTTAATATTCTTGAGAAATCTAGTATTAGGATCATCTGGTTCTTTCAATGATATCAACAAGTGGAGTAGCATGAATAGTCTCTCTCTCTCTCTCTCTCTCTCTCTCTCATCTCGATTGTTTATTCCCTGTTTAGCTGTTTCCTCTGTTTCCAGTTTGTATTTTCCGTTCTCATCCAAGCCCATTTTCATGCTTTTGTTAAGTATGAATGTTAATATTTCATTCTCTAAGATCAAAAAGAAAGGAACAGGGCAGACAATAGACAAAAGAACATTTATTGTTACTCCAACTCATATAAAGATGAAGGCAACAAAGTGTAGTGAAATAGACACAGGGATTGAGTAAGAGAACTATACAGAACTTAGGAAAGAACTAGGATTTGGTGGTACTGGAAGGTCTACAGTTCCCTCCAGCATAAGGAGAACTTTCTTCATCGATGGACGCATTGATGGCTCCTCTTGGATGCACCAAATTCCGATTTTGACCATTATCTCCAGTTTTCTTTTGTCGACACTCTCGCTGCCCACAAGTTTTTGTAGCTCGCTTTCTGCATAACAATTGTAAACCCATTCCTCAAGAATCGCCTCATCTTCCGGTAGGTTCCAGTCGACACTTTTCCGACAACATATGATCTCTAGCAGCACAATCCCGAAGCTATAAACATCTGCTTTGACTGTCACAGGCTGTCTCTGGTGCCATTCTGGTGCTACATAACCCTTGGTCCCTCTCATCCCTGTATAGGTATTAGTCTGATCTTGTTTTAGGAGCTTAGCTATTCCGAAATCTGAAATCTTGGCACAACCGTGTTCATCCATGAGTATGTTTTGAGGTTTTATGTCGCAATGGATGATCTGCGTCTCACACTCTTCGTGCAGATATAGGATGCCTCGTGCTATATCTCGAGCAAGATTGATTCTTTCCTCCCAGATTAGCTGTTTTTCAGGTTTGAAAAGTATGTCCGCAAGCGATCCATTGCTCATATACTCAAACACCAAGAGCCTATCAGTTCCATTGAGACAGTAACCTAGGAGTCGGACTAGATTTCGGTGATATGTCTTCCCGATCGTCTTCACCTCAGTTTGAAATACTCTTTCCCCTTCTGCGAGTTGCTTCTCTAGCCTCTTCACCCCCACCACTTTTTGGCCACTTTGTAAGACCCCCTTATAAACAGTGCCCGATGCTCCTTGACCAAGCGCTTCTTGAAAATCATTTGTTGCTTTGGCAAGATCCTCATAGGTAAATGCCTGCAGACCAACATCTTCGACTAGTGTAGCCTCAGAGATCCTGTCATAATTCCTAAAAGAAGCACGTTTTCTACTAACATATACCCAAGATAAGGCCAAGACCAATATAGATAGAGCAACAAATGAAATGCTAGTGATTAGGATGTCTAAACGGACTTTCTCAACCTTTTTGCCCGGAGTGGCCGAAGCTCCTTCTGTTGTTGTTTCAGTGTCTGAAACACTCACTTTAATGAGAGCGACGTTTGAGTTGCTCAGGTCCCTCCTTCCGTATCTTAGTGGAAGCCTTTGCTTTGTGCACTGGCCAGCTTTAAATAAGGCTGCTTCACAGTTGCAGTCTGCTAGACAGGCTTGCCTGCATTCCTGCAAAGTAGTCCCGTTCAAAGCATCATAGTAATCATCGTCCCATACTGTGTTCTGCACTAATCTGATATCATATATTACTCTGTGATCCTTGTTCCCACAGTTTCGTGCTGTAAAATTTCTTATGCAGCCAGCAGTCCAGTTGCCCGACTGAACAAAATCGAAACCTGGAAGACAGCTACAGCCAGCAACCTCATCCATCAGTACACAAAAGCCATTGAGCCCACATACACCTTTTGGGGTGCACAGATCAGATGTGGAGCTCCATCTTACAGTCCAATTGCCTTCACGACGTCGTGAAGAGCGTGAATACAGACGAAAGATACCATCCACATCGATTCTCATCAGGTATATAGTTCTTGCCACCGGGTACCCTCCCGACGATAAATTCTTCACAACAGAAATCCCATTGAACAAATAAAGATAGCCATCGTTTTCCAGATGGAGTGTAACATTGTTGCGGCCTTGATTTGTGGCCGATGCATAGTATGCATGTGGAGGTGCGTCTGGAGTGTTCACCGGGTATTGCACGAGGTTCCCATCACTTTGCATCTTCAGCCTGAAAATCCCCCTTTTGGAGTCACTTTTTGAAGCTCCAGAAACAAGCTCCCCACCCGGTGGAAGGCGTTGGCCGGGCAAAAGTGTGTCTGTCGGGTGATCAAAGCTCTGCCAAACGATCCTGGAACTGGAATTATAGAGCACAAAGTTGCCATTGTCGAGCATTGAAGCCCATGCAATTGGTAGCGAAGAGCTCACAAGATCTGTCCCCTGGCCTTCACTCTGCTGCAGGATTAGCCTTCCATCACCGGTCAACAGCAGCTCGACATTGTCAGCAACTATGGGATTACTGTCCCGGTTTGCGATCCAGACAATGGTATTGTCTGATATGCCCGCTAGAAAGACGGCAACAACATAGCCGTTGCTCTGTGGGACGAACCCAAAGGCGTATAGGCCCGAGGGTGACAACCATGACGAGTTTTTTGTGGGTGTCAGAGCCGAGCCTCGGCTGATATTGGACTGTCGTTGTTGAGCTTCTACTGCACTAAATGCAGAAACTAGGAGGAGAAATAGCAGATGAGCGGTCATTGGATCGATATACAGTTTATGAGGTTGTCTGTATGATAGAACCCCTTGAGCTCCGTCTCTGCATTTAAAGATGCATAAATTTGTTAGCATTAGTACAAAAAATATGCGTTTTTCGTTAGATTTGGAGCTTGATTCTGATGAGTCTAAGTCTAACGCGTTTGTTGGCTCCATTTACTCATGTCTATTCTGGGTTTGGAAGTTTGTTATTGAGATACAATCCACCCCTGTCCGTTGAGAGATATTGAAGAACTGTGATCCTCACTTGATAGCGAAGTATGTGGTTAGAAAATATCAAGTCTCCTATACAGTCAGCAGTGGAAAGCTGGAGTCAATCCCAAAGACTCGGCCTCGAGGAATCTTACAAAGACTTGCTGCTTCTCTCCTTTGAAGTCCGAATAGTTATTTTGTAACTCAATAAATTGTGCTAGGATTTTCAGTTCTAGGGCATTGATAACTCATTCAAGAAAAAATTAGAGAAAAAACTAGAGTGAGAAAAACCAAGCCCTAGATAACTCTTTGTAAACCTTTTCTAAAACATGCTTGTATAAATCTCTTTTGAAGGAAATAAAGCCATTTTATTTTCATAGATTCAAGTGTTTGAAATTTTAATATAAAAATATTTTATTATTATATTCCTCCTTATTATCTTAAAATTCCTACAATTATAAACATAGAATAACAATTTTAAAAGCATTAGAAAATTTACCTAAAGATCTAAGGATTCTTATTGCAACATATAATAATAAAGAAGACTATGTTTTTGATTATATCAATAAAAGTATTAATAAAGAAATTCTTGATAAATATGTTGAAGAACTAAACCACATAGAAGAAGATGTTCAAAAACTTTGGGAAATGGAAATTACAATAGAAAATTATATTCTAATAACTATTAAAAATCGAAAAAGAGTAAACTTAATAAAATTCATATATCATGAAACATGAGATCTAACTTCCTTTTTTCTAAATAAAAGGTATCAAACCTTAAGCAAACCTAAAGTTTTGGGGCAACAAAGCAAATAAATAAATTTTAAATAGTCAAATCACTATTCAAAAGAGGGTAAAAATAAAATGATTTTATAAAGTAGGGTATTTTGAATATAATTTTATGAAAATATGTTAAATTAAAAATTCTTTCAATAAATTAATGCTTTATCAATAAAGAAAAATAAAAAAATAAATTAATTTGTATCATTATTGAGAAACGAAAATAATTATCATAAATATTACTCAACCATATTGATAAGCTTAAATTGTATATACTTTTATGGTCAAGCTTTGTGTGTTTTTCATTGATTTTTATTAAGGTTTAAAGCTCTAAGGATGAAATTTGTGCTTTATGTAATACAACCTTAATTTGATCCACTTAAAGTATTTTTTGCACCCCTAAAGCATGTTTTAAACAAGGTTTTGATGGCTATATACACCCACAAGAGTTTCATGATGTTATTGTAGGAAATCGGGGCCGAAATGAAGCCAAAAAAATGGGCGCGCGCGCCGAGACGGTTTAAGCCGTCCCGAATTGCACTAAGCCGTCCCGAATCGAACCAATTCAGCAGCTGCTGAAATCATTCGAATTAGGACGGCTTAAGCCGTCTCGTTGGCCAAGCCCGTCCCGATTCGTCCAGAGAAGGTGTTTAAGGTTCAAATTAGCTGTCCCGTGAAGCGAAGCCATCCTGACCCGTCCAGTAGGTGCCAAAAGAGTTCAATTTTGGACGGCTCTCCAAAGCCGTCCCGAAATGATTCGCCAACAAGGAAAGTTGAGTCGTAGTAGGATTCTGACGGCCGTTGCCCTACACCTATTTAAGGGCCGTCTTGTGCATGATTTAGGGACACTTTTCAGCTGATAATTTAAGGAGAATTCTAGGGCAAAAGCCTACGAAGGGTGACAATTCAAAGGCCAAGTTCCTCCATCTCCAAGATTGTCGTCGAAAGCCGAGTTTGCGTTTATGTTTCCTTTTAATTTCAGCATGTTTTTGTTTTGTTTTTATTTCGCTATGTCTAGCTAATTAAATCTTATGGTTCTAGGCTAGTCATTGATGAAACCCTTGTGAATTTTGTTGAACCTCTTTGGTTTTGATTTTACATACTTCCTATCTATAATTCAAGGTTTTATTACTTGTGAATTTTTGGCCAATCTTTACAAGCTTTGAGATTTTATATTCGACTACGAAAGGGTGTGTATAAAATCTGACTATTTGTATTATAGACATGAGGAACGCATAGATTAGAAATAATCGTGCTCTTGTGCGATCGGTTAGGTTAATTAGCGAGAATTTTTTAACTAACACAACTTTTGTGCGCAATGGGCCAAGGAATCCGTATGTGATCACGAAAGTAGACACATAGCATTCTTTGGCACGTTTGTTTTACTTTCGAAAGGAGATTACAAATATTTTCGTGAGTTGGATCGTGGGAAGGTGTATTAATTAAAATCAATGGGGGTTTAATTGGTCACAAGGGGGGATTCAATCGACGATGCCTAGGCCCTAGTTTGTTTTTATTGAGTTATTTGCTTTGACTTAGTTGTTTGTTTTTATTTCATATTATCCCAATCAATTTTCGAAGCTTAAACAATAGAAAACTTATAAGTTTGGTGCTTGGTAGCCCGTTCCTCGTGGGAACGATACTTTTACTTTCACTTTATTGCTTGAGCGACCCGTACACTTGCGGAAAAATCGCAACACATATTGAATCCTTAACAACATTTCTAAATAAAATTTAATTGTACAAAAATAATATTAACTAGACTCATGTAGTTAAATTAAACTCTTAAAAGTGTTGTAAAATATATGAGAATCTTAGTTTATAATCTATTATTAAATTCTTTAAATAAATTAAAAAAATTATTGATTCTCACCTCACAATCGTACAAATTTTAGATTAATATTGAAAAAAAAAGAGCAAAATTTCCATTAATATGCTAGGTAGTTGTAGAAATTGGTGTGAATAAAACAATATATGAACTTCTGATAAACTAGTATAAATAGTACCAAAAAAGGAAAAAAAAAAAGAAATTACAACTATAAAATTATTATGGGCTTATAAAATAGGGAAAAGGAAAAACAAAAAAATCCAATTATTAATTTTTGACCTACATGACAATATATGTGGCAATGTAAATAATAATATGGTAAATATTTTGAGGAAGAAATAGTTTGAGAATTATTTTTCACTAGAGTAATATTTTGAAAAAAAAATTAATTTAACCTATTTTTATAAAACTATATTCAAAATACCCTACTTTATAAAATCCTTTTCTTTTTACCCCTTTTAAATAGTAATTCACTATTTAAAGTTTATTTATTTGCTTTATTGCTCCAAAACTTTAGGTTTGTTTAAGACTTGATACCTTTTATTTAGAAAAATGAAGGTAGATCCTATGTCTCATGATATATAAATTTTATTAAGTTTACTCTCTCTCAATTTTTAATAGTTATTAGAATATAATTTTCTATTGTCATTTTCATTTTCCAAAGTGTTTGAATATTATTTTCTATGTGGTTTAGCTCTTTAACGTAGTTATCAAGAAAATCTTTATTAATACTTTTATTGATATAATAAAAGATATAGTCTTTTTTATTATTATATGTTCCAATAAGCATTCTTAGGTCTTCAGGTAAATTCTTAAGTGCTTTTAAAATTGTTATTTTATGTTTATAATTATTTATTCTTTTAAGTTGACTCTTTATGATATCGAAATCCTTACCCATTTTATATGCACAAAACAGTAAAATATGTTATCAAAATCTTGATTAATAATGAAGTACTCTAAAATCATAGATTTTCATAAATCAAGCAGAAAAATCTTAATATACAAATCTTCTTTAAATCTTCAATTCTTTAATATACAAATCTTCTTCAATTCTCAAGTGGTACAATCACTACGGCCTTCGTAAGATTGGAGAATTTTGAAAATAATGAGACATATAAGAATAAAAGATTCTTATATTAAAATCTCAAACACTCAAAATTTATGAGAATAAAATGGCTTTATTTCCTTCAAGGAGATTTATACAAACATACTTTAGAAAAGGTTTACAAAGATTTATCTAAGACTGGTTTTTCTATTTTACTTGCTTGGATTTTTTCACTTCTAACTCTCAATTTTTTCGATTTCAACTTTCAATGATCCGAAATAAAAATCCTAGCACAATTTATAGAAAACAAAATGAACTATTCGGACTTCAAAGTTTTATTTGGCGTCCGTTGTCCCAATCTCTATGTGCTGAAAATACATTGTTTTATCTTCCTTTATCTTCACGTGTTGACAGTTTTATCTCTTTATCTTCATGCATCAAAAGTTGTCTGCCATAGCTGTCTGCCACAATTTTTTAGTGGATAATAACGTCATAGCATCTGGCATTCCTTGTGCTAACGTAAGCGTTTACATCATGATTTGCAACACCCAATCATTATGTAAGCCTTTTTTCTTGTAGCCTCTGTGCAGAAAAATTCATGTATGATAAATTTATTAAAGAATTCCTTTAGAAATGATGATTTAATTTGTCTTCCTTTCCTTAATAAAATTCAATTGTTAGCATTCATGAGTGTCTCATATTGATGCTCCCAAAGAGACTCAGCAATGAATTGAATAGTTTGAATGCCTATGGCTCTTCATTCTGTGATCCATGAGTTAGTGAACTTAAAAGATCGAAAATTCTTTATGCCGATTTCTATCTTTAAATTTGTAGATAAAACATATATGATAATCATATGCTGAACTTCATGCCAAATTCGCATCTCAGGTTCTGGGGGTATAGAACAGAACTTGAGTACGACTGCTCTATTTCTAGCAACTTGACTGACTTGTGATATAAGGCAATCATCAAATTCTGAAATTTCATGAAGATCTTTATCAACATAGAGTAGATCTAAAAATCCATAGTTTGCAAGTTGAAAAACTTTATACGGATCAGCTCCAAACATGGCTGTGATTCTTTGATGAACATTATATCCTTGATAGTAGAATAGTGTCCTAGAATTCACCAATTTATAAGTTTCTTCTGCAACTTTTTTATACTCATTTTCTCATTTATTTGAGGGACAAACTCTTCATCATTGGAACTCCTGCTATTGAAGCTTCCTGCTTTAGAAATTTTAATTTCAATAACCTCTAATTCATCATGAGATTTTGAAGCCTTGCCTTTATTTTTCATTGAAATCTTTATCATATAAGGGTTTAGCTTGAACTCCAGAAGACTCTGCTTTATCTTTTCCTTTATTGCCTTCTTTTTTATCACTCTTCTTTTTATCATCTCTTTTTTTTTCTTTTCTTTATTTTTGGAATCAAGGAACTAATTTAAACTTTCTTAAATATAAAGGACACTTATTAGTCCTTCTTGAGAAATTTCTAACACTGTTTTAAAATTTAATTCAATCAAGTCTGTAAGAGCTTTATTGCTATCAACAATGTCTTGACAAACCAAGATAATATCAGCAATCTCATTCTTTAGCTCATTTGCCTCTTTATAAAAATCCATCTTTCTTTATGAATTTATTCCTACAGAAAAAACAAGAATGTATAAGATGATCTGTATCATCCATACAATTTTTGGGAAATTATCACTGATCAACGAATTTGAGAAGTCTTTACCACCAACCGTTAGACAGTGGACAAGCTGTATGTATAGTGCATACAATCACTCTAGTTGCATTTAAAGGAAAATGCACACTCATCTCATCCATTTTGGAGTTGGAAAACTCATTCTTTTCCGAACTAGGTATTTCTAGAAATGAAATCGGCTAGGAAATTTTCTGAACCTTTTATATACTCAATTTTGAAACTATAAAAGGACATGAAAACTTGTCATCTATGTAGCCTTCTGTATTGGGGTGTATTTGGTAATTTATTGAAAACCAAAGACTATATTTGGGTATTATCGGTTTGAACTTTGAAAGGTCTTTGATATAAAAAGAGAGAGAGAATTGCTGAATCCCTTTGATGATGGCTAAATGTTCTTTCTCATGGGTTATAAAGTTGACCTCAGCTTGACCGAAGTACCACTCGTATACCTGCATATCTCATTGAGATCGATTTTAAACCTTTGGTCATGTAGTGAAATAATCATAGGACTATCTATTCCATCTTTAAATAATGCTTTAACTAGAATTTGAATTCTGCCAAGATAAATATATTTTATTTTATTTCTAACTTCTTTATTTTTTACTTAGTTTAAAACTTGATTTATTGAGGTTTTAGTAAGCAAATTTAATCTAATTCCCCTTTAGTATGTTCAACATTTATAGATCTTTCAACAGCATGATAGTTATATATATTTATCTTTTCTCTTTTTATTAAACTACAAAAAACTTTAAAAATATTTTTAGTAGGATTAGATGCACCAAGTTTTAACCTTTTTATTTTCTCTAGAGTTTATTGATTATAGGTTATTCTTTGAGCATAACCTTCTAATCCTTCGTAAACTTCTATTTCTTTATTTGAATCTTCTGTTTCTATTAAATCTTTATTCATTCTCAGAATTCCTGGGATATTCTTCTTCTTCAATGTATATTTTTTTATCTACATAATTCTTTATATCTGAAACTTCAGATAATTCATCTTGAAGTTCTATGAATTCGGCTTCAATACTCTGAATGGTTTTAGGTTTTTTACACTCTGGTGATTTATGTCGAATCTCTCCACAATTCCAACATTGGCATTGTGAAAGGTTTTTATTTCTTTTATAGTTAGGTTTTCTTTTAAAATATCTTCTTTTTTATTTTATTTTTTTTATTTGGAAAATTATTATATTTTTTATACTTTCTTTTATGAAACCTTCTTTTCTTTTTATTAAATCTTTCTTCATTGCATCCCCATTGACTAGGAACCTCAAAATTCACTACAATATAAAGGTGAAAATTTTTTAGTTCTTCTATATAAATATTGAGATTTACACAATTTACTTAACTTTGAAAAGAGGAAACTAATCATTCTTCCTAGAGTTGAGTTTGAATCTTTATTTTCTTCCTTCCATTTATTCATTATATATTTATTTCAAGGATGTGGAAGTTTTAAAAAGTACATATTGAGATATATACTCTGATCTTCATTACTATATAGTATATATAATAATATTCTTTAAATTCATATATTGTTTTAGATTATTCATACTACAAATTCTAAGGTTTATTAAATTAGTTCTTGCTTCTTCTTTTTCTTTAAAACCTTCTTTATCAGGTTCTTGCCAATTTTTTCCTAAAAATTCACTAGAAAAATAGGCAATTAAAATTTCAATTCCTTTATCAGTACTATCTATTAATTTAGTTTGTACATTTATTTTTATTAAAGCTTTAGTGTTTTCAGTTAATCCTTGCCACCAATTAAAAACAATTCCATCAAAGGTGGTGATTAAATAATCTATTTGTCTATTTGATGTCCATGTATCATCAGCGTTATATAAAAAGAAAACTTTCATAGTATTTGCCCATAAAATTATGGCTTTTTAGTGTCTTCTTTGTAATTTATATTTGATTTAGAACCTCCATGATTTATAGGTTTACTATAATTATTATCTGCAGTGAATTTATCTAATTGTTTGTGATATTTATCTTTCTTTATATGGTCATAATATTGCCTTTTATATTTAGGAATAGCCTTCATATCTGATTTATCCAAATCCATATTTTCTGATTTTATTGTATCACTTGGGCCTCCAGTTGTACTATTTGTGTTTACTAACACTTCATATTTCTTTATTTCAGAAAGATCTATTTTTTCAAATTGATCAATTAATTCATTAATTTCATTCATCTTTATCTGTTTAAGAATCTTGTTCTTTAGATGGATTAGATGATGTAGCTATATTTGTACCTTTATCATCTTTTTTAAGAACTTCTTCTTCATCTATGATTTTAGGTAATTCAATATTCAACATATATGCATCAAAGGAATTTGGATGTATAGTTTCTTTAACAATTTTTATGGGCTTAATTATAATTTCTCTTTCTTTTATTTTCTTGTCGAATTTATTTTTCTTTAGACAGGTATTCTTTATTAAGTCTTCAATATTTGAATTACAAATCTTTAAGATTTGAACCTCTATTTTTAATTATGTAAGTTCTTGATTTAGAACATATAATAATTCAAGTATTTTATTCATTCATGTATTTAGTTCTTTAATATTTTTATTTATTTTATCCATTTGTATTTTTTATATCTATCCTAATGTATTAAAGTATTTTGTTGGATATCTTTTATCTTTTGCCCGCAGCTTTGTATTTTTGCTTTATTCTCTTCTACTTTAATGTGTTCATATTCTCGATTATATTATTCGAGAATTATATTTAATTTCATAATTAGATTTATACTTTGTATTCATCGTTTAAGAGGTTTATTTGTCTTCATGCTTGACTTAAAACATCAAGACCCTCATTTATTTGTTGTATTTTGGTCCTCAAAAAATAAATTCTAAAAGAATCTCCTCTATGATAAGTTGAGTTCCATAATAATAAACGATCCAGCTCTTTTTGATATTAATTTAATTCTTTGCAAAGACTTTGTTGTGTATAGCCAGGTATTGCTAAGTAGAATCATTACATCTCTAATTCTTTTACAATACTTTAACTTTATATGGTGTCGTTCCCTTAATCTAGCATTTTCATGCTCCTAGACAATGTTCTCTATCTTCGTCAAATACTTGTATTTTCTATAGACTCTTTGAAATCTTTTTGTATATGTAAACAATCTACTCTTCGTCATGGTGAAGATAACTGTCAACCAGTTTCATCACATGAGAAATCTCAAGATAATAGATCAAACTTTAAATCATCAATGAAATCTTTATAATTTAAGTCATTTAAATAAACGAATAACTCTTTAGTTATTAAAAGATTTATGATTGAAATTTTTAATAATTCTAAATATTCCATATTTTGTATTTTATAAATTTTTATTGCTCTTTATGGCTCTGATATCAAATTTTATGTAGGGTTTTACTTGATTTAACTTTATGAATTTAAGAAAAATTAATGAATAATATTAAAAAATTTAAGATTTAGCTTTGACAATGTAAACAAGGATAGTTGTGAGTTTTACTATTTTAAACACGTTTTTAATGAAATTTTATAGGTAAATATGTACTAAAATGGTCCAAAATACTTTAGTAGGGATTTTAGTAAAATAAAGGTTAAATTTTGGGTTTTTAAGAAAACATTCCGATCCACATGAATAGTACAACCGATATTTGAAAAGGTAATTTAGGTTATTTTTAAAAATTTTAAAAAGATGGGTTATTTTAAAATTTTGAAAAATAAAATAGTGTAAAATAAAAATTATTTCTAATATTTTGGGGGGAAAAACTCCTATTTATTTTCATTTTTTATCCTATTCTCTTGTATATTATTTTTAAAATCTAATTGCCAATACATAGGACACGAAAAAAGATTAATACCCAATAGTAACTAGCAATATTAATTACTTATCAAAAAAAAATAACTAATAATATCGGTACACTTAAATACTCTAGTCATACGATTTGATGAATTATTTTTCATTTATACAAAGTTTATGAAATTCATAAATTGTGTAGATATTTAATATTTAATAATCATTATAAATTATTTTTTTCGCAAAATTATATATATATATATAAACGAATAAGAAAACCAAAACGAAGGGCAACTCGGCCGAGTCAACTCAGCCATCTCCGGCGAAGTAGCCGGCGTGCCTCCGCCATATCCCGCCGTCCTCCGTCGCAATCTCCATCCACGCCAAGCCCGGTTCCAAATTCGCTACCATTACCGGTGATCGTCAATTTTCATTGATTTTGTTTTTCCTTCATTTTTTCTTAAATTTCTGCTGAAATTTGGTGCAGATATGAATGATGAGGCATTAGGAGTTCAGATTGATGCCCCGGCTAACGATGGTGAAGCTAACGCCGCGCTTCTTGATTACATTAGCGCGTTAGCTCTCTCTCTCTCTCTCTCTCTCTCTAAAATTCACGAGTATAGAATAAAGAATGCTCATTTTTATGTTAACTAGACAAAAGCATGTTATTTTAGCCTGTTGAATGCATAAACAATATTCTGTAATTGTAATTAAATCTTGAGCTTTTTGTTGAGTGTATCTCTTCTTGATAAGTTAACCAAAATTACTCATTTGCAAGAAACATTGCTATGATTAGCAATTTTGAAGCCCTTGCTGATAAATTTACTTACTCTTTGGATTCGCTGCTTCAATCGATAATATAGATAATCGTTTTGCAAATCTGGAATTCGCTTCTTCATTCCTTTAACTTAAAAGGTCAAGAAGCTGTGATTAACAGAATGTTTCTATGATTGTGTATTTTCTTGTGAACAGGTTATTGGGGTGAAAAAGAGGCAAGTTGCGATAGGTTCTGACTCAAAGTCGAGGGACAAGGTTGTGATAATCAAGGAGGTAACTTTACAGAATGTATTTGATGCTCTGGATAAAGCTCTAAAGAACCAATGATGGATATTTAGGACCCGTAAGTTATCTATGTAACACATAGTACGATGATCCTTTCTCTTTCTTTTAAATGACTCCTTAATATTCTTGAGAAATCTAGTATTAGGATCATCTGGTTCTTTCAATGATATCAACCAGCGGAGTAGCATGAATAGTCTCTCTCTCTCTCTCTCTCTCATCTGGATTGTTTATTCCCTGTTTAGCTGTTTCCTCTGTTTCCAATTTGTATTTTCCGTTCTCATCCAAGCACATTTTCATGCTTTTGTTAAGTATGAATGTTAATATTTCATTCTCTAAGATCAAATAAGAAAGGAACAGGGCAGACAATGGACAAAAGAACATTTATTGCTACTCTGAACTCATATTAAGATAAAGGCAACAAGGTGTAGTGAAATAGACACGGGGATTGAGTAAGAGAACTATACAGAACTTAGGAAAGACCTAGGATTGGGTGGTACTGGAATGTCTACAGTTCCCTCCAGCATAAGTAGAACTTTCTTCATCGATGGACGCATTGATGGCTCCTCTTGGATGCACCAAATTCCGATTTTGACCATTCTCTCCAGTTTTCTTTTGTCGACACTCTCGCTGCCCACAAGTTTTTGTAGCTCGCTTTCTGCATAACAATTGTAAACCCATTCCTCAAGAATCGCCTCATCTTCCGGTAGGTTCCAGTCGACACTTTTCCGACAACATATGATCTCTAGCAGCACAATCCCGAAGCTATAAACATCTGCTTTGACTGTCACAGGCTGTCTCTGGTGCCATTCTGGTGCTACATAACCCTTGGTCCCTCTCATCCCTGTATAGGTATTAGTCTGATCTTGTTTTAGGAGCTTAGCTATTCCGAAATCTGAAATCTTGGCACAACCGTGTTCATCCATGAGTATGTTTTGAGGTTTTATGTCGCAATGGATGATCTGCGTCTCACACTCTTCGTGCAGATATAGGATGCCTCGTGCTATATCTCGAGCAAGATTGATTCTTTCCTCCCAGATTAGCTGTTTTTCAGGTTTGAAAAGTATGTCCGCAAGCGATCCATTGCTCATATACTCAAAGACCAGGAGCCTATCAGTTCCATTGAGACAGTAACCTAGGAGTCGGACTAGATTTCGGTGATATGTCTTCCCGATCGTCTTCACCTCAGTTTGAAATACTCTTTCCCCTTCTGTGAGTTGCTTCTCTAGCCTCTTCACCGCCACCTCTTTTTGGCTACTTTGTATGAACCCCTTATAAACAGTGCCCGATGCTCCTTGTCCAAGCTCTTCTTGAAAATCATTTGTTGCTCTGGCAAGATCCTCATAGGTAAATGCCTGCAGACCAACATCTTCGACTAGAGTAGCCACAGAGATCCTGTCATAATTCCTAAAAGAAGCACGTTTTCTATGAACATATACCCAAGATAAGGCCAAGACCAATATAGATAGAGCAACAAATGAAATGCAAGTGATTAGGATGTCTAAACGGATTTTCTCAACCTTTTTGCCCGGAGTGGCCGAAGCTCCTTCTGTTGTTGTTTCAGGGGCTGAAACACTCACTTTAACGAGAGCGATGTTTGAGTTGCTCAGGTCCCTCCTTCCGTATCTTAGTGGAAGCCTTTGCTTTTTGCACTGGCTATCTTTAAATAAGGCTGCTTCACAGTTGCAGTCTGCTAGACAGGCTTGCCTGCATTCTTCCACAGTATCCGCGTTCAAAGCATCATAGTAAACATCTTCCCATACTGTGTTCTGCACTAATCTGATATCATATGTTACTCTATGATCCTTGTTCCCACAGTTTCGTGCTGTAAAATTTCTTATGCAGCCAGCAGTCCAGTTGCCCGGCTGAACAAAGTCGAAACCTGGAAGACAGCTACACTGAGCAACCTGATCCATCAGTACACAAAAGCCATTGAGCCCACATGCACCTTTTGGTTCGCACACATTAGATGTGGAGCTCCATCTTACAGTCCAATTGCCTTCACGACTTGAATAGCGTGAATACAGACGAAAGATACCATCCACATCGATTCTCATCAGGTAGATAGTTCTTGCTACAGGGTACCCTCCTGACGTTATATTCTTCACGACAGAACTCCCATTGAACAAATAAAGATAGCCATCGTTTTCCAGATGGAGCGTAACATTGTTGCCTGCTCCATCTGTGCCCGATGAATAGTATGAATATGGAGCTGTGTCTGGAGTGTTCACCGGGTATTGCACGAGGTTCCCATCAGTTTGCATCTTCAGCCTAAAAATCCCTCTTTTGGAGTCACCTTTTGAAGCTCCAGAAAAAAGCTCCCCGTCTGGTGGAAGGCGTTGGCCGGGTAAAAGTGTGTCTGTCGGGTAATCAAAGCTCTGCCAAACAATCCTGGAACCGGAGTCATAGAGCACAAAATTGCCACTGTCGAGCATCGAAGCCCATGCAATCGGTAGCAAAGAGCTCACAACATCTCTCTCCTGGCCTTCAGTCTGCTGCAGGGTTAGCCTTCCATCACCGGTCAACTGCAGCTCAACATTGCCGGCAACTATGGGATTATTGTCCCGGTTTGCGATCCAGACAATGGTGTTGTCTGATATGCCCGCTAGAAAGACGGCAACAACATAGCCGTTGCTCTGTGGGACGAACCCAAAGGCATATAGGCCTGAGGGTGACAGCCATGACGAGTTTTTTGTGGGTGTCAGAGCCGAGCCTCGACTGATATTCAAGTGTCGTTGTTGAGCTTCTACTGCACTAAATGCAGAAACTAGGAGGAGAAATAGCAGATAAACGGGCATGGGATCTATATACGGTTTATGAGGTTGTCTGTATGATAGAGCCCCTTGAGCTCCGTCTCTGCATTTAAAGATGCATAAACTTGTTAGCATTAGTACAAAAAATACGCGATTTTCGTTAGACTTGGAGCTTGATTCTGATGAGTCTAAGTCTAACGCGTTTTTTGGAAGTTTGTTATTATTTTTTGAAAGTTGAAATACAATCCACTCCTGAATTTAGAAATATTGAAGAACTGTAATCCTCACTTGATAGCGAAGTAAGTATGGGGTTAGAAAATATCAAGTCTCCTATACAGTCAACAGTGGAAAGCAGGAGTCAATCCCAAGGACTAGGTCTGGAGGAATCGTTCAAAGACTTGCTGCTTCTCTCTCTCTCTCCCAAAAAAA
Source organism: Petrea volubilis (assembly GCA_026212405.1). NCBI lineage: Eukaryota > Viridiplantae > Streptophyta > Magnoliopsida > Lamiales > Verbenaceae > Petrea > Petrea volubilis. The sequence goes on along the minus strand of CM047872.1, from coordinate 27,656,398 downwards.
GTGAAATTAAAATAAAGATTACCTTGAAATTCATTAGTGACTTACTTGCCTATGTATTATTCCATTCGATCTTTAGGTCCCGATTTCATCTCGATGATTATGCCTCGATTTCCTTAAAACCTATACGCGATGAATAGACTAATGTAATCTCGATAAATTTGCTTGTTTTAATATGATTTCTTTTTAAAAGAAAGTAAATTTTATAATTTCACAAAACAAAAAATATTTCTTGCGGGGCGCCAATCGAAATTTTGATTTATTTGTTCCAAAATTGCATTTTAGGTAACTACCCAGGATACAACTGCTTGGCCTCCATTACATCACGCAACCGTAAAGCTTCATCAATATCACTAGCTCTACAGTACCCATCAATCAAAGTAGTATACGTCGCATGATTGGGAGAAGCACCTTTAATTTCCTTAAATAGCCTCAAAGCCTCTCTGATTCTGCCTTCTCTACAATAACTAAAAATAAGAGAATTGTTACAATATCAGGACACACTCCAACTCTTCCCATCCTATCTTGAATACATAAAATAGAGGTGGCAATTGGACGGGTTGGATTGAGTTATATTGTGTTGGGTCGAATATGGATTGGGTTGAAGATAGATTTCAAAAAATGGGTTAGAAATGGATTGGGTTGTAACTGGGTTAAATGCAAGTTGTAAATGGATTGAAGGTGGTTGTAAATGAGTTTGAAATAGTTCATAATGTATTCAATACGTCATTCTTGTATGTTTAATCAAAAAAAAAAAAAAGACAAATTAAAATTATCAATATTGTTTTGTTTATGGAATAATTCGTTTAGAACCCAATATAAATCCATTACCAAACCATCATCAATCCAATTAAAACCAATATCAACACCAACCACATCTATTTTAAAATATGTTGGATCCAACCAAACCCAAAACTATATGGATTGAGTTCAACCCAAGGGTCGAGAACCATTTTGCAAGGCCTAAGATAAAGCCTCAATGCATGCCCTTTTTGCAATACAAGGAAGTCAATGCATTCTATTGTGAAAAGATCCGGAAATATGTTCGACTCCATTTCACTCAATAATTCCTCTGCCTTCCCTATATCTCCCGACTTACAAGAAGCATGAATCAAGACATTATAGACACGTATTTTAGGCAGAACTCCAATTTTTACCATCTTGTAAATTTTCCAAACGGCATCCGTTAGCCTCTCTTTCACCAATGAATTCGGAAGCACAGTACAAGCATGCAAATGCGTCTTATACCGGCATACGCTCATGTTCTTAAACACTTGGATTGCATGTGGACTCATCATCTTCGAATTAGCATAGAAAATCACCAACCAACTCAAAGCACATGTGAATTCACATCTAGGTCGTTATAACTATTCACGACAGCATTCGAAAAGGTCGGAGTCAACAAACAGTCTTTCCTCGCAATCTGCCCCGCCATATTTGAACACTACAGTCTTCTTGCCTCGGAATTTTTGATTGAAGGGCAGCTCTTCGGATAGAATCTTGACTCGGGATTGAGCCGAGGTGAGATCTTTCTCAACTTCGGGTGATGTTAACGACTGCAGAGACGATTTGAGGGGAGCGATGGAGGGTTGAGGGAGGGGATGTGAGGGGAGGGTTTTAGCAGCCAACATAGTTTTTTATTGAATGGCTCAGAAAAGCGGACTGTTACAAAGTTGAGTGTGGCATATTCTCAGTAACTGTATCTGCAAATGAATATCAATCAAGAACAAACATAATGTAACTGAACATTTTTTACTTGGTAACATGCAAACACACAAAAGCTCAAAGCTAAATCCATAAAATGAGAAAAATAAATTTGATGTGTCCTAAGTCTTAAAAGAAAATACTTCAAAATCAAACCTCGGATGCTCAAAAGCAAAGTAAAGGTATAAACTTTATTTTCTTCAAATGAAAAGAATGGAAAATGCCCAAATGTCCCAAACTGAAATCAAGCAATCAGAAAGAACCCTACAAACGAAATTAAAAGCACCAACAAAAGGGGAAAAGAAAAGGATAATTGGTTAAACTGAGGTGGCTTAGAAGGCTATAAAAACAAAACCCAAAATTGGGAATAAAAATCGTGATAATCATAGGAAATTCACAGAGGATTCCCTTTATTACATCCGCAGCCATCAGTTTTTAGTTAATTTCAATGGTTTATTGATTCAAGAATGTTTTAATGTGTTAAAAAGATGTGTAATTTTAATATGGTTAATGTCAAGATTTTTCACATGAGAACCTATATATACCGAGAGAGAGAGAGAGAGAGAGAGAGAAGAGGGGGAAGAGGTACCTGATAAGCCTAATATTTATATATTTTTATGTGCTTAATTATTATTATTTTATTAAATATTAATAAAGTTTAATGGTTATATTATTAAATTTTAATTAAGTGTAATTAAACTTTATTTTTAATAAAAAAATATTAAAAGTCTTGAAAAATTTATATTTGATGACACATTTTCTTTTTTAATTATGATTCTACAAACGAACATGAAAATTTGATCTAGTTGGATTTGGCTAGCAAATAAGTAAATTTTGATTCCAATTATGATTCGACCAACTATCTTCTCATACCTATAAATCGGGTTCTTCCCCACATTATTCCATGAACTTGAATGGCGTATTGAAAAGAATAATTCAATGGGGGCGTGACAATCACGAATATTCAACTCTCAATTGTCGAAAAAACTCCATATTAATTTGTTTTATGTTTTTTTTTTATATTTTTGTTTCCTTTAGTTGATTTTATTTTTATTATGTCCATATAGTTTATTTTATTAGGGTTCTGGGTGGATTCATAAGATGAATTTCTTGTAAATTTTTTGAACATCCTTGATATTTATGTTTTATCTATCCTATCTATATTTCAAGCACCTAATTACTTGTCAATTTTGGCCAACTTTTGCAAGTTTGAAATTTTATATTCGACTACGAAATGATGTGTATAAAATCTGACTATTTATTTTATAGATATAAATAACGCATAGGTTAGAAATAATCATGCTCTTGTACAATCGATTAGATTAATTAGCGATAACTTTTTAATTAATACAACTCTTGCACGTAATGGGTCAAGAGATCCGTATGTGTTCATGAAAATAGGCACATAGCATTTCTTGACACATTTGTTTTACTTTTGAAAGGATACTCCAAATATTTTCGTGAGTTGAATTGTAAGATAATAAAAAGTCAAAACTTATGATTGTTTGAATAATTATTTGAAATGGTTCGATTGATAAAACTTAAGCCCTAGTTTTCCAACTTGTTTTCTTTTCTTTATTGATTTGCTTGTGTTTTTTTTTTTTTACTTTTTTAATTTTTCATCAAAAGTTCGAAGTCTAAACAATAAAAAAATTACAAAGTCAGTACTTGATAATCTTATTTTCATGGGAACGATACTTTACTCACTTCTTTATTACTTGGTTGATTCGTACACTTGCAAAAAATTCGCAACAATACCTAATGACAATTGAGAAGAAATGAGCCGTGATACTCTCTTCTCTCTCTCTCTCTCACCCTCTGTCTCTCTTCCCCTGTATCTATCTATATCCACACATAACTATTGTCTAATGTCAATTTCTTATTATTATTATTATTATTATTATTATTATTATTATTATTGTGTTAAAGAGTTTATATATATACCAACTACCAGTAGATCTAGCGAGATGACATGCTAGATCTCTTAAATAATGTATAAAGTTTGAATACTAGTATTGTAAATGGAGCAATTGAGTTAAAAAAATTGCCCTTATAATAAGCTTCTGCAATATCCGATTCGAATTAGTTGGCCAATAAATTAAAACTAAGTGGCTAAGTTCGTTTTTTTTAAGACGAGTTACATATGTTCTTATGAACACGAACACATATTTTTTTTCATTTTATTTTCCATTATTTGCAAATAAATTACATTGTTTTTCCAAAAAATTAATCTCCCGAGGTAAACATAAACTAAAATACATTGATTGAGTTATAAAATTCGAAGATTGGAGTTGACATATTAATGATGTTTCGTTTGAAAAAAGTATGTTGAAATTATTAATCTATAAATATAAATTATAAACTTTCTTTAAAATAAAAAAATAAAATATAACCCTCGTAATTGGTTCCATGGATTATTCTCATAAATATTCTAATTTTACTTATTTTATGTATTTATTTATTTAACTTTGCTTTGAGCATCACACCGAATAAGGAAGAAACTTTGAATGCTATTAGCACTTTATATTTTTCACGTGCTTTAACAAGTTGATCTTGGAACACAAAATTACCTTGGACAAATTGTTTCTCTAATTTTCCGAGGAGAAAAGAGTTAGGGGTTCTAGGGTTTAGGGCAAATTATAGATACGTGTTATCGTGTCCGTGTGAAATACAAATTATCCCTATTCTTTATCAAGACCCAGGTCATGGTGCCCTTGTGGAATACAAATCATCCATGTTTTCAATTGAGATTCGGGTTCAATTTCGTTTTCGGAATTTTGTGGGCCTAGGAGTAAAACATTCCGAAATAGCGATTCGCTTCCAATTGAGCATGGGGAAGTATTGGGAACCCCAGTTTCTTTACTCGGAGCCATTTCTTTTACCGTCCTCTTGCCCCGGCATAGCAATTCGCTTCCGATTCTTCGGAAATTGAAAGAATCCACTTACACCTCCTAACATATGGTCAAATTACAAGTAACCATTTCTTATTTGAGAAATTACAAAAATCCCATAAAGCATGGCCTTTCTGGTTAATGGAATGATATGAAAAGACAACAATACCCTTATTCAGTTTCAATTTTTTTTTTGGAGAAAGAGTTTTCATTGGAACCCAAAACTGTAACTTCCAAGGTTATTGGCCAATGAAATAAGATTATAACAGATTAATGCTCCAGAAAATACCACAAATAATCATCACACATAAATTCACATTTCTAAAATGACACAATATGAGGCTCCTGTACAAATAACTTACAAAATTAACCACCAACTATATGGTACAAAAATAGATTATAAGTCAGCGGAATCCTTATATACACTGCAATTATCTTTAAGATTTCACCTTTATTTTCCCTATATAATTAATTAAAAAAAAAAAGAAGATGATGACGATGATGAAGAAGAAGAACACACACACACAGAGAATATATATATATATATATATATCAATTTTGTGAGAAACTGTGCTGGTAAAACTCCTCAAAGGACAAACGATCATCTGCAAAGACATAAAACTTCATCAAACTATGATTCAAATGTTAAAATTATTTATAGACAAGCCATACGGTGCAGTTCAGTTCCAGTAATAGTGAATTTTGCAGACCTGGATTAATGCGTAATAATCTTGAACACAAGTCAACGCATTCATGGTGCAATTGAGGAAGGATTAAACGAGAAAACGGGAGAGATGTAGATGCCTTGATATTCTGCAGAAGCTGAAATCATGAATTTTAGTCAGGGCAGGGGGGACAATGAAATAAGAATGATAAATTACGGCCCGGAGCCCCTCAGGTTTAGGCTAATTACTGTCAAAAGAAAACTGTGTGTGAGCTCAAATCTTAAGGGTAATAGTAATCTTTAAAACAAGAGGGGTTCTTTTGTAATTATGTGAAAGTGTCAACCCCATGAGGTCTGTCTGTAATCTTCCCAACATAAAAAAATAAAATAAAACTCCATCAATTAAAAGGGCAAATTACAGCCAGGTCCCCCGAGATTTGGTCCAATTTACATATATAACTTTTGTATGAACTCAAACCCTAAGGGGTAATTTGATTTCTTAAACAAAAGGGTGCCAAACCACAGGGGTCTGGCTGTAATTAACCATTAAAAACAAAAAAAGACACTCCACCATTTTAAACAATGTGCTACCTGTACACTAGTCCTGCCACGAAAAGGAGGGTAGCCATTTAGGATTTCAAAAAGAATTGCACCAACACTCCACATATCAACCTATCAAGAACTGTTGCATTAGCTTATTTTCCCATATAATCAAGAAGACAAAAGTACTACAAACCTTTTCATCATATCTCGGAAACTGTAGAATTTCTGGAGCCATGTACAGTGGTGAACCACAAACTCTCTGAAGATTCATCAGGTGGAAAAATCCTGATCCCCATAAAAAAATTAAAAAAAAGACTTATTAAAGATTTCATAAAGTAACGCCGCTTATGAGAACAAAATTTTACAGCTGGAACTCTTGATTTCAGTTAGGTTACCTAGAAAGTCCAAAATCAGCAATTTTCAAAACGGGGTCGTTCTCCGAGCAAGATAAAAGAATATTCTGTGCAAGTAGCAAGCAAACTAAGAAATAAAAATAGAAAAAAGAAAAGTTTGCACATGTGTAAGAAGAGATCTATGGACGCGAACTAGGAAACACACCTCTGGTTTCAAGTCACGATGAATAATGTGATTCTGTTTCAATACCTTCAGACCAGCTCCTGGGATTTAGAGATCTCACAATTCACTTTTAATGAAAACTGTTAAGTAGTTCCTGAATTAAAATTTACCTAGCTGGTGCATAAATCTTTTAGGTTGAAGGATTTGGATACGAAGGAAGGATTTCAAATGACTAAACATTGGAAGGAATTCAAATCCACCATGATAGCTCGAAGAATAGCTCAAAATGGGAGGTCAAGGATTTGAAATCCATGGTAAAATGAAATATCCAAACAAGCTCAATAGATTTAGTATTATGGATTTAAAATCCTTAGTTCCAAATCCATCAATCCAGGCATGGGTTTGGTTAATTTCAAATTCATGTCTAACATAAAGCTGCAAGCAATTAAATTTTACCTAGCTGCTGCACGAATCTTTTAACTATACACACTCGAACTCTGCCGTGGTGTCGGATGTAAGAAGCTAAGTTTCCCCCCACAGAACTCCAACACAAGGATAATGCAGCCCTAACACTGAGTAGCAAGTCAATTACTTTTTTCCTGATCAGGTACTATAAATGAAGCTAGATTCAACAAAGATCACTATGTCAACAAACATTCTTGTTAGCACCATTAACTATAATAAGCATTACTACGTGTTGTCCATGAAGATATAACAAATGAATGTATGAGCTAAGGCCTCTTAAGTCATTGCCGGCTCGGAAATAATATGATGCATAGCAAAATACCTCATGCTTGATATCATATCCATATAAAAGCACGAATCTAGGATTCCAGTTGCCAATGCATTAAATAAAAAAGAATATATATCCAACAGCCGCAAGAATGAATATCTATAGACTATGGGTGTCTGGTATAAAAACAAAAGAGAAAAACAATAATAGAGTTATACCAAGTAATAATGATTCTACATAAGCTACCAATGAAAAAGATATTTCAGAGAAGGAAAAAGACAGAAAATCAATGCTGATCAACATTGCTTTAGCATGGATCGAAAAATTCTTGCCCAGCCCCGACTTGGCCGTACCTAACCAATCATGTAGCAAATGTTAATACACGTGCCGTGTGATTAGTAACTCTCCCCAACTTGTAGGCCAATCACAGGGCAATTGTAAAACACTCGCCCTAGGATTAGTCCCGGTTTGGCTGAACGCAGGGCGGGCAAGAATTTACCATAAATGGGTTAGTAGGCACCAATATAGCTCAAGTAAACCAATGAAAGTTGAGGGAAACTATCAACTTTCTGAAAGCTAAACACACTAAGCAATGTCAAAAAAGGAAAAAAAACAACAAGATCCATAAACAAATCAAAGACATTGGTTTCTATAGACTAGATTAATCTGTCATGACGTATCAAATGGCCAAAATTTATATTAGATGGAAAAGAACCCAATTTGCAGCATTAGGGCTAAATCTTTCCGACCAACAAGATAGTAACTTCAGAACGGCAAAACGCAATCACTTGCGAAGGTATCAACAAGGGGAAATGAAAGCATAAACAAGCAAAACAAACGAATTAGACTACAAATGCGACGCAAATTCTCGTCAATTGTAAAATCCTACGAGCGAAACGCGGTCTGTTGAACAAATTAAAGCAAAAAGCAGATGCTAACTTGGAAGAAATCGAGGAGGCGGATGATGTTGGGGTAGTTGACGGAGGACAAGAAGGCGAGCTCACAATCCAAGCACTTCCGGAGGTGGCGCGTCAGCTCCCCCACCGGGATTTACTAATGCGACACCGCTCCGCCGGTGGCTCTGTGCTTCGCTCTCCACACCGTCGACAGCGATCTTTCCTCAAAACGTAATCTCCGATAAAAGATTGCTCCGTGACATTGCTGTTCTTGAGATTCTCAATCTCCTCCATTAACATTTTGCTATACTCTCGAATTGTTTGTTTTCAAATTCTCCGACTGTAAATAATAGTCTCTCTCTCTCTCTCTCTCTCTGTCTCTCTCTCACACACACACACACACACTTATATGTAGTGCCCTGAATTTTCTTTTAGCTATTTAATATAATATTTTATAATGATAAATGTACTATTTAAGAATGAAATAATTTTTAAATTATCCTATTTTTATAAATTTATTTTCAAAGTATCTTTTTTTTAAAAAGATTTTTCATTTTACCCCTTATGTATAATGATTTTACTATTTAAATAGTAATTTTATTATTTAAAATTTCTTTATTTGTTTTGATGTCCAATTTTTTGATTTATTTATAATTTTATACCTCTAGAATTTTAAAAAAAGTACGATATGTTCCAATTTTTATCATATATAAATTTTATTAATTTTATTCTTCCTAACGTTTTACAATTCATAAGAATATAATATTTTAGTGTTCTATCTGATTCCGAAAGTTTTTTTATATCTCTGTCTATTTGTTCTAATTCTCTAACATAGTTTTTAAGAATTTCGTAGGTTTATATTTTTATTAATAAAATCTAGAACATATTCTTCTTTATTATTATGTGTTGCAATAAGAATTCTTAGATCTTCAAATAGATTCTCTAATGGTTTTAAAATTGCTGTTTTTTGTCTATTATTATTTTTTCTTTTAAATAGATTTTTTATAATATCAAAGTCTTTTCCCATTATATCAAATTATGAAAAACTAAGCATGTATTTGCACAAATCTCATAAATAATTCATGAAGTACTCTAAAACCATATACTTTCATAACATCAAGTAGAAAAATATTTCTATTTAAATCTTTTAAAAGTATATTATCTCCTTGACGTTCCTAATTCTTTAATCCTCCTTCCAGACTCGTCTTCAATCACTTCGACAAGCCTGACTGATTTTCGCCCAAACGCCCTCCTGGCTTCACGGGACTTATGATTCCAAACGGCTACTGTCTCGAACGGTGTAATCACTACGGCCTTCGTAGGGTTATAGAATTTTGGAAAATTTATAGGAGAAATACAAACTTAAAAGATTTCTATAGAAAGATTTCTAATCTTGAATATTTATGAAAATAAACTCGTTTTATTTCCTTCAAAAAGGATTTATACAAACATAATTTAGAAGGGGGTTACAAAGATTTATAAAAGTTGGTTTCCTATACTATGGATATTTCAGAATGAGAGATCAGTCTGAATTTTCGAATCTTGATTTTCGAATGTTTTACAAATGAAATCTAAGTATAATTTATAGATCTAGAAATTTAACTATTCGGACTTCAAAGTTTTATTTGGCGTCCGCTGTCCTTTCTTTATGAGCTGGATCTTTATCTTCTTTAGCCTCAGAAGTCAAAAGCTGCCATCACAGCTGTCTGCCACAATTCTTTAGTGGATGATGACGTCATGGCATCCGTCACTCCTTGCACTGACGTAAGCGCTTACATCATGATTTACAACAGCCAATCATTCTGCAAGCTTTCTTTCTTGTAGTCTCTGTGCAATAAAATTCATGGTTGAAAAATTTAGCGAGGAACACCTTTAGCAATGGAGATTTTATTTGTCCTCCTTTCTTTAATAAAATCCAGTTATTGGCCTGCATGAGAGTTTCATATTGTTGCTCCCATAGAGACTCAGCAATGGATTGAATGGCTTTAATGCCCATGGCTCTTCTCTCTGTAATCCATGAACTGGTGAACTTGAACGATCTAAAATTCTTTATACTAGTTTCGATCTTTAAATTTGTAGTTATAACATCTATTGTGATCATATGTTGGACTTCATGCCAAATGAGCATCTCAGGTTCTGGAGCTATAGAATAGAACTTGAGTACGACTTTTCTATTTCTAGCAACTTGACTGGCCTGGGATTTAAAGCGGTCATCAAATTCTGAAATCTCCTTTAGATCTTTTCCAACATATAGCAGATCTAGAAATCCATAGTTTGCAAGCTGAAAAACTTTATGCGGATCAGCTCCAAATATGGCGGTGATTCTTGGATGAACACTATACTCTTTAGAATAGAATAGCGTTCTGGAATTCTCCTATCTAAAGGCTTCTTCAGCAACTTCTTTATACTCTCTTTCCCATTTATTTGTGGAAACAAATTCTTCATTGGATCCTTTGCTGTTGAAGTTTTCAGATTTATTGATTTTTAGTTCAATGACTTCAGCGTTACCTTGAGATTTAGAAGATTTTTCTTTATTTTTCAAAGAGTCCAAAAAGTCTTTATCAGATACTGGTTTAGTACCTTGACTTCCAGATGACTCTACTTTACTTTTGCTTTATTGCTTTTCATTTTATCACTCTCATGTATAGCTTCACTCATTTTTTCTTTTTCTTTATTTCTAGATACAAGGAATAAATCTAGACTTTCCTGAAGGAAAAGGGCTCTTCTAAGTCCTTCTTGAGAGATAATTGTAACTGTTTTAAAATTTAATTCTATCAAATCTTTCAGAGCTTTATTACTATCAACAATGTCTTGACAGACCAAGACCATATCGTCTATCTCATTCTTTAGCTCTTCAAGATCCATCTTTCTTTAGAATTTTAATCCTGCAGAGAAACAAGAATTTTTAGATGATCTGTATCATCAACACAATTTTTGAGAAATTATCACCCATCAACGGATTTGAAAAGTCTTTACCACCAACCGTTGGATAGTGGACTAGCTGTATGTATAGTGCATACAATCACTCTATTTGCATTTATAGGGAAATGCATACCCATCTTATCCATTTTAGAGTTGGAGAACTCATCCGTTTCTAAATTCTGTATTTCTAGAAATGAAATCGGCTAGGAAATTTTCTGAACCTTTTATATACTCTATTTTGAAACTGTAAAAAGACAGGGAAACTTGCCATCTATGTAGCCTTCTGTATTGGGGTATATTTGGTAATTTATTGAAAACCAAAGATTGTATCTGGGTATTGTCGGTTTGAACTTTAAAAGTCTTTGATATAAAAAAAAGAGAGAATTTCTGAATTCCTTTTATGATGGCTAGAAGTTCTTTCTCATGAGTTGTATAGTTGAGCTCAACTTGACCGAAAGTACCACTTGTATACCTGCATATCTCATTGAGATCGGTTTTAAGTAATGCAACCCAATATAGATCTGACGCATCCGTTTGTATCACTAATTTATCATTTTTCATCGGAGAGTTTTAATTCAAGCAAAGTTTTACATTCTTCCTTTAAGTTTTTAACAATTTCCGTATGTTGATTACTCCAATCTTTAGTATTTTTTTTTCGAAGCAATTTTTGAATCTCATGCTTCTTTTTAGCAAGATTTATTATAAATCCCTCAGCATAATTTAAACAACCGAGAAATTTTTCAATTTGATTTCTATTTTTCAATTTATCTGGGAATTCACAAATTTTTTTAGATATATGGGATTGAAGTTTAATTCCTTCTTTATTCAATTTTAACCCTAAAAATTCAATTTCTTCTTTACAAATTATAGCCTTTCTTTCAGATAAGACTATACCATTTTCTTTACAAGTTTTAGCAAATTGTAGTAGATGAGTTTTATGTTATTCTAAAGTATTAGAAGTAATTAAAACATCATCAACATAAACAACAAGAAATTCTTTATATTTATTAAAGATTTTATCCATTCTTCTTTGATATATAGAAGGTGTATTTTTTAATCCAAATGGCATAACTAACCATTCGAACTGTCCTTGAGGTGAACTAAATGCTGTATATTGTATACTTTCAGGCTCCATTTTTATTTGCCAAAAACCCGAAGTACAATCAAATTTAGAATAATGTTTCTTTCTTTTAACAAGATTTAATAAGACTTCTTTATTAGGGAGATAATAATTATCTGACCTAATAAAGTGATTTAGTCTTTTATAGTTTATTACCATTCTAGGTTTTTCTTGTTTTTTCTCAGCTTCATTTTCAACCTTGAAAGTTGGGCTACTAAAAGGACTATTACTTCTTCTAATCAAAGGTGGATTTTTATATAATAACTCATTTATTTGTTTATCAAATTCTTTTCTATCATTTTCTGTATATAACATAGGTCTTTCTTTTATAACTATATTTTCAGTTAACTTTATTTTTGCCTGTAAATCTGACTCCTTATAAAAAGCCAGAGGATGATCATTATAGTTTTCTTTTAGCTGTTTTATTACATCTTCAAGAGTTATCCGTTTTATTTTTATATTGTGTATTTTTATCGAAATTTTATCATACGATCCACCAAGCTTCGCTGGCTGAACTCTGAATGGTTCATTTATTCGAGGTAATTTTAAATAATGATTACATTTAGTTTTTAGAATAACAGAATAAAGATTCTGTGAATAAAACTGAAATTGTTGTAAGAAATCATTTCCTAACAATATATCAGTTTCAAGGGAGTTATAATCATATATAGTATTTATAGTAATAATTTTACTTCCTAATATAACATTTACTTTATCTGTTTTTTATGAATGTGTTCGGCTTGTCCCGTAACACCTTTTATCTTTATATTCCCATTCTCTTGCCATTTAGTATAGAGAAAGGATTTAAACAAAGTTATTTCTGAACCATTATCTATTAAAGCACATGTTGTTATATTAGTATCCTGTACTGTTAGTTGTACAAAGACACTCAAAGAAAAATTAATTCCCTTCATATTTTTTGCAAAAGATCATTATATTTCCAATTTGTAGTGTAACTCCATGTTTCTCTATTTTATAATAATCACATTGATTTATGAAACTATTACCTAGAATTATATCGTAATAGTCTCTTGTCATATCACTATGTATGTAACAAGGTACAATTATTTTTAATTCTTCAAAAATTATTGAAACTTGTACCTCTTGATCACAAGTTATTAGTTGACCTTCAAAGTTTTTATATTGAAATATTGTAGAAGCAACCTTTGCAATTAAACCTTTATTTTTATGTTTTGCAAGGTGATTGTCACTAGCTCCTGTATCAATTAATATATTTGGTCCTTCAATATATTCTTGACCATTAAAATATTTAGCATTTATAATCATTGTATTAGTTATATCTTGTCTAGTAAATTCAACATTAGTAAGAGGTAACTTACTAACACTTTTTCTAGATATAGTGTTTTTTCCAAAATCTATTTGTGGTATTGTACCACTACTAGATCCATATTCTAAAATAGGTTTTCTGTTTATTTTAATTTCATAATCTTTGATTTCTTTAATTTCTTCTATCATTGGTAACTTTATTGTTGTTATATCTCTACATTCATTATCAATTTCAATATATGGTATATCCTGATATATTTTACCATAATTACTATTAGTAAAAGCATAAATTGCTCTATAGTAAAAGGTAAATGCTTGGCTTTTATCTCTAAGTTTTAAGTCTTCTAAAAGTTGAAAGTGTAAACTTAAAGTATCATTTATATTTTAATCATTTATATCAACACTATATTTTGGATAACAATCAAAGCGAAATTGTGAATATATTAAATTTCCTTCAACTGTTCCCAAATGACTATTTTTAACATTTGTAAACCTTTGGTCATGAAGTGAAATAACCATAGGACTATCTATTCCATCTCTAAATAAAGCTTTAACGAGGATTTGAATCCTTCCAAGATAAACATATTTGATCTTCTTTCTTACTTCTTTATTTTTGATTTTATTTAAAGCTTGATTTATTGAGGATTTAGTAAGCAAATTTAATCTAATTTGCCCTTTTGTATGTTCAACATTTATAGATTTTTCAACTGCATGATAATCATATATATTTATTTTTTCTCTTTTTATGAAATCACCAAAAGACTTAAAAAGACTTTTAGTAGGGTTGGTTGCATCAAGTTTTAAACCTTTTATTTTTGCTAAAGTTTCTCGATCAAAGGTTATTCGTTGAGCATAACCTTCAGATCCTTCATAAATTTCTACTTCTTTATCTGAATCTTCAGTTTCAATTATCTCTTTATTCATTTTCTGAATTACTAGAGTAAGTTTCTTCTTCAATATATATTTCTTTATCTAAATAATTTTCTATATCCGAAACTTCAAACAATTCATCTTGAAGTTCTATAAATTCAGCTTCTATAATTCGAATCTTTTTAGATTTTTTATATTCTAGTGGTTTATGTCCAATTTCTCCACAATTCCAACATTGACATTGCGAAACATTTTTATTTCTTTTATAATTAGGTTTTCTTTTAAAATATTTTCTTTTTGGTTTTATATGTTTCTTTTGAAAATTCGTATATTTTTTATACTTCTTTTTATGAAACCTTCTTTTCTTTTTATTAATTCGTTCTTTATTACATCCCCATTGATTAGGTACTTCAAATTCGTTACAATCTAAAGGTGAAATTTTTTTAGTTCTTCTATATAAATCTTGAGATTTACATAATTTACTTAACTCTGAAAAGAGAAAACTAATTCTTCTTCCTAGAGTTGAAGTTAACTCTTTATTTTCTTCTTTCCATTTATTCATTATATATTTATTCCAAGGATGTGGAAGTTTTAAAAAGTACATATTAAGATATATACTCTGATCTTCATTACTATAATATTGAGTATAGTAATATTCTTTAAATTCACAAGTATATTGTTTTAAATGTTTCATGCTACAGATTCTAAGATTTATCAAGTTAGTTCTTGTTTCTTCTTTTTCTTTAGTACCTTCTTTATCAGGGTCATGCCATTCCTCTCCTAGAAATTCACTAGAAAGATAGGCAACTAAGATTTCAATTCCTCTATCGGTATTATCTATTAATTTAGTTTGTACATTTTCTTTTATTATGGCTTTAATATTTTCAGTTAATCCTTGCCACCAATTGAAAACAATACCATCAAAAGTAGCAATTAAATAATCTACTTGTCTATTAGTTGTCCATGTATCATCAGCGTTATATAAAAAGAAAACTTTCATAGTATTTGCCCATGAAATTATAGCTTTTTTAGTATCTTCTTTGCAATCTATATTTAATTTAGAACCTCCATGATTTATAGGTTCACTATAATTCATATCTGGAGTAAATTTATCTATTTGTTTTTTATATTTATTTTTCTTAATATGATCATAATATTGCCTTCTATATTTAGAAATAGGCATCAATTCTGATTCTTCTATTTCCATATCTTCTGGTTTTATTGTACCACTTGGGCCTCTAGTTGTATTATTAGTATTAACTAATACTTCATATTCCTCTATTTCAGAAAGATCTATATTCTCAAATTGATCAATTAATTCATTAATGTCATTCATCTTTATCTGTATCCGATTCAGAATTGTGCTCTTTAGATGGATTAGATGATGTAGCTATGTCTTTACCTTTTTCTTCCTTTTTAAGAGCTTCTTCTTCAGCTAATATTTTAGGTAATTTAACATTAATCATATATGCATCAAACGAATTTGGATGCACCGTGTCTTTAACAGTTTTTATTGGTTTTATTATAATTTCTCTTTCTTTTATTTTCTTGTCGAATTTATTTTTCTTAAGACAAGTATTTTTTATTAAATCTTCTACATTTGAATTACAAATCTTTAAGATTTGAACCTCTGTTTTTAATTCTTTAATTTCTTGAGTTAGTATATATAGTGCCTCAAGTATTTTATTCATTCCTGTATTTAATTCTTCAATATTTTTATTTATTTTATCCATTTGTATTTTTTATATCTGTTCCAAGATATTTTTGCATTTTGTTGTGTAACTTTTATCTTTTGTTTGCAACTTTGTATTTTTTCTTTATTCTCATCTGTTTTAATGTGTTCGTATTCTCAATTATATTCTTCAAGAATTATATTTAAGCTTAGGATTAGATTTATATTCTGTATTCATCGTTTAAGATGTTTATTGGTTTTCATAATCGATTTAGAATATAAAGTCCTTCATTTATTTGTTTTATTTTGCTTTTCAAGAAATCAATTCTAAAAGCATCTCCTCTATGATAAGTTGGCTTTCTAAATATAAAATCCAACTCCTTTTGATATAGATATAATTCTACTTGAAGCCTATGTAATGTATAATTAGGCATTGCTAAGTAGAATCATTACGGCTCTACGATTTTTATATTCTTCTAACTTTCTATAGTACAGTGCTCTTATTTCAGCATCTTTATGTGCCTTAACTTCTTTCTTTAGAGACATCAAGATTTTGTAGTACTTCTCAACCTTTGGATACCTTTTAGTTTGTCAAAACAGTTCATTCTTCATGGTGAAGATATCTGTCAATCAGTTTCATCACATGAGAAATCGCAAGATAAACTTTCTATATTTATGTTATCACTAAATTCTTTATCATTTATTTCTTGCAAATAAACAAATAATTCTTTAATTACTAAAAGAGTTATGATTGATAATTTTATCAAGTCTAAATATTCCATATTTTATAAGTTTTTATTGATCTTTATGGCTCTGATACCAATATTGTGCAGGGGGTTTTACTCGATTTAACATAACAAATTTAAGAAAAAGTAATAAGTAATTAAAAATTTAAGATTTGAGTTTATTTAATGTGAATAAGAATGGTTATAAATTTTTCTAGTTTAAACATATTTTTAAAGAAATTTTTTAGGAAAAATGGACTAAATTGATTAAAAATACTTTGGAAAGGGTTCTAGTGAAATAAAGAATAAAAGTTGGATTTTTAAGAAATCACGTCCGGCCCACAAGAATAGTAAAACCGAGCTTTGAGAGTTCACTCTAGGGTATTTTTGAAATGTTTTAAAAAAGTGGGTATATTAAAAAATGGTTTCATTTAAGAATGCTGTATTTACTTGCATTTTTTTCCAAAATATTACTACAGCTAAAAATAATTTTCATAATATTATTCCCAAAAAAATATTTTTCAAATTATTACTCATACATTGCCATGTACGTAAAAATTTATTAGTTGAATTTTTTTTTCCTTTCCCGCTACTTTATAAGCCCGTGAGAATCCAATTTATTTTTCAACCTTTTTGAATTCTAGCCAATTTTTTTTATTACTTTTATTTTAAATTATCCTTTTTTTTAACTATTATTTTATTTTTAACACTTAATCTAAACATCGTATGATTGAATAATTATAAAATTACAATAAGAGTTTACAATTTTATACCAAAAAAATAAGGTATTGTTATTTAATAAGTAAATTACGTTAAATATCTCAATCTTTGACCATTTTAATACATTCTAACTATAAAATTTACCTAAAAACATGTTTAAAACATTAAATCCCAACCATCTTTGATATGTTGTCTAAATTAAGTCGTAAAGTTTTAATATTACTTAATAATTTTCTTAAATTCATAAAGTTAAATCAAGTAAAACCCCGCATAAAAATTGGTATCAGAGCCATAAAGATCAATACAAATTTATAAAAACTTACAGAGCCATAAAAATTTATGGAATATTTAGAATTATTAAAACTTTCAATTATAAATCTTTTAATAACTAAAGAATTATTTACTTATTTATGTGATTTAAATTATAAAGATTTCAGTGATTATTTAAATTTTGATCTCATATCTTGCAATTTTTCTTGTGAAGAAACTGATTGGCAGTTACGTTCACCATGAAGAGTCGACTTTTCCAATATACAGAAGGATTTCCATACTTTGATAAAAAATACAAGCGATATCTAAAGCTAGAGAATATTGTCAAGGAACATGATAATTCTAAACTAAAGAAACATTTCAATAGAAAGTTAAATTGTTGAAAAAATATTCGAGTTATAATGATTCTACTTAGCAATGCCTAGCTATACACAACATAGGCTTCGAGTGAAATTAAATAAATATAAAAAAGAGCTAGATTTTATCTTATCAAGGGGTCCAGTTTATCATATAGTAAATTCTTTTAGAATTTGTTATTTGTATACAAAAATAAAACAAATAAATGAGGGTCTTGATGTACTTAGTCAAGCATGAAGACAAATAAACACCTTAAAAGATGGATACAAAGTATACATTTAATATTAAGTTTAAATATAATTTTCGGCGAATATAATAGAGAATATGAACGCATTAAAGCATAAAAGAATAAAGCAAAAATACAAAACTGCAAACAAAAAATAAAAGATACCCAACAAAATGCTCAAATACATTGAAATAGATATAAAAAATATAAATGGATAAAATAGATAAAAATATTGAGGAATTAACTAGTGGGATGAACAAAATATTTGAACTACTCTTTGTTCTCACTCAAGAACTTAAAAAATTAAAAACTGAGGTTCAAATCTTAAAGATTTGTAATTCAAATATGGAAGATTTAATAAAGGATACTTGTCTAAAGAAAAAATAAATTCGACAAGAAAATAAAAGAAAGAGAAATTATAATTAAACCTTTAAAAACTATTAAAGAAAGTGTACATCTAAATTCCTTTGATGCATATATGATTAATATAGAATTATCTAAAATCATAGCTAAAGAAGAAGTCATTAAAAAAGACGATAAAGGTAAAAATATAGCTACATCATCTAATCCACCTAAACAACAAGATTCTGAAACAGATAAAGATGAATGAAATTAATGAATTAATTGATCAATTTGAAAAAATAGATCTTTCTGAAATAAAGGAATATGAAGAATTAGTAAACATAAATAATACAACTGGAGGCCCAAATGATACAATAAAATCAGAAAATATGGATTTAGACGAATCAGATAAGATGCCTATTCCTAAATACAAAAGACAATATTATGACCATATAAAGAAATATAAATATCCCAAACAATTGGCTAAATTCACTCCAGATAATAATTGTAGTGAACCTATAAATCATGGAGGTTCTAAATTAAATATAGATTGTAAAGAAGACACTAAAAAAGCCATAATTTCATGGGTGAATACTATAAAAGTTTTCTTTTTATATATCGCTGATGATACATGGACTTCAAATAGACAAATCGATTATTTAATCGCTACCTTTGATGGAATTGTTTTCAATTTGTGGCAAAGATTAACTGAAAACACTAAAGCTTTAATGAAAAGAAATATCCACACTAAATTAATTGATAATACAAATAAAGGAATTGAAATTCTAGTTGATTATCTCTCTAGTGAATTTCTAGGAGAAAATTGGTAAGAACCAAATAAAGAAAGTTCTAAAGAAAAATAAGAAGCTAGAACTAATTTAATAATCCTTAGAATTTTTAGTATGAAGAATCTAAAATAATATACATGTGAATTTAAAGAATATTATTATACACAATATTATAGTAATGAAGATCAGAGTATACATCTCAATATGTACTTTTTAAAACTTCCGCATCCTTGGAATAAATATACAATGGATAAATGGAAAGAAGAAAATAAAGATTCAAGCTCAACTCTATGAAGAAGGATTAATTTCCTATTTACGAAATTTTGGTAAATTGTGTAAATCTCAAGACTTATATAGAAGGACTAAAAAAATTTCACCTTTATATTGTAATAAATTTGAGGTTCCCAGTCAATGGGGATGCAATAAAGAAAGATTTAATAAAAAGAAAATAAGGTTTCATAAAAAAAAGTATAAAAAATATAATAATTTTCAAAAGAAAAATATAAAACTAAAAAGAAGATATTTTAAATGAAACCCTAACTATAAAAGAAATAAAAACCTTTCACAATGCCAATGTTGGAATTGTGGAGAGATTGGACATAAATCACCATAGTACAAAAAACCTAAAAAGATTCGGAGTATGGAACAACCGAATTCATAGAACTTCAAGATGAATTATCTGAAGTTTCAGATATAGAGATATATATAGATAAAGAAATATACATTGAAGAAGAAAAATATTCCAGTAACTCTGAAAATGAATAAAGAAATAATAGAAATTGAAGATTCAGATAAAGAAATGGAAGTTTATGAAGGAATAGAAGGTTATGCTCAAATGATAACCTATAATCAAAAAACTTTAGAAAGAATTAAAGGATTAAAATTTGATGCAACTAATCCTACTAAAAATATTTTTAAGGTTTTTAGTAGTATAATAAAAAGAGAAAATATAAATATTTATGGCTATCATGCAGTTGAAAGATCAATCAATATAGAACATACAAAGGGAAAATTAGATTGAATTTGCTTACTAAATCCTCAATAAATCAAGCTATAAATAAAATAAATAATACAGATGTAAGAAAAAAGATAAAATATGTTGATCTTGGTAGGATTCAAATCCTAGTTAAAGCTTGTTTAGAGATATAATAGACAACCCTATGGTTATTTCATTACATGACCAAAGGTTTACAGATGCTAAAAATAGCCACTTATGAACGATTGAAGGAAATTTGATATATTCACAATTTTGATTTGATTGTTATCCTAAATATATTGTTGATATAAATGATCAGAACATAAATGATACTCTAAGTTTACATTTTAAATTGCTAAAAGATTTAAAATTTAGAGATAAAAGTCAAGCATTTACCTTTTACTATTGAGCTATATATGCTTTTTTCTAATAGTAATTATGGGAAAATATATCAAGATAAATCTTATATTGAAATAGATGATGAATGTCGTGAGATAATGACAATAAAATTACCTATGATAGAAGAAATTGAGGCCATAAAATCTTATGTAGTTAAAATTGATAGAAAACCTATACTAGAATATGGATCTAGTAGTGGTTTAACTCCACAAATAGATTTTGGAGAAAATACAATATCAAGAAGAAGTGTTAGTAAGAAACCTCTTACTAATGTAGAATTCGCTAAACAAGATATTACTAATACTATGGTAATAAAAGGTAAATACTTTAATGGTCAAGAATATATTGAAGGACCAAATATATTAATTGATGCAGGAGCTAGCGGCAATCATCTTGCAATACCTAAAAATAAAGGACTAATTGCAAAGTTGTTTCAACAATATTTCAATATAAAAACTTCGCAGGTAAATTAATAACTTGTGATCAAGAGGTACAAGTTTCACTAATCTTTGATGATTTAAGGACAACTGTACCTTGTTACATAGATAGTAATATGGCCGGAGACTATTACGATATAATTTTGGGTAATAATTTCTTAAATCAGTGTGATTATTATTAAATAGAGAAATATGGTGTCACACTAGAAATTGGAACTATAAAAATCTTTTGTAAAAAACATGAAGGGAATGAATTTTCCTTTGAGTGTCTTTGTATAAATAACAATACAAGATATGAATATAACAACATGTGCCTTAATAGATAATGGTTCAAAAATAACTTTGTTTAAATCCTTTCTCTATGCTAAATGGCAAGAAAATGGAAATATAAAGATAAAGGGTGTTATGGGTCAAGCCAAACAGATTAATAAAAAGGCAGATAAAGTAAATATTAGATTAGGAAGTAAAATTGTTATAAATACTATTTATAAACATAACTCTTTTGAAATTGATATATTGTTAGGAAATAATTTTCCTACAATAATTTCAGTTTTATTCACATAATTTATATTTTGTAATACTAAAAACTAAATTTAATCATTATCTAAAACTACCAAGAATAAATAAACCATTCAGAGTTCAGCCAGCGAAGCTTGGTAGACCATATGATAAAATTCCAATAAAAATACTCAATATAACAATAAAAAGGATAGCTTTTGAAGACGTAATAAAACAGATAAAAGAAACCTATAATGATCATCCTCTGGCTTTTTGTAAGGAATCAGATTCAAAGACAAAAATAGAGTTAATTAAAAACATAGTTATAAAAGCAAAACCTATGTTATACAGAAAATGATAGAAAAGAATTTGATAAACAAATAAATGAATTATTAAATAAAAATCTACCTTTAATTAGAAGGAGTAATAGTCCTTCTAGTAGCCCAACTTTCATGGTTGAAAATGAAGCTAAGAAAAAGCGTGGAAAATCTAGAATGGTAATAACTTATAAATGACTAAATCATTTCACTAGGTCAGATAGTTATTATCTCCCTAATAAAGAAGTTTTAATAAACTTAGTTAAAAGAAAGAAATATTATTCTAAATTTAATTGTACTTTAGGGTTTTAGCAAATAAAAATAGAACCTGAAAATATACAATATACAATATTTAGTTCTCCTAAAGGACAATTCGAATGGTTAGTTATGCCATTTGGATTAAAAAATATACCTTCCATATATCAAAGAAGAATGGATAAAATCTTTAATAAATATAAGACTTTTTAGTCGTTTATGTTGATGATATTTTAATTGCTTCTAATACATTAGAAGAACATAAATCTCACTTACTACAATTTACTAAAGCATGTAAAGAAAATGATGTAGTCTTATCCGAAATGAAGGCTATAATTTGTAAAGAGGAAATAGAATTTTTAGGGTTAAAGATAAATAAAGAAGGAAAAAACTTTCAACGCCATATCTCTGGGAATATCTGTGAATTTCCTGATAAATTGAAAAACAGAAATCAAATTGAAAATTTCCTTGGTTGTTTAAATTATAATGAGGGATTCATAATAAGTCTTGCTTAAAAGAAGTATGAAATACAAAAATTGCTTCGAAAAAATAATACAAAAGGACGAAGCAATCAACATACAAAAATTGTTAAAAACCTAAAGGAAGAATGTAAAACTTCTAGATGAAAATGATAAATTGATAGTTCAGACGGATGCTTCAGATCTCTATTGGGCAGTACTACTTAAAACCGATCTCAATGAGATATGCAGGTATACATGTGGTACTTTCGATGAAGTTGAGGCCAACTATACAACCCATGAAAAATAACTTCTAACCATCATAAAAGGAATTCAAAAATTCTCTCTCTTCCTATATCAAAGACCTTTCAAAGTCCAAACTAATAATACCCAGATACAATCTTTGGTTTTCAATAAATTACCAAACACACCCCAATACAGAAGACTACATAGATAACAAGTTTTCCTGTCCTTTTGCAGTTTCAAAATAGAGTACATAAAAGGTTCAGAAAATTTCCTAGCCGGCTTCATCTTTAGAAATACTGAGTTCGGAAAAGAATGAGTTCTCCAACTCTAAAATGGATGAGATGGGTGTGCATTTCCCTTTAAATGCAGATGGAGTGATTGTATACACTATACATATAGCTAGTTCACTGTCAAACGATTGGTGGTAAAGACTTATCAAATCCGTTGATGGATGACAATTTCCCAAAAAATTGTGTTGATGATACATATCATCTTATAAATTCGTGTTTTTCTGCAGGAATAAATTCATAAAGAAGATGGATGTTGATAAAGAAGCAAATGAGCTAAATAAAAAGATTGCTGATATTGCCTTGGTTTGTCAAGACATTATTGATGGCAATCAAGCTTTTAAAGATTTGATTGAATTGCATTTTAAAACAATTTTAGATATTTCTCAAGAAGGTCTGAATAGAGTCCTTCAGATTCAAGACAGAATAAAACAATTTTCTTGAAATAAAGAATAAAGAAAAGGAAAAAATGAGTGATGATAAAAAAGTGAGTGATAAAGAAAAAGAAAAGGCAGAGTCTTCTGGAGTTCAAACTAAATCCTTATTTGATAAAGATTTCTCAAGCTCCATGAAAAATAAAGGCAAAGCTTCAAAATCTCAGGATGAATTAGAGATTATTGAAATAAAAATTTCTAAATCTGAAAGCTTCAATAGCAGGAGTTCTAATGAAAAAGAGATGGTTCCTGCAAATAAATGGGAAAAGGAATATAAAGAAGTGGCAAAAGAAGCTTACAGATCGGGAAAATTCCGAGACACTATTTTATTCTAAAGGAAGTAGTGTTCATCCTAGAATCACAACCATATTTGGAGCTAATCCGCATAAAGTTTTTCAGCTAGCAAACTATGGATTTCTAGATCTTCTTTATGTTAGTAAAGATCTTCACGAGATAGCTGCATTTGATGACCTATTTAAATCCCAGGTTAGTAAGGTTGCTAAAAAACGTGAAGTTATTATAAAGTTCTACTCTATAATCCCAGAACCTAATATGCGAATCTGGCATCAAGTCCAACACATGATCACCATAGATGTCTTAACCACTAACTTAAAGATTGAAACTGGAATAAAGAATTTTCAATCTTTTAAGTTTACTAAATCTTGGATTATAGAAAGAAGAGCCATGGGCATTAAAACTATTCAAGCTATTGCTGAGTCCTTGTGGGAACATCAATATGAAACACTCATGCAAGCTGCCAATTAGATTCTACTGAGGAGAAAGGAGAACAAATAAGATCTCCAATCCTAAAAGAATTCATAAATAAATTCATTTTTCATGAATTCTTTTGCACATAGGCTACAGGGAAGAAGACTTCAAAATGATTGGATGTTGTTCATCATGATGTAAGTGCTTACAACAGTAAAAGGAGTGATGGATGATATGACGTCATTACTCACTACAGCATTATGGCAGACAACTTTTGACTCGTGAAGATAAAAAGATAAAGCTGACAACAAGTGAAGATAAAGGAAGATAAAACAACGTGTTTCCAGCACATAGAGATTAGGACATCAGATGTGTAATAAAATTTTAAAGTTCGAATAGTTCTTTTGTAACTCTATAAATTGTGCTGGGATTTTCAATTCTAAGGCATTGAAAACTCATTCAAGAAAAAATCAGAGAAAAAACTAGAGTGAGAAAGACCAAGCCCTAGATAACTATTTGTAAACCTTTTCTAAAACATGTTTGTATAAATCTCTTTTGAAGAAAATAAAGCCATTTTATTTTCATGGATTCAAGTGCTTGAAATTTTAATATAAGAATCTTTTATTCTTATATTTCTCCTTATTATCTTAAAATTCCTAAATCTTACGAAGGCCGTAGTGATAGCATCATTTGAGACAACAGTCATTTGGAACCGCAAGTCCCGTGAAGCTAGGAGGGCGTTTGGGCGAAAACTAGTCAGGCTTGTCAAGGTGCAAGAAGATGAGTCCCGATGAGGATTAAAAAATTAAAGATCCAAAGGGGGTAATATATTTTTAAAAGATTTAGATATTAAGATTTCTTTGCTTGTTTTATAAAAATTTATGATTTTAGAGTACTTCATTATTAAGCATGATTTTTCGAACAGTTTTTACTATTTTGTGCGTACAAAATGGGTAAGTATTTCGATATCACAAAGAATCAATTTAAAAGACGAAACAATTATAAACATAGAATAAGCAATTTTAAAAGCACTAGAAAATTTATCTGAAGATATAAGAATTCTTATTACAACATATGATAATAAAGAAGACTATGTTTTTTATTATATCAATAAAAGTATTAATAAAGAAATTCCTTATAAATATGTTGAAGAACTAAACCGCATAGAAGAAGATATTTAAAAACTTAGGGAAATGAAAATTACAATAGAAAATTATATTCTAATAACTATTCAAAATTGAGAAAGAGTAAACTTAATAAAATTCATATATCATGATACATGGGATCTACCTTCTTTTTTCTAAATAAAAGGTATCAAACCTTAAGCAAACCTAAAGTTTTGGGGCAACAAAGCAAATAAACTTTAAATAACCAAATCACTATTCAAAAGGGGTAAAAAGAAAATGATTTTATAAAGTAGGGTATTTTGAATATAATTTTATGAAACTAGGTTAAATTAAAAATTCTTTCGATAAATTTAATCCTTTATCAATAAAGCAAAATAAAAACACTTAATTAATTTGTATCATTATTGAGAAACGAAAATAATTATCATAAATATTACTCAACGTCTCAACCATATTGAATCCTTAACAACATTTCTCTTTTCAAAATCAGATAGATTAAAAAATAAAATTTAATTGTACAAAAATAATATTAACTAGACTCATCTAGTTAAATTAAACTCTTAAAAGTGTCATAAAATATATGAGAATCTTAGTTTATAATCTATTATTAAATTCTGGAAATAAATTTAAAAAAAATTATTGATTCTCACCTCACAATCGTACAAATTTTAGATTAATATTGAAAAAAAAAAGAGCAAAATTTCCATTAATATGCTAGGTGGTTGTAGAAATTGGTGTGAATAAAAAAATATATGAAATTATGATAAATTAGTATAAGTAGTACCAAAAAATGAAGGAAAAAAAAAAAGAAATTACAACTATAAAATTATCATGGGCTTATAAAATAGGGAAAAGGAAAAACAAAAAAATCCAATTAATAATTTTTGACCTACATGACAATATACGTGGCAATGTAAACAATAATATGGTAAATATTTTGAGGAAGAAATAGTCTGAGAATTATTTTTAACTAGAGTAATATTTTGGGGAGAAAAAACTCCTATTTATTTTCATTTTTTATCCTATCCTCTTGTATATTATTATTTTTAAAATCTAATTGCCAATACATAGGACACAAAAAAAAAGATTAATACTCAATAGTAACTAGCAATATTAATTACTTATCAAAAAATAAATAAAAAATAACTAGTAATATCGACATGCTTGAATACTCTAGTAGTACGCTTTGATGAATTATTTTTCATTTATACAAAGTTTTTGAAATTCATAAATTGTGTAGATATTTAATATTTAATAATCATTATAAAAAAAATTTCATAAAATTATACATATATATATATATGTATATTTATTTATTTATATAGATATAAGCATTCCTCATACGCGGTTCCTGCGTGCATATAAATTTAAGTATCTCTTCTTTATAATAAGTTATTAAGTATCTGTTTTTTCAATTATAACATGATATTTTTAATTTTTTTATTTTAATTGTGTAACTATCTTAATTGAATTTTTTTTTCACATATTATAAAATTGCAAAAATTTAAGTAACTCTAACTTGAAGGTTTTAGTTTTTTGCCACACAAACTTTCTCGCTTAATTCAACCCTCTTTTTGTTTTATAAAAAAAATAGAGATGAAATCTATTATCCTATTGATTAAATTAAAATAGGTGAACTTTTTTTGTAGTGTCAAATACCAAAACAATTATAGTATTTTTATTACTAATTTTACTTTTTAGTAGAATGCTTTAAATAAATAAATAAGATATATTTTTCTTTTAGACTTCTAGTTTGTTCAAATGTCCTCAATTGTATGGTAGTTTTCCAGGGTTTTCAATCCAGTAAATAGAACCCAACTTGGTTTCTTGATACAATCAACCCTGTACAAATAAAATTCATATTCTCATGTTATCATCTCTATGATGATGATTATAAATCAACTTTAGCATGGTATTATGGTCCAAGATTGAACATTATTTTTTCATATATTTCATAATCTTTCCACATTCTGGCAACTTTGTTTTGATAAAGTTAAACTACCCTTTTAACTCTTTGTACATGGTTCTTTTATGTTTCCAAAGGAATGACAAATCAAAATGGAAGATTGAAAGATAATCAATAGCAAAATCAATTACATAACTTATTATAATCAATTTATAAAAAATGTTTATAACAAAGGAAAGCAAAAATAAAAAACAAAAGTAAAAGATAATCAATATCAAAGTCAACTACAAAACTAATTACAATCAATTTATTAAAAATATTTATAGTAAATGAGGAAAAAATGCTTCCATGACAACAAACCCACAAAGAAAATTAAACTATTTTATGAGACATGATATAATTTATTTACCTCCGAAAAGTAAGCAACAAAATAATTCATAATCTCTTTGCTTTTCTCTACGCCCAAAAAAACGAAGCCACTTGAATTTTTTATTCGTCGGAATTCTTCTATTTCCTACTCACAAAAATATAAGGCGGTGAAGATGTGATAAGTATAAAGGGAATGCTTAATCAAACTATTAGCCTTTGAGATTTAATTCAATCGAAAAGAAGAACAGAGAGAGAAAGATGTGGGATACAGTTGAAGAACGTGCAGATAACTCTAAATTCAGTCTCATAACGTGGGTTTTTCTCAAAATATGAATTTAGTTTAGTGTGGTGTATTACATTTTTAACCTCACTTCATAAATAGTGTGAAAGTTATCAAAGGGTCATATTTGGAATTATAAAAATTGGTACCCAAATTGATGATAATATGTTGGGAATGTGCAATTTTGCCCTCTATATTATAATTATATTGCGATTTCACCAAACATTAAAGGGCTAAAATTATAAAATGCAAGAAATAACTGTTATTTTAGACACAAAAGTGGCTTTTTTGTTATAATAGTATAGATACTAGCAACACCGCACACTCTACGTGTGTGCAAAATATAAAAAATATATTTTTTAATTTAGTACTTAATTTTTTTATCATGAAAATATAAATATATTATTAAATTTCTTTTATAATAATACTTTTTAAGAATTATTTGAAATAATTTATTAAATTATAATAATTTAAAAACAAAATAATTATATGAAATAAAATTATATGATAAAGAATAAACATAAAAAGAAAAAAAAATTAAGAAATTGTAATTAAAGAAAGTGGTTAGTGGATTGAAAATATGGGTTTTCAAATTGGATTATGATATTACAATATTGTCCTCCCTATTCGATTTTTTGTTACATGTATTTAATAATAAAAAGATAAAATTGGTACATCAAAATTTGGTATTCAAATTAAATTAATTTTATAGAAATTTTTAATATTAACCATAATTTTATATAATTCTGTTTATTTCATATAGATTGAAGGACAATGTTTATAAAATTGAAAAAAAAAATTATCATTTTAGACATAAAAATGGCTTCCCTTTTTATAATAGTATGGATATATATATATATATATATATATATATATATATATAATTTTGGTTGCTGGGGACATTAATGGCCCCGAATAAGAAAACCAAATCGAAGGGCAATTCGGCCGAGTCAACTCAACCATCACCGGCGAAGTATCCGGCGTGCTTCCGCCATATCCCGCCGTCCTCCGTCGCAATCTCCATCCATGCCAAGCCCGGTTCCAAAGTCACCACCATTACCGGTGATCGTCAAGTTTCATTGATTTTTGTTGGAAATGGGCTTGATAAATTATGTTTTCAAAGGGTAATTTAGGATTGAATCATTTCGAATGGTAATCCATAGATAAAGCCCAAGGGAAATATTATCTATGTGTAAATAAAGTTGTATAAAATATCCCACATCAAATAAATTAGCCTTGACAATGCTAGTATTTATGTGGTTAAGTGTTGTTATAGTGTAAACTAAACAATTAAGTACCGCATATGGGCAAACCCCACACGCGTGTACAGCCCGCCCGACCCGGCTTCGGCCACGTCCACGGTCCACGGTCCACGGTCCACGGTCCGGTCCGGGTCCGGGTCCGGGTGCGGGCGTTTGGGCGAATTGTCTCGGGCTCGGGTTTAATTTTTACTGAATTGCCCTTGTTGTAACGGTTTTATTCAAAAATCTAAATTTTGAATTCGTTACTATATTTAATAAAGGCGGTTTGAAACCGCCAGACACGTATACTATTTTAAGAAAGACAACAAACGAAGCAAGAAGGAATAGCAAGTATATTATTTTAAGAAACTGCGTAGTCTTAAGAGGGTATATAGTTTTTAGCTTTCGAGTGTGTGTTTTGAGGTGCATACACATCCTCTAGAGCTGTTTAGTTTTCGAAATGAGGTTCAACGTAGTAGTGCGGCTTGGAAAGGACCTCTGGACTGTCTTATCCTAGAAGGAGTATCGCAGGCCCATCGCACCGGTCAGTGGGGCGAATATTTCTTTAAGGTAAACCGGCTCAACCCGGTGATTCAGTCGTACCTTTTCAAATAAATATTAATAAGTTATCGGTACTTTCTTGTTTATTTATTTGTTTACGGTATTGTTTAGTTTGCTTTTGGCTATAGTGTTTTACAGTAAAACTGTTATTGCATTGTATTTATATTATCGAATAAATCCACCCACGAGAATATCGAGTTTTAGATATTCTGCTCTATTGTTTTACAACAATTTTTTTTTTCCTTTTTTTTCCCTTAATTTTTTGCTGAAATTTGGTGCAGATAAAGAATGATGAGGCATTAGGAGTTCAGATTGATGCGCCGGCTAAAGATGGTGAAGCTAACACCGCGCTTCTTGATTACACTAGTTCGGTAGCTCTCTCTCTCTCTCTCTCTCTCTCTCTCTCTCTCTAAAATTCACGAGTATACAATAAAGAATGCTCATTTTTTATGTTTCTGTTGAGAGTGTTAATTAAGAGGATTTGATATACACATCATAACTTGACAAAACCATGTTGGTGAAGCTAACGCCGCGCTTCTTGATTACACTAGCTCGGTAGCGCTCTCTCTCTCTCTCTCTCTCTCTCT
Source organism: Petrea volubilis (assembly GCA_026212405.1). NCBI lineage: Eukaryota > Viridiplantae > Streptophyta > Magnoliopsida > Lamiales > Verbenaceae > Petrea > Petrea volubilis. The sequence goes on along the minus strand of CM047872.1, from coordinate 27,626,069 downwards.
CTCTCTCTCTCTAAAATTCACGAGTATACAATAAAGAATGCTCATTTTTTATGTTTCTGTTGAGAGTGTTAATTAAGAGGATTTGATATACACATCACAACTTGACAAAAGCATGTTAATTTTAGCCTGTTGAATGCTTAAACAATATTCTGTAATTGTATTTAAACCTTGAATTTTTGCTGTTCATCAATTTTCCTGTTGATTCGGCATGTTGAGGACCCGTTGTTTCATTAATGCTCTGCAATTGTAATTAAATCTTGAGTTTTTGGTTGAGTATATCTCTTCTTGATAAGTTAACCAAGATTACTCATTTGCAAGAAACATTGCTATGATTAGCAATTTTGAAGCCCTTGGTGATAAATTTACTTACTCTTTGGATTCGCTGCTTCGATCGATAATATAGATAATCGTTTTGCAAATCGGGAATTCGCTTCTTCATTCCTTTAACTTAAAAGTCAAGAAGCTGTGATTCACAGAATGTTTCTATGATTGTGTTTTTTCTTGTGAACAGGTTATTGGGGTGAAAAAGAGGCAAGTTTCAATAGGTTCTGGCTCAAAGTCAAGGGACAAGGTTGTGATAATCGAGGAGGTAATTTTACAGAATGTATTTGATGCTCTCGATAAAGCTCTAGAGAACCAGTGATGGATATTTAGGACCCGTAAGTTATCTATGTAACACATAGTACAATGATCCTTTCTCTTTCTTTTAAATGACTCCTTAATATTCTTGAGAAATCTAGTATTAGGATCATCTGGTTCTTTCAATGATATCAACAAGTGGAGTAGCATGAATAGTCTCTCTCTCTCTCTCATCTCGATTGTTTATTCCCTGTTTAGCTGTTTCCTCCGTTTCCAGTTTGTATTTTCCGTTCTCATCCAAGCAAATTTTCATGCTTTTGTTAAGTATGAATGTTAATATTTCATTCTCTAAGATCAAAAAGAAAGGAACAGGGCAGACAATAGACAAAAGAACATTTATTGTTACTCTGAACTCATATAAAGATGAAGGCAACAAAGTGTAGTGAAATAGACACGGGGATTGAGTAAGAGAACTATACAGAACTTAGGAAAGAACTAGGATTGGGTGGTACTGGAATGTCTACAGTTCCCTCCAGCATAAGGAGAACTTTCTTCATCGATGGACGCATTGATGGCTCCTCTTGGATGCACCAAATTCCGATTTTAACCATTCTCTCCAGTTTTCTTTTGTCGACACTCTCGCTGCCCACAAGTTTTCCTAGCTCTCCTTCTGCATAACAATCGTAAACCCATTCCTCAAGAATCGCCTCATCTTCCGGTAGGTTCCAGTCGACACTTTTCCGACAGCATATGATCTCCAGCAGCACAATCCCGAAGCTATAAACATCTGCTTTGACTGTCACAGGCTGTCTCTGGTGCCATTCTGGTGCTACATAACCCTTGGTCCCTCTCATCCCTGTATAGGTTTTAGTCTGATCTTGTTTTAGGAGCTTCGCTATTCCGAAATCTGAAATCTTGGCACAACCGTGTTCATCCATGAGTATGTTTTGAGGCTTTATGTCGCAATGGATGATCTGCGTCTCACACTCTTGGTGCAGATATAGGATGCCTCCTGCTATATCTCGAGCAAGATTGATTCTTTCTTCCCAGATTAGCTGTTTTTCAGGTTTGAAAAGTATGTCCGCAAGTGATCCGTTGCTCATATACTCAAACACCAGGAGCCTATCAGTTCCATTGAGACAGTAACCTAGGAGTCGGACTAGATTTCGGTGATATGTTTTCCCGATCGTCTTCACCTCAGTTTGAAATACTCTTTCCCCTTCTGCGAGTTGCTTCTCTAGCCTCTTCACCGCCACCACTTTTTGGCTGCTTTGTAAGACCCCCTTATAAACAGTGCCCGATGCTCCTCGACCAAGCTCTTCTTGAAAATCATTTGTTGCTCTGGCAAGATCGTCATAGGTAAATGCCTGCAGACCAACATCTTCGACTAGTGTAGCCTCAGAGATCCTGTCATAATTCCTAAAAGAAGCACGTTTTCTACGAACATATACCCAAGATAAGGCCAAGACCAATATAGATAGAGCAACAAATGAACTGCAAGTGATTAGGATGTTTAAACGGATTTTCTCAACCTTTTTGCCCGGAGTGGCTGAAGCTCCTTCTGTTGTTGTTTCAGGGGCTGAAACACTCACTTTAACAAGAGCGATGTTTGAGTTGCTCAGGTCCCTCCTTCCGTATCTTAGTGGAAGCCTTTGCTTGGTGCACTGGCTATCTTCAAATAAGGCTGCTTCACAGTTGCAGTCTGCTAGACAGGCTTGCCTGCATTCTTCCACAGTAACCGCGTTCAAAGCATCATAGTAATCATCTTCCCATACTGTGTTCGGCACTAATCTGATATCATATATTACTCTATGATCCTTGTTCCCACAGTTTCGTGCTGTAAAATTTCTTATGCAGCCAGCAGTCCAGTTGCCCGGCTGAACAAAGTCGAAACCTGGAAGACAGCTACACTGAGCAACCTCATCCATCAGTACACAAAAGCCATTGAGCCCACATAGACCTTTTGGTTCGCACACATTAGATGTGGAGCTCCATCTTACAGTCCAATTGCCTTCACGACTTGAAGAGCGTGAATACAGACGTAAGATACCATCCACATCGATTCTCATCAGGTAGATAGTTCTTGCTACAGGGTACCCTCCCGACGTTATATTCTTCAAGACAGAACTCCCATTGGCATTGAACAAATAAAGATAGCCATCGTTTTCCAGATGGAGCGTAACATTGTTGCCTGCTCCATATGTGCCCGATGAATAGTATGAATATGGAGCTGTGTCTGGAGTGTTCACCGGGTATTGCACGAGGTTCCCATCAGTTTGCATCTTCAGCCTGAAAATCCCTCTTTTGGAGTCACCTTTTGAAGCTCCAGAAAAAAGCTCCCCGTCTGGTGGAAGGCGTTGGCCCGGTAAAAGTGTGTCTGTCGGGTGATCAAAGCTCTGCCAAACAATCCTGGAACCGGAATCATAGAGCACAAAGTTGCCACTGTCGAGCATCGAAGCCCATGCAATCGGTAGCGAAGAGCTCACAACATCCGTCTCCTGGACTTCACTCAGCTGCAGGGTTAGCCTTCCATCACCGGTCAAATGCAGCTCAACATTGCCGGCAACTATGGGATTATTGTCCCGGTTTGCGATCCAGACAATGGTATTGTCTGATATGCCCGCTAGAAAGACGGCAACAACATAGCCGTTGCGCTGAGGGACGAACCCAAAGGCATATAGGCCCGAGGGTGACAACCATGACGAGTGTTTTGTGGGTGTCAGAGCCGAGCCTCGGCTGATATTCAAGTGTCGTTGTTGAGCTTCTACTGCACTAAATGCAGAAACTAGTACGAGAAATAGCAGATAAGTGGTCATGGGATCGATATACGGTTTATGAGGTTGTCTGTATGATAGAACCCCTTGAGCTCCGTCTCTGCATTTAAAGATGCATAAATTTGTTTGCATTAGTACAAAAAATACGCGTTTTTCGTTAGACTTGGAGCTTGATTCTGATGAGTCTAAGTCTAACGCGTTTTTTGGCTCCATTTACTCATGTCTATTCTGGGTTTGGAAGTTTGTTATTATTTTTTGAAAGTTGAGATACAATCCACCCCTGTCCATTTAGAGATATTGAAGAACTGTGATAGCGAAGTATGTGGTTAGAAAATATCAAGTGTCCTATACAGTCAACAGTGGAAAGCAGGAGTCAATCCCAAGGACTTGGTCTGGAGGAATCGTTCAAAGACTTGCTGCTTCTCTCTCTCTCCCATGAAATTAAAATTAATATTACCTTGAAATTCATAAGTGATTTACTTGCCTATGTATTATTTCATTCGATCTTTTAGGTCCCGATTTCACTTCAATAATTATGTCTCGATATCCTTAAAATGTATACGTGATGAATAAACTTATGTAATCCCGACATATTTGCTTGCTTTAATATGATTTCTTTTCAAAAGAAAGTAAATTTTATAATTTCACAAAAGAAAAAAAATTCTTACGGGGCACCAATCGGAATTTTGATTTATTTGTTCCAAAATTGCATTATAGGTAACTACCCCAGGATACAACTCCTTGGCCTCTATTGCATCACGCAACCGTGAAGCTTCATCAATATCACCAGCTCTACAGTACCCATCAATCTAAGTAGTATACGTCGCATGATTGGGAGAAGCACCTTTAATTTCCTTAAATAGCCTCAAAGCCTATCTCATTCTGCCTTCTCTACAATAACTAAAAATAAGAGAATTGTTACAATATCAGGACACACTCCAACTCTTCCCATCCTATCTTGGATACATAAAATAGAGGTGATAATTGGACGGGTTGGATTGAGTTATATTGTGTTGGATCAAAGATGGATTGGGTTGACGATAGGTTTCAAAAAATGAGTTGGAAATGAATTGAGTTGTAAATGAGTTAAATGCAGATTGTAAATGGGTTAAAGGTGGTTGTAAATGAATTTGAAATAGTTTATAATGTATTCAATACGTCATTCTTGTATGTTTAATCGAAATTAAAAAAAAAGATAAATTAAAATTATTAATTCCTATACTCTTTAGATGATTTTAGCATACTAAAATAAATTACAATTAAATAAAAAAAATTAATATTGTTTTGTTTATGGAATAATTCGTTTAGAACCCAACATAAATCCATTAACAAACCATCATCAATCCAATTAAAACCAATATCAATATCAACACCAACCACATCCATTTTAAAATATATTGAATCCAACCAAACCCAAAACTATATGAATTGGGTTCAACCCAAGGGTCGAGAACCATTTTGCTAGGCCTAAGATAAAAGCCTCAATGCATACCCTTTTTGCAATACAACGAAGTCAATGCATTATATTGTGAAAAGATCCGGAAATATGTTCGACTCCATTTCACTCAATAATTCCTCTGCCTTCCCTATATCTCCCGACTTACAAGAAGCATGAATCAAGACATTATAGACATGTATATTAGGCAGAACTCCAATTTGTACCATCTTCTTGTTAATTTTCCAAACGGCATCCGTTAGCCTCTCTTTCACCAATGAATTCGGAAGCACAGTGCAAGCATGTGAATGCGGCTTATACCGGCATGCGCTCATGTTCTCAAACACTTGGATTGCATGTGGACTCATCATCTTTGAATTAGCATAGAAAATCACCAACCAACTCAAAGCACATGTGAATTCACATCTAGGTCGTTATAACTATTCACGACAGCATTCGAAACGGTCGGAGTCAACAAACAGTCTTTCCTCGCAATCTGCCCCCCATATTTGAACACTACAGTCTTGCCTCGGAATTTTTGATTGAAGGGCAGCGCTTCGGATAGAATCTTGACTCGGGATTGAGCCCAGGTGAGATCTTTCTCAACTTCGGGTGATGTTAACGACTGCAGAGACGATTTGAGGGGAGCGATGGAGGGTTGAGGGAGGGGATGTGAGGGGAGGGTTTTAGCAGCCAACATAGTTTTTTCTTGAATGGCTCAGAAAAGCGGACTGTTACAAAGTTGAGTGTGGCATATTCTCAGTAACTGTATCTGCAAATGAACATCAACCAAGAACAAACATAACGTAACTGAACATTTTTTACTTGGTAACATGCAAACACACAAAAGCTCAAAGCTAAATCCATAAAATGAGAAAAATAAATTTGATGTGTCCTAAGTCTTAAAAGAAAATACTTCAAAATCAAACCTCGGATACTCAAAAACAAAGGTAGAAACTTTATTTTCTTCAAATGAAAAGAATGGGAAATCCCCAAATGTCCCAAACTGAAATCAAGCAATCAGAAAGAACCCTACAAACGAAATTAAAAGCATCAACAAAAAACCAACATGGTTGGCATGGTGGTTCAGCACCTCGTCCCTTAAGCATGAGGTCGGGGGTTCGATCCCTACCCATGTGAATGGAGCAAACCATTTGGCCAGTCCCCTACTGCTTAGTGCGCTGACAGTAGGGACGGGGGATTAGTCCTCTGGCTGTCGGCCGGAGGGATACCTGGAAAACCAAAAAAAAAAAAAAGCACCAACAAAAGGGGAAAAGAAAAAGATAATTGGTTAAACTAAGAGGGCTTAGAAGGCTATAAAAATAAAACCCAAAATTGGGAATAAAAATCGTGATAATCATAAGAAATTCACAGAGGATTCCCTTTATTACATCCGCAGCCATCAGTTTTTAGTTAATTTCAATGGTTTATTGATTCATGAATGTTTTAACGTGTCAAAAAGATGTGTAATTTTAATATGGTTAATGTCAAGATTTTTCACATGAGAATCTATATATACCGAGCGAGAGAGACAGAAGAGGGGGAAGAGGTACCTGATAAGCCTAATATTTATATATTTTTATGTGCTTAATTATTATATTTTTTTATTAAATATTAATAAAATTTAATGGTTATATTATTAAATTTTAATTAAGTGTAATTAAACTTTATTTTTAATAAAAAATATTAAAAGTCTTGAAAAATTTATATTTGATGACACATTTACTTTTTTGATTATGATTCTACAAACGAACATGAAAATTTAATCTAATTGGATTTGGCTAGCAAATAAGTAGATTTCGATTCCAATTATGATTCGACCAACTATCTTCCCATACCTATAAATAGGGCTCTTCCCCACATTATTCCATAAACTTGAATGGCGTATTGAAAAGAATAATTCAATGGGGGCGTGACAATCACGAATATTCAACTCTCAATTGTCGAAAAAACTCCATATTAATTTGTTTTATGTTTTCTTTTATGTTTTTGTTTCCTTTAGTTAATTTTATTTTTATTATGTCCATATAGTTTATTTTATTAGGGTTCTGGGTGGATTCATGAGATGAATTTCTTGTAAATTTTTTGAACATCCTTTATATTTATGTTTTATCTATCCTATCTATATTTCAAACGCCTAATTACTTGTCAATTTTTGGCCAACTTTTGCAAGCTTTGAAATTTTATATTCGACTACAAAATGATGTGTATAAAATCTGACTATTTATTTTATAGATATAAATAACGCATAGATTATAAATAATCATGCTCTTGTACAATCGATTAGATTAATTAGCGATGACTTTTTAATTAATACAACTCTTGCACGTAATGGGTCAAGAGATCCGTATGTGTTCATTAAAATAGACACATAGCATTTCTTGATACATTTGTTTTACTTTTGAAAGGATACTATAAATATTTTCGTGAGTTGGATTGTAAGATAATAAAAAGTCAAAACTTATGATTGTTTGAATAATTATTTGAAATGGTTCGATTGATAAAACTTAAGCCTTAATTTTCCAACTTGTTTTCTTTTCTTTATTGATTTGCTTGCGTTTTTTTTTTTTACTTTTTTTAATTTTTCATCAAAAGTTCGAAGTCTAAACAATAAAAAAATTACAAAGTCAGTACTTGATAATCTTGTTTTCATCAAAAGTTCTTATTCATATTATTATTATTATTATTATTATTATTATTATTATTATTATTATTATTATTATTATTATTATTATTATTATTATTGTGTTAAAGAGGTTATATATATACCAACTACCAGTTGATTTAGCGAGATGACATGCTAGATCCCTTAAACAACGTATAAAGTTTGAATACTAGTATTGTAAATGGAGCAATTGAGTTAAAAAGATTACCCTTATAATAAGCTTTTGCAATATCCAATTCGAATTAGTTGCCCAATAAATCAGAACTAGGTGGCTAAGTTCGTTTTTTTTAAGACGAGCTATATATGTTCTTATGAACACGAACATGTATTTTTTTTTCATTTTTTTTCCCATTATTTGCAAATAAATTACATTGTTTTTCCAAAAAATTAATCTCTCGAGGTAAACATAAACTAAAATACATTGATTGAGTTATAAAATTCAAAAATTGAAGTTGACATATTAATGATGTTTCGTTTGAAAAGAGTATGTTGAGATTATTAATCTATAAATATAAATTATAAACTTTCTTTAAAATGAAAAAATAAAATATAATCCTCGTAATTGGTTCCATGGATTATTCTCATAAATATTCTAATTTTACTTATTTTATGTATTTATTTATTTATTTTTGCTTTGAGCATCACACCGAATAAGGAAGAAACTTTGAATGCTATTAGCACTTTATATTTTTCATGTGCTTTAACAAGTTGATCTTTGGAACACAAAATTACCTTGAACAAATTGTTTCTCTAATTTTCCGAGGAGAAAAAAGTTGGGGGTTCTAGGGTTTTGGGCAAATTATAGATACGTGTTATCGTGTCCGTGTGAAATACAAATTATCCCTATTCTTTATCAAGACCCGGGTCATGGTGCCCTTGTGGAATACAAATCATCCATGTTTTCAATTGAGATTCGAGTTAAATTTCGTTTTCGGAATCTTGTGGGCCTGGGAGTAAAGCATTCCGAATAGCGATTCGCTTCCAATTGAGCATGGAGAAGTATTGGGAACCCCAATTTCTTTACTCGGAGCCATTTCTTTTACCGGCCTCTTGCCCCGGCATAGCAATTCGCTTCCGATTCTTCGAAAATCGAAAGAATCCACTTACACCTCCTGACGTATGGTCAAATTACAAGTATCCATTTCTTATTTTAAAAATTACAAAAAAATCCCATAAAGCATGATCCTTCTGGTTAATGGAATGATATGAAAAGACAACAATACCCTTATTCAGTTTCAATTTTTTTTTTGGAGAAAATTTTTATTGGAACCCTAAACTGTAACTTCCAAGGTTATTGGCCAATGAAATAAGATTATAACAGATTAATGCTCCAGAAAATACCACAAATAATCATCACACATAAATTCACATTTCTAAAATGACACAATATGAGGCTCCTGTACAAATAACTTACAAAATTAACCACCAACTATATAGTACAAAAATAGATTATAGGTCAGCGGATTCCTTATATACACTGCAATTATCTTTAAGATTTCACCTTTATTTTCCCTATAAAATTAATAAAAAAAAAAGAAGAAGATGATTACGATGATGAAGAAGAAGAACACACACACGGAGAGAATATATATATATATATATATATATCAATTTCGTAAGAAACTGTGCCGGTAAAACTCCTCAAAGGACAAACGATCATCTGCAAAGACATAAAACTTCATCAAATTATGATTCAAATGTTCCAACTATTTATAGACCAGCCATACGGTGCGGTTCAGTTCCAGTAATAGTGAATTTTACAGACCTGGATTAATGCGTAATAATCTTGAACACAAGTCAACGCATTCAGGGTGCAATTGCGGAAGGATTAAATGAGAAAACGGGAGAGATGTAGACGCCTTGATATTCTGCAGAAGCTGAAATCATGAATTTTAGTCGGGGCAGGGGAGACAACGAAATAAGAATGATAAATTACGGCCCGGAGCCCCTCAGGTTTGGGCTAATTACTGTCAAAAGAAAACTGTGTCTGAGCTCAAATCTTAAGGGTAATAGTAATCTTTAAAACAAGAGGGGTTCTTTTGTAATTATGTGAAAGTGTCAACCCCACGAGGTCTGTCTGTAATCTTCCCAACATAAACAAATAAAATAAAACTCCATCAATTAAAAGGTTAAATTACAGCCAGGTCCCCCGAGATTTGGTCCAATTTACATATATAACTTTTGTATGAACTCAAACCCTAAGGGGTAATTTGATTTCTTAAACAAAAGGGTGCCAAACCACAGGGTCTGGCTGTAATTAACCATTTAAAAAAAAAAAAAAGACACTCCACCATTTTAAACAATGTGCTACCTGTACACTAGTCCTGCCACGAAAAGGAGGGTAGCCATTTAGGATTTCAAAAAGAATTGCACCAACACTCCACATATCAACCTATCAAGAAGTGCTGCATTAGCTTATTTTCCCATATAATCAAGAAGACAAAAGTACTACAAACCTTTTCATCATATCTCTGAAACTGTAGAATTTCTGGAGCCATGTACAGTGGTGAACCGCAAACTGTCTCTGAAGATTCATCAGGTGGTAAAATCCTGATCCCCATAAAAAAATTAAAAAAAAAACTAATTAAAGATTTCAGAAAGTAATGCCGCTTATGAGAACAAAATTTTACAGCTGGAGCTCTTGATTTTAGTTAGGTTACCTGGAAAGTCCAAAATCAGCAATTTTCAAAACAGGGTCGTTCTCCGAGCAAGATAAAAGAATATTCTGTGCAAGTAGCAAGCAAACTAAGAAATAAAAATAGAAAAAAGAAAAGTTTGCACATGTGTAAGAAGAGATCTATTGACGTGAACTAGGAAACACACCTCTGGTTTCAAGTCACGATGAATAATGTGATTCTGTTTCAATACCTTCAGACCAGCTCCTGGGATTTAGAGATCTCACAATTCACTTTTAATGAAAACTGTTAAGTAGTTCCTGAATTAAAATTTACCTAGCTGGTGCATAAATCTTTTAGGTTGAAGGATTTGGATACGTAGGAAGGATTTCAAATGACTAAACATTAGAAGGAATTCAAATCCACGATGATAACTCAAAGAATAGCTCAAAATGGGAGGTCAAGGATTTGAAATCCGTGGTAAAATGAAACATCCAAACAAGCTCAATAGATTTAGTATTATGGATTTAAAATCCTTAGTTCCAAATCCATCAATCCAGACATGGGTTTGGTTAATTCAAATTCATGTCAAACAAGAAAGCTGCATGCAATTAAATTTTACCTAGCTGCTGCATGAATCTTTTAACTATACACACTTGAACTCTGCCGTGGTGTTGGATGTAAGAAGCTAAGGTTCCCCCCTCACAGAACTCCAACACAAGGATAATGCAGCCCTCACACTGAGTAGCAAGTCAATTACTTTTTTCCTGATTAGGTACTAAAGGAAGCTAGATTCAACAAAGATCACTATATCAACAAACATTCTTGTGAGCACCATTAACTATAATAAGCATTACTACGTGTTGGTCCATAGAGATATAACAAATGAATGTATGAGTTAAGGCCTCTTAAGTCATTTCCGGCTCGGATTTAATCAGATGCCTAGCAAAATACCTCTTGCTTGATATCATATCCATATAAAAGCATGAATCAAGGATTCCAGTTGCCAATGCGTTAAATAAAAAAGAATATATATACAACAGTTGCAAGAATGAATATCTATGGATTACGAGTGTCTGGTATAAAAACAAAACAGAAAAAAAATAATAGAGTTATACCAAGTAATAATGATTCTACACAGGATACCAATGCAAAAGATTTTTTAGAGAAGGAAAAAAGACAGAAAATCAATGTTGATCAGCATTGCTTTAGTACGGATCGAAAAATTCCGCCCAGCCCCGGCCTGGCCGAACCTAACCAATCATATAGCAAATGTTAATACACGTGCCATATGATTGTTAACTCACTTTAACCTATAGACCAATCATATGGCAATTGTAAAACACTCGCCCCAGGATTAGTCCCGATTTGGCCGAACTCAGTGCGGGCAATAATTTACCATAAATGGGTTAGCAGGCACCAATATAGCTCAAGTAAACCAATGAAAGTTGAGGGAAACAATCAACTTTCTGAAAGCTAAACAGACTAAGCAATATCAAAAAAGGAAAAAAATAACAAGATCCATAAACAAATCAAAGACATTGGTTTCTATAGACTAGATTAATCTGTCATGACGTATCAAATGGCCAAAATTTATATTAGATGGAAAAGAACCCAATTTGCAGCATTAGGGTTTAATCTTTCCAACCAACAAGATAGTAACTTCAGAACAGCAAAACACAATCACTTGCGAAGGTATCAAACAAGGGGAAATGAAAGCATAAACAAGCAAAACAAACGAATTAGACTACAAATGCGACGCAAATTCTCGTCAATTGTACAATCCTACGAGCGAAACGCGGTCTGTTGAACAAGTTAAAGCAAAAAGCAGATGCTAACTTGCAAGAAATCGAGGAGGCGGATGATGTTGGGGTGGTTGACGGAGGACAAGAAGGCGAGCTCACAATCCAAGCACTTCCGGAGGTGGCGCGTCAGCTTCGCCACCGGGATTTGCTTCAGCGCCACCGCTCCGCCGGTGGCTCTGTGCTCCGCTCTCCACACCGTCGACAGCGAGCTTTCCCCAATTTTCGACCTCAAAACGTAATCTCCGATAAAAGATTGCTCCGCGACATTGCTGTTCTTGAGATTCTCAATCTCCTCCATTTCCATTTTGCTTCACTCTCGAATTGTTTGTTTTCAAATTCTCCGACCGTAAATAATAGTCTCTCTCTCTCTCTCTCTCACACACACACACACATATTTATAAGCCCGTGAGAATCCAATTTATTTTCCAACCTTTTTGAATTTTAGCCAATTTTTTGATTACTTTTATTTTAATTTATCCTTTATTTCTAACACTTAATCTAAACATTTTATAATTGAATAATTATGAAATTACAATAAGAGTTTACAATTTTATACAAAAAACAAAAGGTGTTATTATTTAATGAGTAAATTATGTTAAGCACCTAATCTTTGTATTTTGATTTCCAACTTATGTAATTATACTTTTTGATGTTCAACATTTATCATTTGTGGGTTCATAGTATTTTCTTCACTATTTTAATGAAATTTTTATGAAATATTCGGGCATATTTTATAAGTATTGAGGAATATTTCATCGAAATAGTGTAAAAAATATAATCATCGTACAAATGATAAAAATTAGGTGTCAAAATACATATTTATAAATGTTAGGTACTAAAATACAAAACATCAAAAAAAAATTGAATGCTTAATATAATTTACTGTTATTTAATTGTACATATCTAAACATATCGATTATGATACTAGTTCGAAATTTAACTTTGTCTTGTTTGAAAGTGATATTATAGTACAAGAAGTGCTGATTTCGACTTTCTCTAATAGCAAAAAATGAAGGAAAAAAAAAAGAGTGATAAATTTAGGCTATGTTTGGAACAAGGATTTTGGTGAGGAAAAGTGGAAGGAAAATGAAAAGGATCAAAAATGAAAGTATAAAGTACTATCATTTGAAGTAAAAAAAAAAATTTCCATCCTATTTTCCTTACCAAAATTCTAGAACCAAACGGAGGGTTAATGCTTTATCAATAAAGCAAAATTAAAAAATTAAATTAATTTGTATAATTATTGAGAAACGAAAATAATAATCATCTCAAAAACATTTCTCTTTTCAAAATTAGATAACTTAAAAAATAAAATTTAATTGTACAAAAATAATATTAACTAGATTCATGTAGTTAAATTAAACTCTTAAAATGTTGTAAAATATATGAGAATTGTGTAGATATTAATATTTAATAATCATTATAAATTATTTTTTTCGCAAAATTATATATATATAATTATTAATATAATTTTGATATATATATATATACATATTAATATAATTTTGGCTGTGGAGGACATTAATGGCCCCGAATAAGAAAACCAAATCGAAGGGCAACTCGGCCGAGTCAACTCGGCAATCTCCGGCGAAGTATCCGGCGTGCCTCCGCCATATCCCGCCGTCCTCCGTCGCAATCTCCATCCACGCCAAGCCCGGTTCTAAAGTCGCCACCGTTACTGGTGATCGTCAATTTTCATTGATTTTGTTTTTCCTTTTTTTTTTTCATTTTTTTCCTTAAATTTCTGCTGAAATTTGGTGCAGATATGAATGACGAGGCGTTAGGAGTTCAGATTGATGCGCCCGCTAAAGATGGTGAAGCTAACGCCGCGCTTCTTGGTTACATTAGCTCGGTAGCTCTCTCTCTCTCTCTCTCTCTCTAAAATTCACGAGTATATAATAAAGAATGCTCATATTTTGTGTTTCCGTTGAGAGTGTTAATTAAGAGGATTTCATATACACTTCATAGCTTGACAAAAGCATGTTAATTTTAGCCTGTTGAATGCTTAAACAATATTCTGTAATTGTATTTAAACCTTGAATTTTTGCTGTTCATCAATTTTCCTGTTGATTCGGCATGTTGAGGACCCGTTGTTTTCATTAATGCTCTGCAATTATAATTAAATCTTGAGTTTTTGGTTGAGTATATCACTTCTTGATAAGTTAACCAAGATTACTCACTCATTTGCGAGAAACATTGCTATGATTAGCAATTTTGAAGCCCTTGGTGATAAATTGACTTACTCTTTGGATTTACTGCTTCGATCGATAATATAGATAAACATTTTCCAAATCTGGAATTCGCTTCTTCATTCCTTTAACTTAAAAGATCAAGAAGCTGTGATTAACAGAATGTTTCTATGATTGTGTTTTTTCTTGTGAACAGGTTATTGGGGTGAAAAAGAGGCAAGTTTCGATAGGTTCTGGCTCAAAGTCGAGGGACAAGGTTGTGATAATCGAGGAGGTAACTTTACAGAATGTATTTGATGCTCTAGATAAAGCTCTAAAGAACCAGTGATGGATATTTAGGACCTGTAAGTTATCTATGAAACACATAGTACAATGATCCTTTCTCTTTCTTTTAAATGACTCCTTAATATTTTTGAGAAACTTAGTATTTGGATCGTGTGGTTCTTTCAATGATTTCAACAAGTGGAAAAGCATGTATAGTCTCTCTCTCTCTCTCTCTCTCTCTCTCTCTCTCTCTCATCTGGATTGTTTATTCCCTGTTTAGTTGTTTCTTCTGTTTCCAATTTGTATTTTCCGTTCTCATCCAAGCACATTTTCATACTTTTGTTAGGTATGAATGTTAATATTTCATTCTCTAAGATCACATAAGAAAGGAACAGGGCAGACAATGGACAAAAGAACATTTATTGTTACTCTGAACTCATATAAAGATGAAGGCAACAAAGTGTAGTGAAACAGATACGGGGATTGAGTAAGAGAACTATACAGAACTTAGGAAAGCACTAGGATTGGGTGGTACTGGAATGTCTGCAGTTCCCTCCAGCATAAGTAGAACTCTCTTCATCGATGGACGCATTGATGGCTCCCCTTGGATGCACCAAATTCCGATTTTAACCATTCTCTCCAGTTTTCTTTTGTCCACACCCTCGATGCCCACAAGTTTTCCTAGCTCTCCTTCTGCATAACAATTGTAAACCCATTCCTCAAGAATCGCCTCATCTTCTGGTAGGTTCCAGTTGACACTCTTCCGACAACATATGACCTCTAGCAGCACAATCCCGAAGCTATAAACGTCTGCTTTGACTGTCACAGGCTGTCTCTGGTGCCATTCTGGTGCTACATAACCCTTGGTCCCTCTCATCCCTGTATAGGTTTTAGTCTGATCTTGTTTTAGGAGCTTAGCTATTCCGAAATCTGAAATCTTGGCACAACCGTGTTCATCCATGAGTATGTTTTGAGGTTTTATGTCACAATGGATGATCTGCGTCTCACACTCTTCGTGCAGATATAGGATGCCTCGTGCTATATCTCGAGCAAGATTGATTCTTTCCTCCCAGATTAGCTGCTTTTCGGGTTTGAAAAGTATGTCCGCAAGCGATCCATTGCTCATGTACTCAAACACCAAGAGCCTATCAGTTCCATTGAGACAGTAACCTAGGAGTCGGACTAGATTTCTGTGATATGTCTTCCCGATCGTCTTCACCTCAGTTTGAAATACTCTTTCCCCTTCTGCAAATTCCTTCTCTAGTCTCTTCACTGCCACCATTTTTTGGCTACTTTGTAAGACCCCTTTATAAACAGTGCCCGATGCTCCTCGACCAAGCTCTTCTTGAAAATCATTTGTTGCTTTGGCAAGATCCTCATAGGTAAATGCCTGCAGACCAACATCTTCGACTAGTGTAACCTCGGAGATCCTGTCACAATTCCTAAAAGAAGCACGTTTTCTACGAACATATACCCAAGAAAAGGCTAAGACCAATATAGCTAGAGCAACAAATGAAATGCTAGTGATTAGGATGTCTAAATGGACTTTCTCAACCTTTTTGCCCGGAGTGGCCGAAGCTCCTTCTGTTGTTGTTTCAGGGGTTGAAACACTCACTTTAACGAGAGCGACGTTTGAGTTGCTCAGGTCCCTCCTTCCGTATCTTAGTGGAAGCCTTTGCTTTTTGCACTGGCTATCTTTAAATAAGGCTGCTTCACAGTTGCAGTCTGCTAGACACGCTTGCCTGCATTTTTCCACACTAATCGCGTCGAAAGCATCATAGTAATCATCTTCCCATACTGTGTTCTGCACTAATCTGATATCATATATTACTCTGTGATCCTTGTTCCTGCAGTTTTCTGCTGTAAAATTTCTTATGCAGCCAGCAGTCCAGTTGCCTGACTGAACAAAATCGAAACCTGGAAGACAGCTACAGCCAGCAACCTCATCCATCAGTACACAAAAGCCATTGAGCCCACATACACCTTTTGGGGCGCACACATCAGATGTGGAGTTCCATCTTACAGTCCAATCGCCTTCACGGCTTGATGAGCGTGAATACAGGCGCAAGATACCATCCACATCAATTCTCATCAGGTAGATTGTTCCTGCTACAGGGAACCCTCCCTTCGTTATATTCTTCAAAACAGAACTCCCATTGAACAAATAAAGATAGCCACCATTTTCAAGATGGAACGTAACATTTTTGCCGCCTCCATTTGTGCCTGATGCATAGTATGCATATGGACCTGCGTCTGGAGCATTCACCGGGTATTGCACGAGGTTCCCATCAGTTTGCATCTTTAGCCTGAAAATCCCTCTTTTGGGGTCACTTTTTGAAGCTCTGGAAACAAGCTCCCTGCCCGGTGGAAGGCGTTGGCCGGGCAAAAGTGTGTCTGTCGGGTGAGCAAAGCTCTGCCAAATGATCCCAGAACTGGAACTATAGAGCACAAAGTTGCCATTGTCGAGCATTGAAGCCCATGCAATCGGTTGCGAAGAGCCCACAACATCTGTCTCCTGGCCTTCACTCTGCTGCAGGATTAGCCTTCCATCACCGGTCAACTGCAGCTCGACATTGCCGGCAACTATGGGATTATTGTCCCAGTTCACTGTCCAGACAACGGTATTGTCTGATATGCCCGCTAGAAAGATGGCAACAACATAGCCATTGCTCTGTGGGACGAACCCAAATGCGTATAGGCCCGAGGGTGACAACCATGACGAGTTTTTTGTGGGTGTCAGAGCCGAGCCTCGGCCGATATTCGAACTTCGTTGTTGAGCTTCTACTGCACTAATTGCAGAAACTAGGAGGAGAAATAACAGGAAAACGGGCATGGGATCGATATACGGTTTCTGAGGTTGTCTGTATGATGTAGCCCCCCCAGCTCCGTCTCTGCATTTAAAGATGCATAAATTTCTTACCATTAGGACAAAAAGTGCGCGTTTTTCGTTAGACTTGGAGCTTGATTCTGACGGGCCTAACACGTTTTTTGGCTCCATTTACTCATGTCTGTTTTGGTTTTGGAAGTTTATTAGACTTGTCTAATTTTAAAGTTGAAATACAATCCACTCCTGAATTTAAAAATATTGAAGAACTGTGATCCTCACTTGATAGCGAAGTAAGTAGGGGGTTAGAAAATATCAAGTCTCCTATGCAGTGAGCGGTGGAAAGCAGGAATCAATCCCGAAGACTTGCTACCTCTGCCTGTCTCGCTCTCTAGAAAGTGAAATTAAAATAAAAGAGTACCTTGGAATTCATAAGGGATTTACTTGTATATGTATTGTTCAATTGGATCTGTTAGGTCCCGATTTTACGTCAACGGTTTTGCCATAATACCCTTAAAACCTATACGCGATGGATAGACTCCTGTAACCATGACATATTTGCTTGCTTGAATATGAATTCTTTCCAAAAGAAAGTAAATGGTGAGTTACACAAAACAAAACAAAAAGAAAAAATCTTTCTTACGAGGTGCAAATCGAAATTTTTATTTATTTGTTCCAAAATCGATCATAGATCAATTCTCCTGTGGATTGGAGATTTTTGACTACTACCCTAATTCTGAGCTTTATATTACATCTACCAAGTGACATGTCAGATATGATGCATCCCAGTTAGATTGATTGTGCTGATAGTTTCTTATTTTCGAATCTATAAAATCATAACTTTGATCAAATCATACATTGCAGTATACTAGTCCTTCTAATTATTTAAGAGGTTTATCTAAAAGATTCACAATATAATTAGGAAGACGTTTTAAATACCATACATGTGTTACTGGGCATGCGAGTTTGATGTAGCCCATTTGATATCTTCGTATCCGATAATCAACAAATTCGATTCCGCATTGTTTAGAATTTTCTAGTCTTCTTTTTCATCTCCGATTACTCGATAATTTTCACAAGCACAAATTTCACTTTTGATTGGTCCAAAAATTCTTTCACAAAATAGTACATTTTTTCCTATTTTATTGATTTTTCCTGCGCTCCCTCCCCACAGACCAAGAAATTTGTGCATTAGTAGGCCAACTTATAAGAAGACTTCCGTGTCCTCTACACGCCATTTACCATGGGATTACAGTTGGAAGCTAATTCCACTGCATGGGCATGTAATTATGTATAACTATATATTTTTAATTTGTGGTTGATTAGCTGTTCCCCTTCCGAACTATCTAGATTATCGACTTCCTTTTTGATTTTTCATCATTACAATGACCTCCCCTCTAAATTTGTATAATGACAAAACTCAAATGGAAAGCAGACAATTACCTAACTATGGTCAACTAAAAACAATGTGAAAATAATGAAAAACTTTTGAAAGATCATATGCTGCTTCGATGTTTAGGTATGTTCAGGTAATATTTTTCATTAAAAAGAAAAAAAAAATCCCAACAAAACAGAGAGTCTTTTGAATGGTGAAATTTCTAGGGGAGGTTATAATAATTATAAAAATTCAAGGCGGGAGCGATAATTTATGCATTTCACATGGGATGTCGGTATAATTATTTCTTTCTCTTGATCGTGCAACGATTGTTATCTTGACTTTTGGTAGCAAAACTTTGAAAAGCAGGAGCACTACATACTTACACTCTCAACACGCATAAACAAATATATTGCTTTCTCCGTTCTATAATAATTATCGTTTTAAAAAAAAAAAAAAATTCTTAATATATATCATTCTCACATATTAAGAAAGAATTTATTAATTTTTTTCTAATATAACCTTAGGAAAAAGATTAATAGCTAATGAGAGAAAATTAATAACTTAATTTATTAAAAGGATATTTTAGTTAAAATAATTTATATTTAATATTTTTAATCTATTTCCTTAATTCTTATGCATACGCTTAAAGTGACAATTATTATGGGACGGAGGGAATATTAAATATGACACGCTTTGCTTTACATATGTGCAAAATAAAAATAAATAAATTGTATAAAAATATTTTTCTAAGTATAGGGTGTTTGAGTTTTTATTGCTTGTGTTCAAGTTTTACAATTTTATTCATTTATCTTATGAAAGTTTTAATTTTTGTTTAATTTTGGACTAAAGCTATAACCAGAACTGTCGTAGCAATAAAAATTGAGGCTTTTCTAATTTTGCCGGCATGTCGATGATGTTGGCACTTGGTTGTGTTTATTTACCACAAGGTCAAATACGATCCCCTTACCAACAAGTTGTTGGTCGAGTGATAAGCAACTCCGACCCCCGTAAGGATGAGAATAGGGCGGCCGGAAGGTTGTTTGGGCGGCCGGAAGTTTGACCGCCGGTGGTGGAGGTGGGGGAATGTCATGGACCGAATGTTGATCCTCGCCCACGGCTGGCATACTTCGTGCTCCGGAGGTGTTTCTTCTAGTTGTCACCATCTCTTCTACCTTAGTTGCAGTGGTTGTTTCCCACAGACGGCGCCAAATGATGCGGGTCGGATATGGTTCAGGTCGACTCTGGTCGAGTTTTCTAGTCGGTTCGGTGTATGCTAGTATTCGAGGGGAAAGACGTCCTGCAAAAAGGGAATGGCAACGTGAGCTAGCCGAGAGGGGTCTCGGCTAAGACCCTCCGATGCCTAAGTCAGTGGATCGGTTGAGTAGGAATTCGAGCAGAGTAAGGGTATGTGGAATAATAAATGCGTGTCTCTTACCATAAATGAGGGGATAT
Organism: Petrea volubilis; assembly: GCA_026212405.1. Taxonomy (NCBI): domain Eukaryota; kingdom Viridiplantae; phylum Streptophyta; class Magnoliopsida; order Lamiales; family Verbenaceae; genus Petrea; species Petrea volubilis. The sequence continues at coordinate 27,606,089 of CM047872.1, read as the reverse complement.
TTATACCATGTCCAGGTAGACCGAATTCCGTGGGCCCCGCAGGCCATGCGGGTTGTTGAAGGCCGACGTGGGCGACCAGTAGACCGGGGGGTAGGGTCCATAGGCTATAGATGGCGCCCCATTAATGAGGCATGGGGTTAGGTGGTTGCCCCATACCCGGACTGGCGGGGCATTAAATGCCAGCAGGGAGCCATTGGGCCCGGTATGGTCCCGGTCGACTACGTAATCGATCGGAAACACCGACGGCGAATCCAGGTGGTATGTATTGGGCGGTCGGGTTCGAGCAAGTCGATCGATATTTCGAGGGGATAGCTATCAACAGGCGAGTTGGGGATCGGATTCCCGGTCGAAATAACCCCACGTCATTAGCCCCCCCACTCCGCGGGTCGATTTGTAAAATCGACCGAGGAGGTAGAATCGATCGGGTTATAACCGTCGGGAATTTGAAAAGTCACAGCTGTAATTATGGCGCCTGTTGGTGTTCCCGATGAAGGTTTTTACCCGCCTATAAATAGGAACGGTAGACCGCGCGTTGACTTCACCATTTTTGCGAGAATTACTGCATTGTGCCGATCGTTTGTCTCTCCCACCGTTCGAATACCCCTTCTTTAGGTCGATCCGACTCTCTCACTAGGTAACTTCTCTCCCGAAAATCTTTTCTCGTTTATTCATTTATGGCCAGTCGTAGCTTGATTAGAGAGGTTGGGTTAGAAAGCTCCTCGGAGGGTAGCTCCGAGGGGAGTGCCTCGAGCAGCGGCTCGACTTCCTCAGGCCAAATTCCGATCGGGAGTGGGACCGAAGTGGAGGTCGAGCACTATGCGACCGATGAGGTGGAGGATGTTGATGAGAACGTTAATGCCCCACGTTCGTTCCGAACCGAACGTGGGCACGATGACATCCCATCGACGATGACTCCGACCGAGGTCGCCAATGCTGTGACTAAATTCCACATTCCACCGGATTTTCAAGCCTTCGCGCTGCCCGTCGGTTCGCAAATGGGCCGACCGCCCCGTAATACGATCGTCATCCACTTAGAGGCGTTGTGGAACGGGTTCCGGTTCCCTATCTCGGACGACGCGGCGGCGATTTACAATTTTTTGGACTTACCCCCCGCTCAACTTTCTCCGAACTCCCATTGTATAATCTATAGCTTCATTGTGATGATGAGGGCTCTAGGCCAAGCCCCGTCGATCGGAAAATTTGCCTCCTTCTTTAAAGTACAAAATTCCGCTCGATCGGGTCCGGGCGATCGAGGCGGCTTCTTCTACATAATGGCCCGGACCGGGTCGAGGATAATACAAACCCGCCAATCTTCGTACGGGGAGAAGTGGAAGGCGAAGTTCCTCTTCGTCGATCACTCTTCGAGTTTCCCCGTTCGAAGGAAATGGAACGATGAGATCGAGAAGATCGAGTTCGGCGGGGTTGGAAATCCGACCTGGGAGGACCCTTTCTTCCGTACCCGCCAAATCGAACAGGGGGTTATGTGGAGCGGGTACTTCTTACAAGAGGAATTTTTTTACCGTGCCGGCATCTCCCTGGTCGAATCACCGCCCGACGTGGTGCTCGGTACGTTTAATCGCGTTCGAGTGTGTTTTCCGATCGTCTGTGTTATAACTTCTAATGATTGGTTTTTCTTGCAGACGCAGAGGTGCTTATGGAGGCCCAGAGAGCCCTGCTTGCCAAACTAGCTGCCGCACAGAAGAAGAAGAGTGATCGAGCGGCAGGTCGACCTTCGAGCCAGAGGGGCTCATCATCCAGGGGCGCGAGGGCCCCGTCGAGTGTACCTCAAGCCGTTCGTCGGGGCGCCCCCAGTATCACCCCGCCAAGGCAGAGGTCGGCGGCCATTCCGGAGTTCGATTCGGAAGTCGAGGTGACTGGTGAGCGGTCGCGAACCGCCATCGCGTCCCCCATAGAGGTGACCCCGCCCAGGCCGGTCGAGAGGGGGGTCGTAATAAGAGAGGGAGGTGCCCCCGCGTCCGGCACAAAGAGAAAGAGGGGCCCCGATCACGTCGGCAAAGGGAAGGGGAAGCAAGTTGTCGATCGGGAAGACCTGTCCGAATCCTCCGACTCCGACGAGGAGGAAAGGATTATGAAATTCGAACGCCCCTCGAAGAGGGCGCTTCCCCGAACGGAGGGTAAATCGATCAGCACCTTCCGGGGGCGGGACCAGGTCCCTATTCAGCACCTGTCGCAAGGGTGCCAGTTCGAGGAGGACCACCGCTTCCTCCTCAGCCAGAGCCTCAACCAGGTCCGCCGCTGGTTCGACTGAGGAGCGATTGGGGTAAGTACCATCTTTCTGATCGAGTCCGTTTTTTGAACAGTTATTCCCCGATGCTAACTATTTCCTTTCGATCGACAGATGGCGCCCCAAGCTTTTTATCATGTATTTCGACGGGCGGAGGTGTACAAGGAGGGGAAAGACCGGTACAAGAGGATGTACCGGCTCGCGGCGAGAAACGAGCCCGGTCAGCTGAAGACGAAAATTGAAGAGTTAGAGACTCTTCTTGCTGTGGCCATATCGGAACGGGAGCTAGCCGAGAAGAAACTCGAGGAGCAGAGGGCACTGAACGAGTCCCTCGAGAAGTCGCTCGAGCAAAAGGTGGCCGAAATCAGCGAGGCCGAACGGGCTCGGGACCTGGCCCGCAAAGAAGAGAAAGCCTCGTTCGACCGGGGCTATGCCAAGGGCCACGAAGCTGGCGTTCGGGAAGAACTGGCCAAGCTGGACGATCGCGAGCGGGCCTTTTCGAGGGCCGCGGTGGAGCGATTCCTGCAGAGCGACGTGTTCGATGTTGTCTGCTCCATCAAGGCGTTCCCCCGCCTCAGCGAGGCCTTCGGCCGTGCTGTTCACCAGATCGAGCACTTAGGGCTCCTCTCTGATGGCTTCGATCGAGATGCCATCAGGCTTGACAAGGATGAATCCTGCCAGCCGATCGGTGCAGCCGAAGGATGAGCCGATCCCCCCGCCCCTGACTTCGAGGACGACGAGTTCGCTTACGCCGCGGAACTCGTTCAAAAGCAAGCGCTTGATGACATCGAGAGGAGGCTCGATGAGGAGGAAGTGGATGGCCAGGGCGGCGGGAGCCCCATGGAAGTACAAGGCCCCGATCGGGAGGATCCCATCCACGGTCCCGACCAGGCGGGCGGCGAAGAAGGAGTCGAGGACCCCATCGACCGGGAGGACCAAATTAATGTAATAGACTAGATCTCCCCACCCACCAGTTCCCTTTGTACTCGACCTCCTTTTTATTAATAAAAATTGTTTTTCTTTCCCTTCGATTTCACATGCTCGAATATTGTTTTGAAGTTTCTAATTGCAACTGTTCGGCCAACAGCTCCCGAAGAGGATTGCAAAGAATTTGTTCGATCGACAACCTCCAATTGTTCGATCGACAAATTCCGAAAAGGATTGTTAAAAACCGGTTAGATGGATAATGCTGCGTTGTAATAAAGAAATAGAAATCGAGCTATCCGAAACGCATGTGAAACGATTGGGAAGATGCAGTAAATAAACAAAGATGATATAACAGAGTTCGAACGGAAACTTTTAGGGTGGATCAGTAATCTACATTTTGGGCAGTCGGCTCGACCGGCCGGGCGCATGGTCTTAAATGAAAAACTTCCTCAGGTTCCCCGCTCCCCATGGCCGCGGTAGTTCTCGACCGGAGGCATCCTCCAGTCGATAGGCGTTGTTCCTCGACACCTTTGTGATCTTGTATGGCCCCTCCCAATTCGGGTCGAGCTTGCCCACGTTTCGCGAGACCTCGACTTTCTTGAGGACGAGATCCCCGACCTGGAAGGTTCGAGGGGCTACTCCTTTGTTGTACGCTCTGGCGACGGCAGCCTTGTAGTTTTGCATCTTTGCCCAAGCGCGGTCGCGCAATTCCTGAATGACCTCAATCTCGTGCTCCCGTGTCGAACGGTTATCATCAGGGTTAAAGTGAGCGACCCGAGCCGTCGCGTGCATTATCTCGGCTGGTATAGTGGCCTCCGACCCATAGACCAGGGCATATGGTGTTTGCCCGGTGGCCGATCGGGGAGTCGTTCGGTATGCCCAGAGCACGCTCGGGAGCTCGTCGGCCCACTCACCTTTATGTGCTCCGAGCACCGTCTTCAGGTTCTATATCAGGATTCGATTGGTCACTTCGGCCTGGCCGTTCGATTGAGGATTTCTGACCGACGTGAAACGCTGGTCGATCCTATGCTCCCGGCACCATTCGACCGTCCTCTTACTCCGGAATTGGGTCCCATTATCAGATATCAACACTCGTGGGACCCCAAAATGACATATAATGTTTTTCCATATAAACGATCGGACAGAGGCGTCCGTAATTTTGGCGACAGCCTCAGCCTCGACCCACTTAGTGAAGTATTCGACCGCAACGATCGCATACTTCCTCTGACCGGGTGCTTGCGGAAATGGCCCGACCATATCGATTCCCCATTGATCGAAGGGCCATGATATATCCACACTTACCATTTCCATGGGGGGACGGTGGTTCAAATTCGAATGGTACTGACAGTTCAGCCACTTCTGGACGAATCGTTTGGCATCATCGACCAGAGTGGGCCAAAAGAACCCGCTCCGTGTGATTTTCTGGGCCAACGACCGACCTCCCGAGTGGTTCTCGCAACACCCGCCATGGATAGAGCTCATCACCTCATTTGCCTCCTACTGGTCGAGACATCGGAGAGGGGGTCCCATGAGGGACCTTTTGAAGAGCCGACCGGATTGGTTGAGCAAGAAACAAGCCGCACGGTTCCTGAGGCTTCGAGCTGCCAGAGCGTCATTGGGAAGGATCCCGTTCGACAGGTAGCCCTTGATCTCGTCTTGCCACGATGGCTCTCGGAACCCGACGGGAAGGACCTGCTCGGCCGTCTCCTGATCGATCTCTGATTTTTCTGCGGATAAGAATGTGACCGACCGGCTCCTTGTCCCCCTTAGGGAACTTGCGAACTTCGAGAGGGCGTCTGCTCGCTCGTTTTCTTCTCGAGGCACTTGGTCGAGGGTGAAGGAGGTGAAACGGTTTCTCAGTGCCTTCACCCTATCCAAGTATTTAACCATGGACGTTTCTCGAGCATCGTATGCCCCCGACACTTGGCTTGCGACCAGCTGGGAGTCGACCAGCGCTTGAAGGCGATCGATTCCCTAGTCGACGGCGATCTTCATTCCAGCGATCAATGCTTCGTACTCTGCCTCATTGTTGGTCACATTAAAGTCCAATCGTATGGCGAACTCGAGCTCTAGGCCTTCAGGGCTTCTCAAATATACGCCGGCTCCGCCCCCCTGGGAGGTTAAGGAGCCATCAGTGTGCATGACCCACGAGCCGGTCGGCTCGCCGGATTCGACCGAAGTCCCAACCCTTTCGAGCAGGAAGTCGGCCAAAACCTGAGCCTGGATGGTCGTGCGGGGCTGGAAAGAGATGTCGAATTCTCCTAATTCGATGGCCCACTTAGTTAACCTCCCCGAGACATCAGGCTTGGCTAAGACTTGTTTCAATGGTTGATTCGTCAGGACCACTACTGAATGCGACTGGAAGTAGTGTCGCAGTTTTCAAGCCGTGATGACGAGAGCGAGGGCAAATTTTTCGATCTCCAGGTAATTCTTCTCCGCGCCTTGCAGAATTTTGCTTACGTAGTACACTGGCCGGTGAACCCTGTCCGCGACGGTTACTATAATCGAGCTGATCGCTTCGTCGGACACGGCCATGTAAAGGTACAGGGGCTCGCTGTCGATCGGCTTTGCGAGCAGGGGAGGGGAGGACAGATAGGCCTTCAACTCGACGAGGGCCCGATCGCACTCTTCGGGCCATTTAAAGGCAGGTTTCTTCTTCCCCTTTTCTTTTCCGCCGACCGGCACTTTTTCGATCGGGGGCTGTGCTTTCTCGACCGATCGACTAGTCGCCCCTCGAAGTGTTTTGAAGAAGGGGAGGTTTCGGTCGGCCGACCTGGATATGAACCTGTTCAACGCGATGATGCGACCGCAAAGGCGTTGCACATCCCGGACGGTTTGGGGTGTCGCGATTTCTTGGATGGCCTCGATCTTGGCGGGGTTCGCCTCGATCCCACGTTGGCTGACCATGTACCCCAGAAATTTTTCCCCCGGGACCCCGAAAGTGTATTTCAAGGGGTTCAATTTCATGCCGTACTGCCGGAGCACGGCGAAAGTGTCCTTTAGGTGGTCGAGGTGGTCGGCCTCCTTGCTACTCTTGACGATAATGTCATCCACGTAGACCTCCATGGTCTCACCGATCAGCCCCTTGAACATTTTGTTCACGAGCCTTTGGTAAGTAGCCCCTGCGTTCTTCAGTCCGAACGGCATGACCATGAAACAGTACACTCCCTGCTCGACCACAAACGATGTTTTCGACCTATCTTCGGGTGCCATGTAAATCTGATAGTACCCTTGGAAGGCGTCCATCATGCTCAACATCTCGCACCCGGCGGTCGAATCGACCAGTAGGTCGATACGGGGCAGCGGGTAGGGATCTTTTGGGCAAGCCTTATTCAGATCGGTGAAATCGTTGCACATACGCCATTTCCCGAGCGACTTGGGGACCACAACAACGTTGCACAGCCATTCGGGATACTGAATTTCCACAATGTATCCCGCTTCGAGGAGCTTGTTGACCTCTTCGGCGATTATCTTATTCCTTTCCTCTCCGAAGGTCCGCTTCTTTTGTTGGATCGGTTTGGCAGTCGGGTCAACGTTCAGGCGATGTACAATAACCTCAGGGTCGATCCCTGGAAAATCCGAGGGGCTCCATGCGAAAACGTCAACATTCTCTCTCAAAAAGTCGATCAGCATAACCTCCCTTGCCTCCCCTAAGTGTGAGCCGATCCGGGTAACCTTCTCAGGATTGTTGGGAACCAGCTCGATGATTTTTGGGTCCCCGATCGGCTCGATCCTAGTCTCCTCGTTCTTTCGCTTTCGCGAAGGGGATCCTTCGGGGGGATCGAGGTCGATGTTGATCGATGGAGAAATCGATGGAGAAGTTTGCGTGACTTTCTTTTCCTTCTCCAATGAGACTGTGTAGCACCTCCAAGCGTCCCGCACGTTGCATTTGACTTCCCCGACCCCCGTTGGGGTGGGGAACTTGATTCAGTACCGGCCATCCCAATATCAAGTTATATGCGAACGGTGCGTCGACGACGAGGTAGTCTACGGAAGTGTTTGCCTTCGGGGTGCCTCACCCAATGATGTTGGCATTCGAACTATGCCGATCGGAACGATTTCCGAACCCCCAAATCCGACCAGGGGGGTGTGGACCGGCTGCATGCCTATTTTCCCTAGGTTCATTTTTTGCAAAGTGGAATAAAAAAGAACGTTGGCTGAGCTTCCATTATCAACTAAAGTGCGTGCCACAGCAAAATTCGACACGTCGGTAGTAACGACCATCGGGACATCGGGTGACTCACCCTCTCCCGATGGGCGACTTACATCCATATCCCTATCGCTAAACACAATAGTGTTGAACTCGATGTGGTTGATATGGTGGGCTTGATCCGGAACCGACGAGCTCGACCTTCCTTGCTCCAGTTTTCTCATCACGCGCTTCCGGCTTGATCGGGATTCGCCGCCGTTCGGACCGCCGGCGATCGTGTTGATGAACCCTCTGGTCGGAAGGTTGTGATCGACCGGATCCTTTCCACTTCTCCGGGATGGGGATCCTTTGTTGCTTGCTGGAGAGGATCGTGGAGATCGGGACCTCTCTCGCTGGGTCGGCGCCTCCATGCGGGCAGCCACGAATTCCTTGAGAAGGCCCTTTCGAACGAGGTGCTCGATCTCATTCTGGAGGGCATAGCAGTCATCCGTGATATGCCCGTATTGCTTATGGAAGGCGCAGTACTTACCCGACTTTTTGGCCCCCTTCCCCTCAGCTATCCTGTTGGGTTTTTTGAACAGCTTCTGATCCGCGACCGAGAAGATATGGCCTCGGGTGGAGTTCAGAGGGGTGAGATCAGAGAACCGTTTGATCGGGGAGTCTTTCCTTTCCCGTTGGTCTTTGTCCTTTTTGTTACCCCCTTTTTCCTTTTTCTTCTTCTGGTCCTTATCCTTCTTGTCCCCATGTTTGATATGGTGCATTTCCTCGAAGATCATGAAACTGGAAGTCAGTGTTTGTAGTTCCCTCATCGATCGAGGTGGTTTGAGGACGATTGCTTTAGCGCAGTCTTCATGTCTAAGAGCGATGTATAGAGCGAAATTCACAAAATCGATCCGAGGGTCATCGACCCGCAAGACCTCATTGTTGAAGCGGGTCATGAAGTCCCGTAGGGACTCCCCTTCTTGTTGTCGGACCCCATGAAGGTGAGTGTGGGGGAACTTGGTGTCTTTCTTGGCCGCAAAGTGGTGTAAGAAGCGGTCGGCCAGCTCCTCGAAGGAATGAATTGACTCTGGCTCGAGCCGTACGAACCATTGTCGAGCCACCCCGAAGAGGGTGGTGGCGAAGAACTTGGCCATCATTCCGTTCGATAAACGGTAAACGTCGATGGCGTTCTCGAACTGTAACAGGTGATCGTCTGGGTCGGAACTCCCGTCGTAGTGAGGGAGGTTGACCGGCACTCGATCGTGGAGACCGACCTTCTCTTCTCTTATATGGTGGGCAAAGGCCCTTTGCCTCCGGCCGTGATACCGATCAGAGGAGGATCCTTGCCCGTCGAATGGTTCCGTCCTGACGTCCGGACGTTCGAGACCGGCTATCTTTTGAGTAAGGTGGTAGAGCTGACTCCTCATCTGCTCGAGCTCCCCGAGGGCAGCATCAGCCCTCGAATTCCCCAGAGCGGGGGCCCTGTAAGGATGCCCCAAATCCGAGTACTGGCGACGGGGAACCCGATCGTGGCGGCTTGACTCGGCGTCTTCCTCTTCTTCCCGGGATGACCGGAAACTCGTTTCCCGACCAGAGGTCTGACGGGATGGAATTATCCGGTCGGTCGGCAGTGATGCTCTATTGGGCCCGAGGTCGGCGCGAACGACGCTCTCCTTGAGTTTTTCAAAAGCTTGCAGGTTGCATTGGCCCACGAAATCCCTCAAACTCTCGAGAGGGATAGTTATCATTTCCTTCGTGTTGGGAGCTTGCGCGGTTGCCCCCACCGGTAGGAGCGGTGCCCGGCTCCTGTAGTCGGTATTGGCAGTCGCAAGCGGGGCATTCACCTGTGCCCGGGAGGAGCCCGCCAAGTCCGTTTGGGCGGCCGGAAGGTTGACCGCCGGTGGTGGAGGTGGGGGAATGTCATGGACCGAATGTTGATCCTCGCCCACGGCTGGCGTACTTCGTGCTCCGGAGGGATTTCTTCTAGTTGTCACCATCTCTTCTACCTTAGTTGCAGTGGTTGTTTCCCACAGACGGCGCCAAATGATGCGGGTCGGATATGGTTCAGGTCGACTCCGGTCGAGTTTTCTGGTCGGTTCGGTGTATGCTAGTATTCGAGGGGAAAGACGCCCTGCAAAAAGGGAATGGCAACGTGAGCTAGCCGAGAGGGGTCTCGGCTAAGACCCTCCGATGCCTAAGTCAGTGGATCGGTTGAGTAGGAATTCGAGCAGAGTAAGGGTATGTGGAATAATAAATGCGTGTCTCTTACCATAAATGAGGGGGTATTTATACCATGTCCAGGTAAACCGAATTCCGTGGGCCCCGCAGGCCATGCGGGTTGTTGAAGGCTGACGTGGGCGACCAGTAGACCGGGAGGTAGGGTCCATAGGCTATAGCTGGCGCCCCATTAATGAGGCATGGGGTTAGGTGGCTGCCCCATACCCGGACTGGCGGGGCATTAAATGCCAGCAGGGAGCCGTTGGGCCTGGTATGGTCCCGGTCGACTACGTAATCGATCGGAAACACCGACGGCGAATCCAGGCGGTATGTATCGGGCGGTCGGGTTCGAACAAGTTGATCGATATTTCGAGGGAATAGCTATCAACAGGCGAGTTGGGGATCGAATTCCCGATCGGAATAACCCCACGTCATAAAGTATAAAAAATAAAAGTTTAATACCCTTCTTCTTCCAAAAAAATTCTAAATTATGTGTATACACAACTAAAAAAAATAATTAATTACACAATTAATAATAATAATAATAAATCTCTAACCCACTTCATCTTCTTTTTCTTCACCTCACCCTACGCCACGTCATTCTCCCCCAGCAACCCCCCCCCCCACCCCACCCCCAACACACACACACACACATTCTCCCCCACCACTCACCCCCCTCCCCACACCCTAATTTCCCCCACTCCCTGTCTCCCATCCCCTAGTTCCCCTCTCCCTCTCCCTCTCCCTCTCTATGAGTATGAGTGTGAGTGTGAGTGTGAGTGTGTGTGTGTATATGTATATGTATGTGTGTGCATTTATACTTATATGCATGTGTATTGTGATTTTTGGGGCTTTTTTTTTTAGAGTAAATTGCATTTTGGACTCCAACATTTGAAGTCTTTTGCACTTCAGTGCCCAATCATTGTGAAAGTGCACTACCAGCACCTAAACTATTTCAAATGTGTTCGGATGATGAGTTTTACCAATTTCAATAGAATATTCAAATTATTCCGTTAAAAATATTGAATTAATTGCATTTGACCTCATCTAAAATTGAAAATATGCAAACGTACACGGTATAAGCTCCTAAAAAACCAAATGCATCCAAATACATATTTTTTTTCCTCCCCATTTTTTGTGTTTATTTCTTTTCCATTTTCTCCTCTTCTTTCCCTTTCGATCAGCCACCATTGTTGACGATGGCCGAAAGACACGCCTTTCGATCAACCACGATAACTTACTTTTTCAATTAAATATGAAGAAATCTTTGGGAAATGAGTAATAGCTTTGGTTGGATTTACACGTAAATGTTTGATTAATCTTGGCTCTCCTGCATGCAATTAACTACCAATTCGGGCTAATTAATGTTCGATTCTTGCATCTTAGCTTGAATTCAATTTCTTTTATATATTTAACTACCAATTTGGGTTCCAACTCATGTCAAAACTTAGCAACTGAAAAACTTGCATATATTTAAGACTATGGGGTTGAAGCTAATTAAGTATATGGCCATTGTGTTGTATGTTGGATTTTGGGTTGTTAATTTGTAGGGTGTTATCTGTTTTTAATGGTGTTTCTTAGATGCTTACTAAAATTAGGATGTTGAAGGCGCATCTCTCTCGCGGTGTTATGTTTTTTTTGGTGTATATTTATTTGTTGAAAAAAAAATATTCTTTTCAATATTTTCTCCTAGTCAAATATTTATATAAAATTAGAGTAAATATTTATATTTATATAAAAAAGTGTCGAAAGGGGTGTCTTTCGGCCACCGTTAGCGATGGTGGTTGATTGAAAAGGAAAGAAGAGGAGAAAATGGAAAAGAAATAAACATAAAAAATGGGGAGAAAAAAAAAAAGATATACTTGGATGAATTTGATTTTTTTAGAAGCTTATATGGAGTTGATTTGCATGTTTTCAATTTTAAGTGGGGTCAAATGCAATTAATTCAATATTTTTAACGAAATATCCTTGAATATTCCACTAGAATTGGTAAAACTTATCATCTGAGCACATTTTAAATCGTTTAGGTACCGGTAGTCAACTTCCGCGACGGTTGGGCACTGAAATACAAAAGGTCTCAAACATTGGGGTCCAAAATGCAATTTACTCTTTTTTTTTAAATCTATGTGGCATATATGTGTATGTGAATTTTTTATTTTTTTTTAATCTACGTCTCACCCACATAGACATTTTTGAGGGAAAATCAACAAAAAAAATTTAAATTATTGGCCAAATCAGCACCGGTGACAAAAATATGGCCAATTTTCATGCGACGTCAATTCCAGCTATGATTTTAGTCCAAAATCGGACGAAAAAATGAAATTTTTATGAGATAAATGAATAAAATTGAAAAACGTAAACATAAAGGATAAAACTCAAATATCTCATATTTCAAGGATGGTTTTTGTAAAAATTCCTAAAAATAAATATAATCTAATTGCATGTTTAAAATTGAATGAAATAAAATTAAAAATTTATTAAATGATAATATGAATATATATTTATCTCTTTTTTATTTTATTTATTAAACTTATTAAAAATAATTGAAAATAGATTAAATATATAATTGAAAAATATAAATAAAAATATAGATAGGAATACTAGAGAGAATATAGAAAAAAAAGGAGAAATAAATTAATAATAATATCACATTGAAAATAGGAGAAAGAAAAGTAAGAAGGGAGAGGACAGAAGACAGAGAAAAAATATTGTTAGACCAAGACACCAAATATGGTTATTAAGTGGGTCTAAGGCATTATAAATAGTATAGATATACTCGTCTTGTTGAATAAAAACTACACATTTCAGTAATTGTTTTCTAATAAAATTATACAAATGAAGAAAATAGTTGACTCAAAGATATAAAATGATAAAAGCAAAATGAGAAAAAATAAGAAAAATATTGTTGTTAAAAATTAGTTATTTCAAACAATAATATTATAGTCATAGAGATTTGGAGAAGAGAAATAAGTAACAATAACGCATTTGGAAAATAATCAAAAGAAAGACATTATATTTATGAGAGATGATATTGGTACTCCAAATTTTTATATTGGAGCTTCGTTCCCATTGTTTTTATTAAGAGATTGACTAAAATGCTATTAATTTATAGAACAGTATTTATATTATTATTTAATAACAAATATACTCTCTACTCTAATATGTAATTTTTTTTCCCATTTTTGTATCCATCTATTGATGATGAAACATGTGAAAAGTTGAAAACATCACGACAAAGAAAACAATATTGAAATAAAACTTAATAAATTAAATATACAAATCATCAAGCACAAAAGCAAAATAAAGTACAATTCGAAAGATAGTATATTTTCCATTAAATAGATAAAAGTTGAACTTAAGTACTTCTAAACATTTATATCTCTCGATAGAGTTTCAACCAAATTATTTGATTTATAAGTCTAATCCTGCAAATAGTAATAATAATAATGAGAAGAAACAATCTTTATATAATGAAATAAAGTACTTTATTTAAAAAAAAATGGATTTTTCCACTTAGTTTTTGAATTTTGGATTTTTTTCTACGTTTGTTTATGGATGTTGAGAAGTCGATAAAAGAATTTGATTTCTACTCCAGATCGGGGTTGTTGTCTTGCCAAATTGAAAGAGGACGAACAGACAGTAATTTAGGATAATTTTGTGTAACAAATTAAATTAAGTGATGCTTAAAAGATAATAAGATATTTTGATCAAATGTTTAAAGCTAAAAAATTAAGTAGAGTGCCAATAAAAAAAAAATTAAGAGTGATTATACATCTCTCTATACTTGACTATGTTAAATCCTTCAACCAAATTAGGATTGTATCTTATGGTAGAGTTTGCTTAACACACTGGCATGATAATACTATTCTTTCTTTAGAATTTATAAGTACAAATAAAAACAAGGGGCAAAAATAATCAAAAGCAATAACCATATTCGTGCATAACAAATTACCCGCATTTTGAAGATTCATTGTTTTTCATTTAACTTGTTCACATTTTAACAATTATTTCTACATAAAAAATAGCTAAAACCTAAAATAAATATTATTGATCCACGTGCAAAGCACGTATGCTCGACAGAAAATTCTTATCCAAACTAAATTTGATCGAGCCCAATAAATCACATTGAATGTATAAGATCTCATTGAATTATACACCAATCATACGACAAGTGTAAGACACTTGCTACGACATTACTACTAATTCGATTGAATCGGGTCTAGCACTATACAGAACTTATAAAAGAAGTAGGACTGGGAGGTATAGGGATATCCACAGTTCCCTCAAGCATAAGCAAAACTTTCTTCATTGAAGGCCTAAGAGATGGCTCATATTGTATGCACCAAATCCCAATCTTCACCAATCTCTCTACTTTCATTTCATCTATCTCCTCATCATCACCAACAACTAATTTCCCAATCTCCCCTGCCTCATAGCACTTGTAAACCCACTCCCCAAGAACAGCCTCATCCTCATTGAGCCTCCAATCAACACTACTCCTACAGCACACGATCTCCAGCAGCACGATTCCGAAGCTGTAGACGTTGGCCTTGACCGTCACCGCTTGCTTCTGATGCCACTCGGGCGCCACGTAGCCCTTTGTCCCCCGTATCCCCGTGTAAGTGTTCGTCTGATCTTGCTTCAAGAGCTTCGCCAGCCCGAAATCTGAAATCTTGGCGCGGCCCTTCTCGTCCATGAGTATGTTCTGAGGCTTGATGTCGCAGTGGATGATCTGCGACTCACACTCTTCATGCAGGTATAGGATCCCTCTTGCAATATCCCGCGCGATGTCCACCCTTTCGTGCCATCTGGGCCGGTTTTCGGGTTTGAAGAGGGTGTCGGCGAGCGAGCCATTGCTCATGTACTCGAACACGAGAAGGAGTTTCTTGGCAGGCCCGTCGAGGCAGTAGCCTAGGAGGCGTACGAGGTTGCCGTGGTGTGTCTTCCCGATCACCTTCAGCTCTGTCTGGAACTCTCTTTCCCCATCAGCAAACTCCTTCTCCAACCTCTTCACAGCCACCGTTTTTTCGACATTCTCCAGAAGCCCTTTATAGACCGTGCCCGACGCTCCTCTTCCGAGCTCTTCTCGAAAATCATTCGTGGCACGAACGAGATCGGAGTAGGAAAACGCTTCCAGGCCGACATTTTCGATTAGTTTAACCTCGGAGATCCTCTTGTAGCTCCCCGAAAAAGCCCGTTTTTGACAAACGCATATCCAAGAGAAAGCCAAGACCAAGACAGAAAGAGCAAGAAGTGAAATGCTAATGACTAGGATGTCTAAACGGAGCTTTTTCTCCACCTTCTTGCCTCCGGAGTTAACACCGATTGTTGAATTGAGCGTAATTACTTTAACCAGAGCTACATTTGAATCGCCGGGCGATCGCCTCCCGTATCTCAGCGGAAGCCTTTGCTTTCGGCACTGGTGATCGTTAAAGAAAGCCGCATCACAGTTACAATCATCTAGGCAAGCTTGTTCGCAATTTTCTTGAGTAATCGTATCCAAAACAGCATATGAATTGTCTTCCCAAACCACATTCTGCATTGCTCTGATCTCATATCCGACGCCTTGATCCTCGTTCGCACAACCTCGGGCCATGTAATTCCGGGCGCAGCCCGCACTCCAGTTGCTCGAGTGGACGAAATCGAAGCCCGGAATACACCTGCAGTCAGCAACTTGGTCCAGAGAAGTGCAAAATCCATTGAGCCCACACAAGCCTTTAGGCACACATTTGTCCTCTGTAGTTGACCATATTACTGTCCAGTTCCCTCCACTATCCAACGCACGAGAATATAATCGAAGAATGCCATCGACGTCTATCCTCACGAGATAGATAGTTCTTGATAAAGGGTATCCACCTGTGGTTATATTCTTCAAAATAGATGATCCATTGAACAGATAAAGATAGCCACCATTTTCAAGATTCAGAGAGACATTGCTGCCCCTTCCGTCGGTGCCCGACGAGTAGCAAGAATTCGGGGAAGTGTCCGGGGTGTCCACGGGGTACTGAACAAGATTGCCGTCATCTTGCATCTTGAGCCTGAAAATCCCCCGGCCGGGGTCGCTCTCGGACGAGCTCGAGAAGAGCTCAGCGCCGGGAGAGAGGCGTTGGCCGGGCAAGAGGGTGTCCGTGGAACGATGGGGCCGCCGTGCCGGTTGGCCGTCCAGACGAGGGTTCTCTCCGGGAAGCCAGCGAGGAAGACCCCGACAACTACGGTGTTACCGGCGTTGTTGTTCCGGCGGCTATGGAAGCCGAATGTGAATATCCCCGAAGGCGAAAGCCATGATGAGTTTGTGTCTGCAGGCGTCAAGGAGGATCCTAAGGTGATATTTGAGTGTCTGGTTTGTTGTGCTGATGAAAATGGTGGGGCATTGATAGCAATCATAGCAGAGAGGAGAATGAACAACATCAAAATAGACATTTTTTTCTGTTTTTTTTTTTTTGGGGTTTTGCAAATATGATCAAATGATCAGAAGGCAAAATATCATGAATGCTTATCAAAGTTTCAAAATATGATCGATCAAAACGAGATTGTTGTTAATAAAAGAATGCCAGAGTGTCGTGAATACTTAATGCGAAACTTTTTTTTTGAAAAGTCTTTTGTTGACTGAAGCCGCTCTCTCAGGTCTTATTTCAACTTTAGAAATAGTCCCACCGTTACAAAATGATATTATATTTTTTTTTTCTCATCAATACATACTACCGCATATATTAGTGAGCGATTAAGATAAAAAAAAAAAAAAAACTTATAATATGAATTTTTTTTTTAAATTATATTTTCTTATTTTAATTATTTCTTAATACATATTGACCTGGTGTTATTCCGACCGGAAATCCGATCCCCAACTCGAATATCGATCGACTCGCTCGGACCCAACCGCCCGATACGTACCGCCTTGATTCGCCGTCGATGTTCCCGATCGATTACTTAGTCGACCGGGACCATACCGGCCCCAACGGCTCCCTGCTGGCATTTAATGCCCCGCCAGTCCGGGTATGGGGCAGCCACCTAACCCCATGCCTCATTAATGGCGCGCCAGCTATAGCCTATGGACCCTACCCCCCCGGTCTACTGGTCGCCCACGTCGGCCTCCAACAACCCGCAGGATTTGCGGGGCCCACGGAATTCGGTCTACCTGGACATGGTATAAATACCCCCTCATTTATGGTAAGAGACACGCATTTTATTATTACACATACCCATACTCTTCTCGAATTCATACTCAACCGATCCACTGACTTAGGCATCGGAGGGTCTTAGCCGAGACCCCTCTCGGCTAGCTCACGTCGCCATTCCCTTTTTGCAAGCTATATTTCCCCTCGAACAATAGCACACACCGGGCCGACCAGAGAACTCGACCGTAGTCGATTAGAACCAAATTCGACCCGCATCACATATAAATGAAGAAGAAGATACAACATCGCATTCCAATGTAGGATCGAGAGAAAGGAAATAGTAATGACATTTTCCAAGTTGTGTGTCGTAAATGCAATTTAACTCCTGTCACATTTCACGGTAAGAATATGGCTGTTGTCATTTAATGCATGGCTGACTAGTGGCCAATTCACATGGCCAGGTCAGTAGTCAGCGTCACAAAGTCTTAGTTGTCCCGAGGGAGCCCTTTCTCAATTTACCTAGGAACTCCTATCAATGTTTTAGTTGGAAATTTCTGGTCGAATACACCGCGTGGGCCGAGTGGAGTAACTTTAGGTATAGATGTCAGCGAATCGAGCTCGAGCTAGCTTTGATTTGAACTCGAGTTGTTTTCGAGCTTTAGTTGAGTTCAATCAAGCACGAGTCTGAATTTCGAGTTTCTTTGTATTTAGGTTCGAGGTTGCGAGTTGGGATGCTATTTGAAAATTTGAGTTCAGTCGAGTCGATCGAATTAGAGCTAAAAAAAATTAGATTCTTCGAGTTCGAGCTAGAAAATTTCGGTAGAGCTCGACTTGGCACGATTCGTTTGAAATAGGAGAAAGGAGATCTTATCCGATTGAAACATTTGAAATCATTTATTACAAATCGTGTTTTGTCTTTTATTTAATTACATGGATATACGCCAAGTGTAGTGACGTGGCATATTTTCGATCGGAAATCCGGCCCTCTCTCGATGGGCCTCGGTCTATCCCATCGAATCCTCCCGACGAAAACCGAACAGCTTCACGACTCCCTTCCTTGTCGGTTTGCTGGTCATAATAACCTCTTCTGGAAGTCCGCTCCTCGGCAACCTGATCGGCATTCTTATCGATCGAGGCCATGCCGTGTTCAACAGATCCCTGCTGGCATTTAATGCTCCGTCAGACGAGGCATGGGGGAACCACCTAACCCCATACCTCATTAATGAGGTGCCAGCTACCGTTTGTAGACCCTACCTCTGGGTCTACGGATCGCACACGTTGGTCCTTAGCGGCCTACCTGGCCCGGTGGGCCCCCGGGAGTATGGCCTACTTATACATGGTATAAATATCTCTGCATTTATGATAAGTGGGGGGCATTAAATATATATGGTACCCTTACTTTGTTCAAATTACTAAAAAATCGATCCGCTGACTTAAGCTTCGGAGAGTCTTAGCCGAGACTCATCTCGGCTAGCTCACGTTGCTATTTCCCTTTGTTGCAGGCCATCTTCCCGATCAAATATATCCATCTTCATAACTGACCGGAGTTGAACAGCTCCCAAAATCGACCCGCATCATATAGATATCACAATTCAAATATATAATTAAAGAAATAATTTTATACGCATGTCATGAATATGTATTGTGAAATATGAAATCTTATCCGATGGTGAAAATAAACCACTTGATTTTCATTAGAAGAATCCCACGTGGGTTTGTTGAGGACAAACATATATTTTTTAGACGTGGAAAAAATTCTTGTCCAAAATACTCATACATTTGTCACGCAATATATATATATATATATATATATATATATATATATTTACTGATATTGCTCTCAATTTGATGCAACTCCAATAGCTAATTTCTTTGGAGTAAAGGCATAGGTTGTAATTATTTGAAGTTCCGCAAAGTTTAGGTTGTAAACAACATTAAAAAAAAAAAGAAGATGTAAATATATAAAAAACAACCCGATAGTTTTTGGTATCAAAATTTTTTAATTTGTTAGCTCTTCAACCAAAAAAAAATGGCTATATAATAATTTTTTAGGAATGAATTATTTTTTCGCAAATCATCAAGAATTAGAGATGTTGATTAAATCATTTGGAGTGGTGCCGAAGATAGACACAACAAGAGTTTATTTGAGTATTCATCAAAAATTTCAATTTGACCCTTTGATATGTAATTTTATCATTGTTTCAGTGGGGTGATATGACCGCTTCCATTTTAAAACTATACACAAATATCAAATATTTTTTGGAAAATTTAGTTTTGATCCAGTTCGATCAAATAAGTATTAATTATGTTGCGAGCGTTTTACATGTCGATAATTCAGGGAGAGTGATCAATCATATATT
Source organism: Petrea volubilis (assembly GCA_026212405.1). Taxonomy (NCBI): domain Eukaryota; kingdom Viridiplantae; phylum Streptophyta; class Magnoliopsida; order Lamiales; family Verbenaceae; genus Petrea; species Petrea volubilis. The sequence continues at coordinate 27,587,093 of CM047872.1, read as the reverse complement.
GCACTTACCATATGATGTACTGGGTTCGACTAAACTAGGCATAGGTAAAAACTTTCCCAAATTTGTATGCATGAAAGTTTAATTGAATTGTAAATTTGCCGTAGACAAGGTCGATTTTAATATTTTCATAATTATTTTTCCATTTAATTGATAAAATTGTATTTTTCAAGGCAATTTAATGTTTAGAATTGATATATATATGTGTGTGTGTGTGTAGGTATTACAACTTTAACCAAACACAATTAATTAGTAGATACTGATAAAAGACCACAACACACATGTGAAAGAATTGAAAATAAAAAGATAAATAGTATTTTTCTTTAAAAGAAAATAAAATAAGTATTTTTACTTTTTAAAACAATAAAAAATTAAATGAGTTTTCATATACCTAAAAAAAAAATAATTTTCGTTCTTTATATTAGGAAGGTCATTTTGGTCTTTCCACTTTTAGTCGGCATTTGCATAAAACCCAAAATTGGCGGGAAATTATTTGCTTATACCTTTTTTTTTTTTTTTCAATCATTCAAAAACCCACTGAAAAACAATCAATCAATCAGAGATCTTCGTCGGAACCCTAGAAATGCCTCGCCGGCGGGGAGAGGAGGGTAGCCAGCAGCAGCAGCTGACCGCGGCGAAGAGGGCATATCACACCGCGGCGGAGGAGGAGAATCGGCAGGAGGAGGCGCGGTGGGCGAACGTCATCGGAGACATACTCAAGAACCGCGGCGAGTACGTGAATGCTCTCAAGTGGCTGCGCAAGGATTACGACGTCTCCGCTAGGTTCCTTCCGGAGAAGCAGTTGCTCCCGTCGTGTCAGTCCCTCGGCGAACTCTACTTCCGCCTCCAACACTACGAGGATGCCCTAAAATTTCAGGTAATGGAAGAAGAAACAATGGATTTCCAGCTTTTTTTTTGGTGGGTTTGTGCCTTTTGTTGGGAGGCTTTTATTCGACATTTTTTTTCTTTTTGTTGATTAGGTTTGAAATTTAATCAATTAATTCTTGATTGTATTTGAGAAGGATAGGTCTCTGGATGTTTGATGTTTGATTGTTGTATTTTTGGTTCTTTCATTATGGATGATTGAAAACTCATTTGATTAGAAGTTCTAAGTAAAATAATCTTGAAAGGGTCTTTCTATTTTGTATGGTAGTATTCTTTTTTTTTTTTTTTGGTAGGGTGTTTTTGTTATTTTGGATCTGCCGGGTGATTTTTTTTGAAAGTTCACCGACGATTTACTTTACTTTGTCTTTACATCAGAAGAGCGCTTTGGTTGCTAACATGGTATTAGGAAGAAAATCAACTGGGGATTGGTGAAACGTTTGCCATTTTGTCAACAGTTAAAAATTAAGAGTTTGATCATATTTGTGAAGCAGTTATCTAAAGTCTCTTCTGCACTTAAACTTCTAAGATCTATCAGGTTCCTGTTGGCATTTTGAATAATAGTGATCTTTTTAAGATTGTGCATTACCTGGAAGGAATATTAATAAAGCCTGCATATCTTCTTATCAGTTCACTCTTCGGATCATTCAAGCATTTGACTGACTTCAACTCTCTCTCAAGTCTGAACCTCTTCTCTACTTCTTTTACTTTTTTAATTAAATTCTTGTTAACTAATTCGTTGCAAATACTTGGGTGTTTCTTATGCAGCTTTTCTTCATCTTCTAGTGCTATCCTGCCTTGATCGTTTTCTTGCTAACTTTTCTGCTTTTTATGTGGCAGAAAAAGCATTTAGAGCTCGCCAGGGATCAAAATGACCTCGTTGAGCAACAAAGAGCTAGCACTCAGCTTGGGCGAACCTATCATGAAATGTTTTTAAAGTCTGATGATGACCATTACTCAGTTCGGAATGCCAAGAAATATTTCAAATCTGCTATGCAACTTGCACAAACTATCAAGGAGAAACCACCTTTCGAGAAGCTTTCTTTTATAAAGGAATATATCGATGCTCACAATAACCTTGGGATGCTTGAAATAGATCTTGATAACTTGGGCGAAGCAGAGAAGATTCTTAGCAGAGGATTAGAAATATGTGAAGAAGAAGAGGTCGTTGAGGATGATGGCGCACGTAGTAGGCTCCATCATAATCTAGGAATTGTTTACATGGAGATGAGGAAATGGGGAAAAGCTCATGACCATATAAAAAAGGATATATTTATCTGCAATCGAATTGGGCATCGTCAAGGAGAGGCAAAAGGTTACATTAATCTTGGTGAGCTGAATTACAGAACTCAAAAGTTCAATGAAGCCATTTCATCTTATCAAAAGGCGATTGAGTTGGCTAAATCATTGGAAGATGAGCGTGATTTAGTGGATCAAGGTAATCAGAATATTAAAATTGTAAGAGAAGCTATCAAAGTCATGAGTGAGCTAAAAAAAGAAGAGCAGAACCTTAAGAAGCTTCAGAGGAACATTGAAATGGCAAGAGGCCCAGAAAGTGCAAGGAACTGTCTTTTGAAACATAATGCATCCCTCGATTGCATTATTGAGAAATCAAGAATGGTTTTTGCATGGTTAAAGGTATGTAACCTACTATACTTTTTAAATCTTATCTCTCATTTGTACATCTAATTTACTCACCAATAGGAAAAGTATGATTAGAAAGCTCTTGGGATCTTGCATATAACTTCTGTTTTTGGTGGGAATTGAGATAAATGTATGCATGTATCTAGAAGGGTTTTGACTCTGATTATTTCAGATTATTTTCCCAATAAATTATTTCTTTTTATACTTTCATCCAATTGTTGAGATATTGACACATTATTTTATGGTCAAATTGTGCTCAGGTTCGTGAATATGGAAAAAAGAAGAAGAGGATAGCAAGTGAACTTTGTGACCACGAGAAGCTGAGTGATTCCTTTTTAGTCATCGGAGAGTCATACCAGAAGCTCCGGAATTTTGACAAAGCCCTTAAATGGTACCAAAAGGGCTGGGAAACCTATAGATCAATCACAAACTTCGAGGTGATTAATCTTATTAAGCCTCCTGGATGATGTCATTTTTCATTAGGAAGAGTCAGCAAGGAAAAATTTACTATTTGTCAACATTTTTCAATAACTGTATGATTATTATTTATTACAATTTGTGAATTGTATCCCATGGTTAAAACAGAGTATTGTGGAATCTAATTTGTTAGAATGTTCTAGTTGTAACGTTTTTGGGTCATTTTCTAACAGATAGGTAATTTCAGGGGCAAGCACTAGCAAAGATTAACATCGGAGATGCTTTGGACTCCAGGGGTGATTGGAAAGGTGCTTTAGATGCTTTTATAGAGGGACACAGGCAAGTAGCTTTACTGAAGATACCTTGTTTCTTGTCAATTAGTATCTGGCAAATTCGGTCTGATTTAATTTCTAATGATTCACTGGATTTTTGCTTTTCTCATGACAATTGTAGTCACAACTTGTTTTTGCGTTTTTTATATGTTCTCAAGATTCTTCTTTTATGCTCTCTCTCTCTCCCCCTCTCTCTCATACTCCCTCCCTCCTTTTCATACTTTCCATATCCCAATCATCTATCTATATATATGTGAGGATGTTAGCTTGCCTGCTTTCTGTGTTTTGATTTGCTATTGTAGATGGGAAATAAATGCATTGTGCATGTTTTTACTTGTAAGCATCTTTGATAAACATAGAGCTTTTCTGACACAATCAGTCCAGCAAAATCTGTGAATAAAGATTGTATTTAAATGCCCAATTTGATCTTTGCTGAAGATGTTGTTCTTTGTGGCAGGATTGCTGTGAAGGGAAACCTGACTTCCTTGCAGCTCTCAGCTCTAGAAAATATTCACTACAGCCACATGATTCGCTTTGATAACATTGAAGAGGCCAGGTAAATTGTGGTCTCATCCATTTTGACACCTTTGAACATTAGTCATAAAGAAAAATATTCTCGGGAAGGAAATGAATAGTAGTTAATCTGGATAATATCAGGCTTTTCATATATGTTCTGTGACATTGATGATTTAGGAATGTCAAATTTCTTTTGAGTTGTGGATTTAATATTCTCTGCCTACTTTACAGGAAGACGAAATTGTTAATTGACAAACTAAAGCAATCCAAAAATGAAGAGCCTGAGCATGACGGGGGCTTAGGGGATTGTTGTTCTGACACTAAAACAGAGTTGGACGACCTATCAGCAGATTATACGCTTGATGGTAGCTTTTCACCAAAGAAAAATGAACAGAGTCCCTTTAGAGTAAACTCTAATGATATTGATCATGAATCAAATGAAAACATACCTTCTCTACTTCAATCTAACAAAAGTACAGCAAAACAAAGCACTGCATGTGGAATTAAACCCAGTGCATGTTCCAGATCATGTGGATCCCCTACGCAAAGCATATCCAGGTCCTCTGGTAGTTTTACAGTTAACCGTAAGCGTGTACGAGTTATCCTTTCTGATGATGAAATCGAAAATGGGGAGGATCATTGCTCCGAAAGAATGGTTCGCAAGTGTCCAGCAGAAGGCATTGCAACTTCTGATGAATGTAAGCTGCAGACTCTGTATATTCTCTTTCTCAACATTTATTTACTGAAGGCAAAACATTGGTTGAACCTAGTCTCATGCATTACAGTAACCGGAAAATACGCCTCTAGTCCAGTTCATGAAGTCCAGGTGATAAAATCCGACAATTCAATCAATGTGATTTTCCCTGTCAATGAAAGCTTAAATTCTGGCTCTTATGTTCTTTAGGAGGATTCACCTGTCGCCTCAAGATGCACAGTTGGTGCTCGTGTCAATCTTGAGAATAGTAACTGTTCCAACAAATCCAGGAGTTCTATATTAGTTCTGCAGGATGCCAAAGATTTTAAAGTTGCAGGAGCATGTGAAGCTGTGGTTAATTCTAACACCCAGGGGAATGAAAACAGTTTTTATGTAGCCTCCTGCAATCTATTTCAAAATGAAATTTCCACTGCTGACATGCAGGCTGCTTGTGGTGAACCTCATGTGAGTATGATGAGAAAAACACCAAAGTTTATGTTCATTATCTTATGTTTGGTTCTTTCTGCTTTTAAATTTGTCATATTGCATAACAATTCTCAAGGCTTAGTATGATCCATGGTGCTTCTCTAAATGATTTAAATGGATTAAACATCCAGATTACCAAATTATCACATAGTTTTTATATGTCATGTCATTATGTTTGAAATACAAATATGTCGAAAGCATGACTGCTTGTTATCTATAGATGGTTAGTCATTTTGGTTAATTTGGCTAGGAGGCTGGTTGAAATGTTGCCATAAACATGTGCTTTTTGCTGATTATTTTTACCTGACTTGTTGCAGCAACATGTCACTTTCAAAATCGATCAAGAATTGGTACATATGGACCTGGATTCGTTTAGTGTTGGTGCTAAACTCGACATAGAACAGATGAAGGTTGAATTGGCATGCTTGTACTATTTACGACTCTCTAGAGAAAAGAGATCTAGAGGTAGGCAGTGGCTCTTGTCTCTTGACTTTGTTTTTTGTCTGTTAGCAACTTGTTAATGTTTCTGGAGCTTTGCTTTAGATTCTTCTCTGCGCGAGTCATTGAGTAGTTAAGCACAAACTTCCTAAAATTCCATTACCAGTGTTTTTGTGTCATCATAGAATGCTGAGGTTCACCTTGGATGTAAGAAACACACACTTGGAAGGAGAAAAATGCTTGAGCTGAGATCTCTGTATTGAGATCTTATCCTGCAATTCTAGGCCCTCATGAACTGGTTTTCCAATATATCTTGTCAATTGGTTGTAGATGGGCATTCATGTGTTCATTTATCGTTAAGTTCTCAGCTTCCCTGTGATTCTCCTTACTTTGTTCCTGCCTCCCGTTGTTAAAGGAGAACATGAAAAGCCTGTGTTGGAAACCACTTTCCAGAATCATTCAACTGAATTTTCCTAGTGCAAAAAAAGAAATATAAATATGCTACTTGCAAACTGTGTCCTTTAGTCGTAAGATATGGATTCCCAGCCGCTAATTCATGGTTCTATGCCTGCAGGCTTGGTGCCAGTCATTCAACATATGAAGTATGATGGGAGAATAGTTGACTCTATGGAAACATTATATAGTGTAAGAGATCATGCACCGGGAAAGGTCTGGATCGAGGTCTCCATTGATGGTATTCTTTTCAGCCCAAATGAAACTTTCTTGTATAGCTATTTGTTTACTTCTTCATTTAGTACTCTTCTCTATCATTCACCCACTTGCTAGTCTGAATTGAATGTTGCTGTCTAACATAACTGAATTGGAGAACGACAGCCGCGTTTCTCCAGCTTCAGCGTTGGCTGACAGGTTAAACCCAAATTGTACGGGACAGTAGACCAAGTGATTATGACAACTTAGATCATGATTACTCTCTAGAAACAGATCTGTACGTGCACCTGGGGTTAACCATTCAGATGACTTTCAGATGACTTTAACACTGGAACTTATCATGATAAAATCACTGCTGTATAAGCCACCACATTTACTTTTCTAATCAGGGTTTAGAGTCCATGCTAAGCACTTTAAATGCTTGCTTGGTGCAAGCATCAAGGGAGGAACTCATTACTCTATTCCACTACATTTTGTTTATCCTTTTAATACAACAACGACAATCGGTACAGGTTCTTTTCTAATGGTAAATTTGACAGTGCACTCAAAATACTGCAGTGACGGTGTCTGTTGCCAAAATCCTTTTCTATATTTATTTTCATCTTTAGGAACCTCACAAGTACCAAGTTATGGTTTTTTCTAAAAAGTCAAGAAGAAACCATTTGCCAAAAGAGGTGCTTCTCATTGCATGCTGCCTATTAATTGCTTGAAATAAGATCATGTTGTCACTTTTGGTGCCTTCAAACTTTTCTGGAGTTTGGATTAACTTCTTTCTTTTATGAAGAATATATTTTTCAGTTGGAAATCTGAGGCAATGTCTCGAGTCAACTAAAATCTTTCTGCCCATACTTGAACAAATCATTTGGATGCATTGAACATGCTCTAAAATGTGTAAGCAGGTTTTTAGGCTGCTCCATAGTCGGATGGGTTCTTCCTTTTCGATTGCACACTTTTGCTACGAATAAGTTTATCTTTCCTTATGCCTCTTGCTTGAAAGCAGTACTCAGTTTATGGGTCTCTCACAGGAACATCAGAATTTCACTTTAACAAGTTGTATTAGCGAAAGAGGTTGAAGATTTTGTATCCCTGACCTTTTTGGTTTGACAAAATATCTGGCTTACCGACCAAACTATTATTCTAAGTGTCACGTAAGGGCAGCAAAGAAGTGCTTCAATAGAAACTCTGTCTGCTTATCATGAGCAATTTTTGATGACATGATTCTATAGAAGTACCTGTTTATTTGAGTCTTCTTATATTGCTTTAGTGTGGGCATAGATTATTCAACACACCAGACCACTTGGATTACTCAGTAAGAATCTTCTTTCCCCAAGGGTACCTGCTAACCAGTTTTTCTATTTTGAACTCCAGACCTTCTATTATTAGCCAGTTCTTTGAAAATGTATTTCTGGTTCTGGCCCTACTGTGCTTTAGTATTAAAGCAAAAATAGGTGAAATTAATTTGATAGTAGTTGGAACTAAAGTGTGTAAAATGCATACGGAAGGTAGAAGCAACAAGTGGAGATATATTTTATGTATTTGGGCTATGTTGGTGAAGTTGGACCACTCCCTTAGCCAATTGTACTATAGGAGAATTCATACAAGACTATATGGAAGATATTTGACATGAGATTGAAGGCTATACATTATGTGGCTGGACTGAAGGTACTGGGATAAGCATATTCTTGGTCATTCTGCTATTTTATCAGACTCATGCATATGAGTGACTATTTTTGTCAGTTGGAAAACCCTAAACTAGCAATTTTGGATCCTCCGTTGCAATCATAGACACCACTTACTTCATTTTCAGTCTCCCTGCAAGAGAATGAATCTCCATTCATTCTTTGTATATCAAGTATGTAAACATACCTTTTTGGAGTGTTGGATGCAAAAATCAGACCCATCACATCATTATGAATCCATCGATGCTTCTTAGAAATTATGTGCTGGGGTTCTGAAATGTTATCTAAACTTAGCTCAACTAAGAAACACTGGTGCATTCATCAAAAAGCTGGCATGCATCTAAAGATGTGGTGTTTACTTTATGTTTTTGTAATCTGATAAATAAGAGTAACCATAAAAAGAATTCTATTTTATTGGATGGTTTTGTAAATTTGCACACTTAGGGATCGTCTTACTTTGTCAACAGTTATGGTGCCAAAACAAGTGATGAAATTGTATGTCGACTGCTGTGAAGAACTATCTGAACCACCAAATCGGGAAGTGGTCCAGAAGTTGTATAACTTAGAGGTAAGCTTTATTTCGCTGTGGTCTCTCTACTGCTGGATGAAATGATATCTGTTTCTAGTGATCCAAACAAGACTAAAGAATCATCATTTATTGTCATTTTCTTTGATGTAATCTTTGTCAGGTCTCGGAGGATGAAATTGTAGTTTCTGATTGTCAATTGCGAGATGTATCCGCATCACCACTATTGAATGCTTTGAAACTGCACAAGACACTTGCTGTCCTGGACCTGTCTCATAATCTCTTAGGTAAAGACCAGTTCTTCGACTCTATTATTTTTGCATGTTGAAGTTTGTATTTTCATATTTCTCAAGTGGCACCATCGTTTTCATTTCTTAAAAAATGTGTTTCAGGCAGTGAGGGTCACAGTAAAAATTGTTCTCTTTTCTTCAGTTTTCAAAATTTATCTTTGCAGGAAGTGGAACCATGGAGAAACTTAAGCAAGTATTCATATCATCAGGACAAAGTTATGGTGGTCTGGTTCTAAATTTGCACAGTAATCAACTTGGCCCATCTGCTTTATTTCAGGTTGTGTATTTCTTACTGTCGAACGATTGTCCATTTGTTAATTTGGATCTATTTTTAGATTTATTTCTCGTTGTGAAGAGGAATGATGCCAAACAACTAAGTTTTTACAGTTAATTATTCAAACTCCAGAAACTATCCAAAATTTCTCATTATCTAGTTTATTTCTTAACAAAGAACGAAGTGCCACATTCAGGGAAAATGGTTTTAGCGGGCTGTTGGGCCTACTGGGCTACATGTACACAGGAAAAAGGTGTTCTAATGTCATTATCATTGTCACCAGTGTTGTTTATTATTATAACAATGACAGTAACAATAACAGACATAATAATGGTTATTGTAGTGCGACTTGAGAATGATATTTCGTTCTTCAGATTGTGAACTGCATCCAAGTTCCAAAAAATACCCTAATCATTTCGTTATCATTAGTTATTATTATTTCAAGTCTCTTGGGTGGAGGGCGATGGTGATACAAAATAAAATGAATGAATAGCTCTGCAGAATATGTGATTTTCCTGATTAGCAAATGTTTGGTTTCTTCCGCCCTTAAAAGTATCATGTAAGGATAAGGAAATTAGGCGAAAATGTTGATAATTGTAGTGGTTAGATTTTCAAAAGACCTGGAATATTTTAAACCGTCAGTGTGTTGCTTGTCTCTTTGCAAAACATAAAGTGCCATGTAACGAACAGATTATAATGTACTCATGTCAAGCACTGATGCTGGAGTGTGGTTTAAGTGGTTGAATTTATGATAGAGCCAAATGTTAAAATAGATGAAAACTCTACTACATTAATAAGTTCCATATTCCAGTTAGATCGTAAGATATTTCTTTGATTTTAGATGTGGAATGAATTTAGTTTGTGGTAATTTTATTCTTTGTAAGAGATTGTAAATTAAAAAATGCAGGAAAGGTTGTAAGGGATGACTGTATGTAATCCAGAATTCAGTTATGAATATGCCATAGTTGATCCTCCAATTGGGTACTAGAACTATATTTTTTGATTCTTCCATCTTGACCAAAAGCACTTGAAACATCATGGAGTTTGAGTCTTAATATAGTTTTTTTACTCCAAAAGGAAAAATAAAGAAGAAAAAACACTTTAGGATGCAGGCGCAAATTTTTAACTAAATGCCTGAAATTTGAAATGCCTCTCAGTTCCCATCTGAAGTGCTTAAATTATTGTAATTTTCTCAGAGATCTGCAACCAGTTAAGCTTGATAATTTGATTAATATTGGACTCTAAATTTTATGGTTTTGCTAAACTATAACTTTCCAATGAGTCGCCGAATGACGTAACTCCATATTTCCCTTGTATGTTTTGCTCTTTCCTTTTCAGATTTGTGAATGCCCAGCACTTTATTCTCGATTGGAAGTTCTCAACATCTCTGGAAATCGTTTGACCGATGCTTGTGCATCTTACCTGTCAACCATACTTCGAACCTGCAAAGGTGTCGCTCAGTTGAAAATTTTAGCATCATGTTGTTATTTAGTGTTGTTTTTCTGGTTGTCGCTGGTTAAGTGTCTGCACTCTGCTGAACTTGAGCTGAATTAGAAAAGGGGACATAGGCTGTGTGGTGAACAGTTTGACAAGTTTTCTCTTCCTTCATGGAGAAATTCTCTGTTTTGCAGCTCTTTATAGTTTGGACATAGAGAAATGTTCAATCACATCAAGAACAATTCAAAAAGTTGCTGATTCACTGGATTCAGACTCTGTACTTACACATCTTTGTATAGGTAGCTTCTACTTCAAAAGATAATCTTAGGCGCAACTTTATGGTTTTCTAACAATTCTGGAACCTTTCTTCTGGTTGAACAGGACGCAACCTTCCTCTATCTGGAAATGCAGTAACTTATCTTTTGGGCAAGCTTGCCACTTTAAACCGGTCTATAGTTTATGAATTTATGTTCCTAGTTTTTCTCTGTGGATTGCAATACATGCGTGATGTGGATATCAAACTGGTTATTCTGCCTTTTTGTAGGTTTCAAGAGCTCAATCTAAATGGGATTAAGCTAAGTAAGCCTGTTTTTGATAGCCTTTGCCAACTTGCAAAGGACTGTTGCTTGTCTGGATTGCTGCTGGGAAATACTAATATTGGAAACGTAAGTTTTAATCTACCTTGTATGACAGTTTATAGGTGCTGGCATCACCTAAGATATACTTGCCACTCTGTCAGAAGTTTGTTTAATGAATATTTATAAACCTGGGTTTATGTTCAGTTACAGCCGCTCATGTATTCACTTTATATGATGAGAGATAAACAAGAAAAACCTACCATGAGTGGCCAAACCATGTAATCCTTGCCCAGCATGTTGCTTTTACCTCATCTTTCATCAATTTTGGCTAGTTCAACCCTAACCTCATAGGCTCATATGGTTGAAAGTCTTTTGGACCTTGAACTTATGGTACACAACTTACCAGTTGATGTTGAACTTTCTGTGTTGGTGACCTTTGTGCTTAATCTAATCACTCGAGGATGTTTTTCAGGAAGGTGCGATACAGTTGATTGAACCATTATCCAAAGACACTCAAGAACTGGTCAGGCTTGATCTCTCATTCTGCGGACTTACTCGTGACTTCATTGTCAGGCTCAGAGAAGAAGCATGTCTGATTAGTGGTATCCTTGAGTTGAACCTTGGTGGAAATTCAATCATGAAAGAGGTTTGTTTCTTTCTAATATTGTACCATACTGGAGCCTTTATTAAGCTAAAATTTACTAATTGCTGTTTCATAGCAACTTTTATAAATAAACTTAAAAAGAGATATAGTATAAATTTTCTTCAGTTCTGGTCTTTTCGTACAAGTAACAGCAGTGCCAGCCCATAGTTTATCTACATATGATCTTAGGGTATGTTATAAATACTAGCGAATTCATACATGATGTGCTAGTCTTATGTTAACTGGACGAGATAAAAGAAACATCCTATCTTGCTCTAGATGGCACGTTAGTTCTTGCCTCTGTTCTTTCGGTGCCAAGTTTAGAAAACTTGGTTTAGTGTCTTCGAGCTCTTTTTGATATAACATACTCATCATTGCTCGATGTTTACAAGGAAATCAAGTATTCAAGGGAAAGCTTCTAAGCATTCATTGTGATGAATCGTTTTCTAATGCTATCATGTTGTATGCTCATTTGTGTACGTCTTGGAGGATTGATAAGCACTATGATCTGAACAAATTTTGCTTCCATGAGTTCGCATTGCCATTTATCAGCATTACGAAACATAAATTGAAACACAAAATACAGGGTTGCAATGAATTGGCATCTTTACTCCGCAATCCCCAGTGTTGCTTGAGAGTTCTGGTGGTCTCCAAATGCCAACTTGGTCTTGCTGGTGTCGTTCACATGCTTCAAGCACTATCAGATAATTGCTCTCTCGAAGAACTCAACCTGGCTGACAATGTTGATCCGGGCGAAATTCAAGCTCTAACAGAAGGCTTCAAATCATTGGAGGAAACGTGCGCCCTACACACGAACCAGCTCGAAGTTGCTGACAGTGAAGATGATTTAGCAGGACCCGAAGCCACGTTATCCGGTTTGGAAGATGGTAATTTATGCACATCCCCGAAGAGAATTTCTCTTTCAGAAAGCCGGTCTGTGCAAGAACTTGCTGATGCTGTTAGAGTGGCGGGAAATTTGAAATTATTGGATCTTAGTCGTAACGGGTTCTCTCAAGATGTGACAGAAACTTTGTATTCGGCGTGGTCCTTGGGTGATAGAACTGTTGTGGCTCGGAGACACGTACACGAAAGCACTGTCCATTTTTCGGTGCAGGGAAACAAGTGCTGTGGCATCAAGCCCTGCTGCAGAAAGATTTGAGTCCCCTCCTCAATTGTTTGTGAAGGTAGAGATGGAGATTTTGTAAGTAAAGCCAATGCAGACCAGAGTTTAGAGATATATTTTTACACTTTAATTTATAGTTCAGTTGGATGTATATATGGGCACGAAATTTGTGAAGATCTTTTAATTTATCAATCGAAGTATGATTGGGATTGAATGTTTTTGTGAATTCTTGGCCAAAGACATGGATTATTATTAACATGACATTTTCCCTTGTGAAGTATGTGGTAAAATAAGCCTATGGGCCTTCGGTTTAATGAATGTACACTATTTTTAGAGGCGCGGCAAATTTATCGCTAGAGGAGTTCGAAACCTAGTAGTGTATATATGGCGAGTGTATGCGTATTATAAATATGTAAAATAGTGTAGGTGGGGTTCATGGCATGAGAAGTATAGCATTATGGGATGTTGAGGGCATCAACTTGGTGGATAACTTGTGACAATATGTTGGTTGGTTATTGTTGTATTTCTAGAGACTTGTTTAGGAGCGGCAATGTGCATTCCAATTGCATGAGTTTTTCTCCTAATTATAAAAATGAGGGTGCAAATTTCTAAATTATAATTTACCCAAATATATTCTTTATTGCTGCATTGAAAACAAACTATTGATGTCACCATCACTCACTCACTCATTTATAAGGGAATTTTTTTTATATGAATTGAATGTTTGTGTTTCACTCATGCAGTAAACAATTCAAATTTAATTATATTTTACACGTATTTATGAAAATAATAATATATAAAATATGATTAAATTTAAACCATTCAATACATACATTCGGCTTATAGAAGAAATTTTCATTTATAGTTTAAAGTCAAGATTCGAATCCTAACAGCATGTACGTGTAGGTGGTGTGTGCGTATTTTATATATATATATATATATAATTGTATCTAAATATATATTATATCACCAATGTAAGCCCCCACCTCCCAAAAACAGCCAAAAAAAACAAAGAAAAAAGAAAATAAAAGGAAAAGAAAAAGAAAAATAGCTCAATTACCATTATATCCTTTGGAACAAGGGTTCATAAAAATGTTAAAAAATTAATTTTGTGGTAAAAATGTTGAAAGTAGTGTGAATCCGTTTGTTCCTTAGGTCTTTTGTGTTGTTCGAGAAACAGAGATGATATCAGTTTTGGGTTGAAGGACAGAGTTCAAGGGTTTAATGCCTTTGCCTCTTTTCGAGCTTTTCCATGAACGAAACCTCTCCAATCCTGAGGTATACTCTCTCTCTCTCTCTCTCTCTCTCTTGTTTTTTTGGGGGTTGGGGTTGGGGTTGGGTTTGGGGGTGTATTGCTATACAGGTCTTGATTCTAATTCTTTTGTGTTTTATTTGCTGTTGTTGCATTTGGGATTGAAAGTGTATTTGCATTTAGATTGAAGGCCACAAATGTGTTCTCTTCCATGTGATAAAGGTAGCATTTTTCGCATTTTTCACTCTTGAAGATTATGTGTGAATGAAGCTAGATTTTGGTTCTGCATGAAGTAGGACAGTTTATTGGGGGGTTTTCATAACATTATATCTAGAAAATGGACGAACTTTAACAAAATAATTTAGAAACAAGGACTTTGGCAGAGTAATGCAAGTATTTTTTTTTTTTTTTTTTGACAAAATGTAGACGCATTGAATAATTGAAGGAGGTTTTTTGACTTTTTTCTGAAGTTGAAGATTTGAACTGGAATGTTAGTTTTGTGGGTTCAATGTATGTTGTATTTGTAGTTTAATTAGGTAAGAACGAAAAAATTAAGACTGGGATACTGTTTAGTAGGTAGTTAGGGTTTGAAAATGGGAGTTTCTGTATTGTACATGTTTTTTGTATGAAACTTTATGTTTGTTCATGCATTAATTCTGAAACTTTACAAATATTTTTTTTTCTTGTTTTGTTTACAGTGATGGGAGCTGAGCTTGATCTTCTTGTCCACTACAAGGATGATACGTTCAAAATCCAAAATGTGAAACCCGAAAGGTATAAGCTAAGAGATTTATTGGATGATATAATTGCTAAAGGCCTTTCAAATGTGCCAGGTGTATGCCGCGAGAATGTTTCTGTTAGTTATGAGAGTAAAATTGGCCGGAGGGTAGATAAGAGGAGGATACGGACTGAGAGGGAGATGAAGCCTATTTTCAGGACTAAAAAGAAAGAGATTGACTTATATGTGGAGTTAGAGAATGTGGGTGCCCTGATTGCTGTTGGGGATGCTGTGAGTGATCATTTAGAAAGTGAGGTAGAGCTGGGGGAGGAATTAGATGGAAATAGTTTAGAATCATCCCTTATAGCAGGAATGGAAATAGATGAGGATGATAAGGACGATTGCATTTCTGGGGATGAGAGTATGTCTAGTTTATCTGGTTGTGAGATTGATTACCATTATGAGGCTGAAAACATGTCTGATGATGAACCCATTGCTAGATATCCTAATAGGAATAAAGTTATGGTGCCTAGCAATCCTTTGAAGAAAATCAAGTTGAAAAAGGGAATGTTGTTTGCTAATGTTAAAGCATTTAGGAAAGCACTAAAGGAATATGTAATTAGGGAGGGGTTTGAGATCGTGAGGGAGAAAAATGAGAAGGCTAGGGTGACTGCTAGATGTGCTGCTGATGGTTGTCCTTGGAGAATACATGCTTCGCCTTCCCGTGATGGCAGGTATATGATCAAGACTTTGGTGGCTAAGCATAATTGTGTAAGGGTTGATAAAGTAAGTGAAGCAAATGCAGCGTGGATGGCTGAGAGGTTAGTTGATGTTTTAAGAAAGAATCCAAACATGACGCCTAGAGAAATGAGAAATGAGTTGAAAAGATATGGCATTAGTCCACAATACATGCAATTGTACAGGGCAAAGAAAAAGGCTATGGAGACTATTGAGGGAAATCATAAGGAGTCCTTTTCAAAGTTGACAAAGTATGCTGAGATGGTCAAGAGGACTAACCCTGGAAGTGTTGTTAAGATGCAGTATTGTATGGAGGGAGATGCCATTCCTGCTACACCCACCTTTAGGAAAGTGTTCATGGGCTTGCATGCCTTGAAATCCAATTTTCTTGAAGGCTGTAGCCCCTTCTTGTCGTTTGATGACTGCTATTTAGAAGGGCCATTTGGGGGAGTTCTACTTGCTGCACTTGGCATTGATGGTAACAATGGTCTATTTCCATTGGCATTTGCTGTTGTGGACATGGAATGTAAAGAAAATTGGGGCTTTTTGGTCCAATGCCTTCAAGAGATGTTGGGAGGTTTCAACCCTGACCGGCAATGGACATTTATGACTGATGGACGAGAGGTTAGAACTGCTATTATGTTATGTTACAGAATTTTAATGTGTTAAAACAAAAAATTATGAGGCTTGCAATGTTGTACTTGCAACTTATTTGATACATGAATGCCGTATTTGTAACTTATTAAGTTTGTTTTTGGCTGCATACAGGGACTAGTGGAAGTCATTAGTGAGCTGGTACCCCATGCTATTAACAGGAAATGCTGCAAGCATATTTATGACAATATGAGGCAGTATTTCCCTGGAGCAACGGTGAAGAAATTGTTTTGGCGTGCTGCAAAAGCATATAATGCACATGATTTCGATGATGCCATGTTGTCACTTAAGGACTTAAATCCTGCTGCATTTGACTGGCTCATGAATATTGAGGTTACCTTATGGGCTAGGCATGCATTCAATTTGGAATTGAAAATTGATCGTGTCACGAATGATATTTCTGAATTTTTCGATCATTGGGTTGGGGATTTGACGTCAAAGCCCATTCTTACTTTGTTGGACGGTTTGAGATCAAAGTTAATGAATAGAATTCATACTCGGTATGAGAAGGGAAAGAAGTGGAACAGCCTCGTAACTGCAAAAGTGTTGAAAAAACTGAATGACACTGAAGCTGAGTCTACTAATTGCAAATTACTAGCTGCTAGCGATATTCAATTTGAGGTACGTGAGCAGGACACACATTACATTGTCAACTTGAGAGAGAGAACTTGTAGCTGCAGAGCTTGGGATGTGCGTGGGGTGCCATGCAGACATGCTGCATTGGCCATATGCCACAAGAGAGAATCACTCGAAATGTATACAGACCCAAGTTTCTATAAGGACAAGTATTTGATGGCGTACAGCGAGAAGATCAATGCTGTTCCGCACCCAAAATTTTGGCCTGTTATGAATGTGGAGCCTGAAGTTGTGCTACCTCCATCATTTAGAAGACTTCCAGGCAGACCCAAGAAAAATAGGAAACGAGAGCCTGGAGAGGGTGCGAGGCTTAAGATACTCTCATTGTTGAAGTGTAGCAAGTGTGGCGGCTGTGGACACAACAAAAGGACATGCGGAACCGGTCCTGTAAGTACGAGAAAAAGGGACAGTACACATATCCAGACATCCGATGTGTCTAATCAGGTTTTGTTAATCATGCATCTGCTGATATAATAACTTTCATCAAGAACATGCATGATCCATCAAATTTCTCTGTTGATTCGCAGGAAGACGGTGATATCCCTCTTGCGGAATTCATTGCTGCGATGAAGAGGAGTAAGAGGACGGCCAAAGATGCAGAAGCCATCAATGGCGAAAGCCAAGGGGCACTACTGATTGCTCCAGCCGAGGTCCGATCACTTGTGCAAATCCCAATAGTCCAATGCTATCAGATCATGTTTTCCTACTTTGATGTCCATAGGCGACTCCACAACCATGCTAGTGGGGTCACGCGACCCCACTAATTTTTTTTCCTATTATTATTTATATATATAGCCTTTGACCCGACATTAAAATTTTAAAAATGCATGATTGTCCCATTATCCATAGTCCAAATAATAGATAAATTAATTGACCCCTATCATTGACAATTCTGGAGTAGCCACTGTTGAGGTTTGAATAATTTCACTTTCCGTGCAGACTTGTGATCCAGCGCCCGATTCGATTCTAGCTCTTGCAGAACCGGTGTCCAAGAAAGATGAGGACGACGACGTGCCTGTTGCGGACGATGAAGAGCAAAAGAGTAATAAAAAGAGGAAGCAGAAGAATGATGCAGAAGAGGCTAAATGGGAGGTGGGTCTAGTGAAAATAAAACAGTATGCAAGAAGAAGGATAAAAGAACATTTTGTTTCTTGATGTTTTTTGAGAATGTAAATGAAGCCTTTTGCTGACAATGGTGAGCCTGAACTTTGGTTCAGTTTTAGACTCATTTTTCATGTAATTAATTTAGTTGATGAGCCTGTTTGAGGTGGGGGAAATATTGTACTGTCAAATGAGTCAAATTTCACTTTTGTCATTTGAATTTAAATCTTGAATTGCAAAAGGCTGCATCCTCGTATATATGTGTATTTGTTTATTTATTTAGGGATGAAAACATTGCTTTTATATATTTTTAGATGAATTTTTGCGAGTTGCACTTTAGAACTTTATATTTTGTTATATTTAACCCCTTCCGGTCATTTTTTGACAATAAAATGAGCTCTCGTATAAGGACGCGTGCCTTATTTCTATTTACTTTTATTGTCGCAAAATGACCGTAGGGAATTAAGTATAAAAAATATAAAGGTTAGATGGTAAAGTATAACTTGTAAAAATTCGTATGGCAATGTGTAAAGAAATACCATAGTTTGTTGGTTGAGTGTTTTTATCCTATTTATTTATTTAATGAGATCCTCCCATCTGTCATTTCTTGTCAAAAATTTCAATACGACTTTAATGTATAATATTTGTTTGATTTTTATTTCTTATTTTCAATTTTGACGTAATTTGTAAAAATTGTGATGAAACATTAACTTATTGGACAAAATTTTCAAAAGTTATGCTACCAATTTCCCTACTGCTCATGTTATTCAACATAAAAATGCAATTTTTTTTATCCACAATTTGCATTAAAAACAAGTAGAGTTAAGGCGATTTTATTAAAAAATAAATAGTAGTTGCAATAAAAATTTGCTGAGGCCATTGATAATTAATGAGATATATATTTCTTTTTCCTTCAAAAAAGAATTTGAAATAAAAATTTGGTCAAAATTGATACAAATATTGGAGGAGTCCTCGTAGGACTAAAAATGCTATATATATATATATATATATTTAATGTCTCATGATCACAAAATCACTCATGCTCTTAATACTAGAATATGTCGAGCAAAGGCAATTATTTATTTGTACACGTATACTAATGATAGATATATATATATATATATATTAATTTATATATCTACAATCTACATGATTTCATCTTTTTCCCCTTTAATGATAAGATATTTAATCATATTCAAAATATACATATTAGAAATGAAATTTTATTTATTTATTTATTTTAAAAAAAAAACACTTGTTAATATATATATATATATATATATTTGAAATTTCTTTTATGACTACAAATTCTTCATTTTTATCTTAGAGATATTTACCAAAAACTTCTTGAGGTTTTTTCCAATTATAAAGAAACACCGACTATTGAAATTACAATCATCGCAACCGTTAGTTGCCCTAACCTCAAAATATCCTCCTATTTATTCGTGTTAGGGGGATAACTGTAATTTCAATAAATAGAATGTATTTATTGTAACTGAGACAAATTTTAAGAGATTTTCGATAATTATCCTATTTACATTCTCTATGAACTTTTATATATACTAGCAGGTGTAACACATTCTATGCGTGTGCAAAATAGGAACGAAATATAATTTGATTACATGTTTAATAAATTTATAATTTTATATATTTTGAAAATTTTATATAAAAAATTAAAAATGATTGAAAATTAAATTTATATTTAATGAAAAACAAAAAAAAATTGAAAATTAAATTGAGTTTTATTATTAAAATATAAATAAAAAGATAAAGTAAACTAAATATTGAAGATAAAGATATGAGAAAAGAATAAAGAGAAGAAAATAAAGAGAAATGATATATAACGATGAAAATAGGAGAAAGAAAAGTGACAGAAAATAAGAGAGAGGAAAGAGAAAAAAATAAAAGGAAAAGCAAAAATGCCAGATCAAAGATACAAGTAGTTATTAGAGGGTGTTAGTGCTTTATAATATATATATATATGATTAAATTGTCAATGAATATTTGTATAAAAGTAATACCACCAACAACCCCCTTCATTTCGTTTTTCTGATACAATACCAACAACAACTTTAGCGAAGTATAATCATGGCAAGTTCAAAATCACAAAGGTGACACCTTTAAACTATTAAGAAATTAATTACAATAGTTGATTATGAAAATTAAGAGATAATAAATTCAAGCTATCACCGATTCCAATTTTTTTTGATGCAATTATCTCGGGACATCCTATAGATATCAACCGGAAAATACCTCCATGCACATGCACACACTCACTCAAAAAGAAAGGGATAAATAACAAAAGGGTTTAAATCCAGGACCTTCCTCATACTACATTCGAATGCCCATCACTCGGCTTTAAACTCAGTGACTATCACCGATTCCAATCAATACTATTTTTTTCATAATTGCCCCACATATGCGTCAAATCACACACCATCATAAGAAACAAAGAATCGTGGAGGTAATAGTAAAATCAATAGCTGTTACAACAATAATAATCATAATAATTACAAAAAAGTTAAGTTAAAAATAATTGAAAAAAACAATTATAAACCTCCAAAAAAATGATTGATTAGTCTTTTCTTCTTTTTCCTTGACCATAATTAAAGAATAAGAAAAAACACAATCATCACGCATGTTTTAGGACAGACTTTGGGCCCAAATAATTCATAAATGGCCCATAGAAGCTCCTTGGGGCCCATCCATGATCGCCCACAAGAGCCCTAAACTTTTTTTTTAAAAGAAAAAAATATTTTTATTTTTGTTTTCAAAGAAAAAAAGGATAAAGGGCTCGTTTGAATGAATATAAAAAAGTGCTTGTCGAGTTATTTTTTTAATAGTTAAATAATTTTGTATTTAAATACAGTAATTTAAAAGTTTGAAAAAAAATGCAATTCTTTAAAAGCTAATTGAATAATTTGGTTTAAAAAAGAAAAAAAAGCTACCTCCGACTTTTGCTTTTTTTTTTTTTGAAGAGGTCCAATTAAACACTATTTTTTTCTAATAATTTTTTTTTTTTGAGAAATAAGTGTTTCGCTTTTAAAAAAATCCCATCCAAATGGGCTCAAAGAGGGACAAAAAATTGCTACCTTATTGTTGCCCTTAATTTGAAATTAGTAATTAGTGATTGATTGACTGATAAATATCATGAACTCAAATTGAAACGTAATCGATCGCTCTTTATAAATAGAATAAATTTAAACTAAAAAAGAAAAAACTGTGCTTTTTAAGTGCATTTCTTTTTCTACACCAAATCCACTTCTACATTGAATTATTAGGGTCGATTGATGTTTATAATTTATTCCCTTTCCATCTAGTTAACAATGAATCAAATCTATGTTTATCCAAGAAAAAAGTGCATCAAATGCGTGCATTTAGATTTTATTATAGCATTGATGCCCCATAATGGCCCCATGTATATGCACCGTCTCTTCCAAGGACCAATTATTAAATAGTTTCTCAACTTTTCACACACACACACGCACTCACATATATATATATATATATATATATATATCAACTATCAATTGATTTATCGGGATGAGACACTAGATCCCTTAAGTAATGTTCATAATTTGAATTTTTGAGTTGTGAATGGAACAAATGAGTTGGGAGGGTCGTCCTCATAATAGACATCTCTAGTACCCAATTCAAATTTGTCGACAAATGAATCGAAACGAATAGTTAAGATCAATATATATATATATATATATATATATATAGAGAGAGAGAGAGAGAGAGAGAGAGAGAGAGAGAGAGTTGTATAATAGAATGATTGACTACTTTTGGCCTTGAAACGGGGAAGTGATTGAGGGACATCAAATGACAATAAAAAAGATCATCAAACCTCTTATTTTAAAAATCATAGTCAAATTTAGATTTAATGATAGTCAAACGTGACACCAACACAGGGCCCCCTTCACGTTTCAAAAAAAAAAAAGATTTAATTTGAACTTTAAAGCATTTTATTGAGCTCTTAATTTTGATTGTTACAACCCAACAACTCCCACTCTCAAAGTTCATTACTATTCATTAAAATTATATATATATATATATTTACATATTTTTAATAATAATACTCGTATATATTTCAATCAATTATAAATATATTAAATTCAGTACAAACTATTACATCAAATTCGATAAATAATCAAGTACACGTGAACTTCTATTTTTAAGGCATTGTGCTAAAAGTCATATTATGTTTGTTTGTTTGCATGAATAACAAATAGACCATCATAAATCTTAACTCATCTATTATTCGGTTGCCTTTTTTTTTTTTGTGAAATATATTCGATTGCCTATTTTTGTAACTTGCAATAAATATTAAGATATCAATTTCGTTAATTGATATACCTTATAAAAGAAATCATTGATTAATATTTATAGTTAATTTCAAATAAATCGAGCTCAAGTTCAAGCTCGATAAGCCAGAAAAGAGGGAGGGGTCGGGGGGGGGGGGGGGGGGGGGGGGGGGGGCGCTTGAGTTCAAATTTTCAATTATTTTATCATGTTCAAACTGCAAGCTTGAGTTTGAACTCGAAAATTAATATATTATTTATAATTATATATAGTTATATAAACATTAAATTAAATATTAAAAAAAAGAATTATTTTGCTTGAGTTTGGCTCGAAAATAATACAAGCTCAGCTCAATTTGAAATATTCAAATTCGAGTTCGAACCTTTGTTGAGGTGGATCGTCTGGCTTACGACCAGTCTCGATTCGTTTTGTAACCCTATTATGGAGGAGTTCACCCTGGACCTTTCGCTAAATGAACGAACCGAAATGCCAGTTTTTAAAATTAAATAATAAAATTATGGGGTATTACAATTCACAACATAATTAAGTTGAATAATTTATATATAATTTCATATATTTATGTTTAAAGAAAAAAGAAAAAAAAAAAAGGCAAATTGAGCTCGTGTAGGACTTGTCAATCTTTTTCTGAATGGGCTTACAGCCACAAATGCACGTTACACATCACTTCTTTAAATTCCTATTTTTTCCTTTGAAATTTCATTATCACTTCTCTATTTGAAAGGGACCAAGACAATGTTCCATTCAATAAATTCTAGCCCATATATGGGTCTATCGAACTCAATTAGTCATATCGTAAGTATTATCATATTTGTTAGATATGATTGGTCGTGTAAATTAATTATAGAATAAATATAAATTATTGGCCATGTATATTGATACTAATTCGATTGAATTGATGTGAATTGAAATTGTTTAGTTCTAGTATTCTAACGCAACCCCGACCCCCACCTTCAATTTTTCTTGTTCTTTTGGAACAAAATATAATTTCTTTTTACGTCTGGCATCACTGCAAGAAAAAGGAAAAATTGTTCGTGATTATATATATATATATATATATATATATATATATAGTGATAAAAATTCTTATTTTGTCATAAAAATGATCTTAACAGGGTCGATGGTGACAAAAATCATTTTCAAGTTGTGATGATTGAAAGTTAGTGCCTTTATAATGACAATTTAGTAACAAGAACATTAAAATGATACTAAAAACTTTTTTTTATCATTAAATAATCACTTTTTAGTGTCATTAAATCTTGTTACCATTAAACTATATTATAACGAAATAAATAGTACTATCGGTGAACATATCATTAGTGACAATTTTTCGATCACGACATCTAATTTTATGTCATTAATATTGTATTATCTTTAGTAGCTTAATTTTTATCCCTGTCCTTAGTTTAATGATAATTAAATGTACCTAAAATGAGATTAAAAAAACATGTTCTTGTGGTTAGCCCTTCTTTAAAAAAAAAAATCCTTTTTTGAACAATAGGTATCTTCCATTTTTTCAAAAAAAATAAAATGTGTCTCTATCAAAATTACCACTGATCATATAATATATATATATATATATGTGTGTGTGTGTGTGTGTGTGTTTGTATAATGTTATTTAACTACATAAGTTTAGGAAAAAAAATTTAAAAAACAATCTTGAGAAATTATCACATCTCTAAAAGTTGATGAGAGTCCACTAGTGGTTAGTAATAAGTGGCACCCTATTGACAATCACTAGCTCTCTTTACTTTTACCTATTTTTATCATTGTGATAAAATGATTATGTAGGATAAATAGTGAACCATAAATAGGATTCCCATTTTATCTGAAATCATTGTATCCATATATATATATATATATATATGTTTATATATATAGATGAAATTATTGTAATTAATGAGCTATTTCTAAGGCTTTTATTTTGCTATATATTGGGCTTTTTTTCGAGTAGCCACGTGAAGGGTTTGTGATGAACAAATTAATAATTATAAGATATTGATATAATCGTGATTTTGAGTAGATGATAATTAATTAATAAGAGGTGTATTAGTTACTATACAAAAAAAAACATAGTAATAATAAGACTTTGCTTGTTAATAATTTGTTTAATTCCATTGTTAGTTTTTTTTGTTTTTGTTTATACAATTATCTCGGTACACTCTATAAATAATTTTATTGTTAGTTAAAATCATTGAATTGAAAGAAATATAAATGAGATAGCACCATGTATTATGGAATAACGACTATTATTCATTTTTCTAATTTGTCATATTATTCCTTTAAAAAGCTAAAATTCATTAGAAATTTTGAATTAAAATACAAAAGGAAAAAAAAAATCTAAAAGATTACTTAAAATCGTTTCGACTCTCATATATCGAATTAATTATATATAAAAAAGATAAATCTCTCATATATGAATTTTACTTTTAAACTATATATTTCGTACTATATATATATTTCGTAACTTTTATACTGTGGATTCAATTTTTCGTGAATATCAACATCATTCTAATTGTATACTAATTTTTTTTTACTGTATGTTAGTTCCTTTGCATTTTTTTTTTTCATTATCTTTAATATTTAATTATCATAAGTTATAATAATTTGTTCTTCATTTATAAAAAATCACTATTACTTCGAATGATAATGAAATTTAACATTTTATTATTTGAGACAAAGCCTCACTCATGATAATATTTAATTTACCTCTTACCATATTATCCATTTTAGAAGCCTTGAAAATATAGAAAAAAGAAAACCAAAACACTTGGAAGTTTCATAATAAAATTTTGGGTTAAAAACCGAAAAAGTAGTCAATAATAACACGGAAAATTTTAATCCAGACTTGCCTTGATCATCAAATTAGTATTAATTACGTGACTGGTGTTTTATATTTATATTGTGAAATGATCAATTATTTGATAAATATAATACGCTTTTTATATAATTTATTAGATCCGATCAAATCCGATCGGAATAGGATTTTTCATAAAAAGACTTGTGAAACCAAAATAAGAAGCATAACATAAAACACTAATTCCTTGTGAATCAAGCAATATATCATAATTATTATTGTACACAAATTCAGAACATTACGTGCACTGCAAAACAAGTAAATTATGACAAATATATATATACATGTATATATATATTTCTATATTGATTTGAAGCTGTCAAATGATGAATATTATCGAAATTGTACACACACACACACACACACACCAAGAATAATTAATCATGCCATAAACAGTATATCTAATCATTTTCTATCACCATTATTCACAAATAAATTTCACAAAAAAAATTTAAAAAAAAAAGAATTATATTTTTCTGCATGTATAATCCTTGTTTACACATGAGATACCAAGTATATATACAGGTACATATAATTTCACCATGATTACTCTCAAAAAAAAAAAAAGCAAGGAAAATTAAACATGTTAATTAATTAATTCCAAATACTAGCCAAAACAAAAAGCTAGTCAAAAATAATTAATTAGCTTATATAAAAGTAGTTTCAAAAGATGAAGGCCCCTTCATCAACTCCATATATACGATCGTATATATGTACGTATATATGGAGTATATATCTACGCCAAACCTTGTAATCCAAGCCAAGAAAAACCAAAAAAAAAAAAGAAAAAAAAATGAAGGGATCGATGATCTTATACCATGTACATTCACAAAAAAAAACTACTTTTGATTTTGTTCATGGCTCCAAAATCTGCCGAGAGAGAGAGAGAGAGAGAGAGAGAGCAAAACAGAACCCAGAAAGTTTCATCAAATATTATGATAATCGTCAAGGAAATCTCCAGCTTTGCAGGCCAAGATCGTTGTGTTTTCTTGATGGGCCCGATACGGGCACCCATCTCTTCGGCATGAAATTGAGAAAATGGCCTTCATTTTGTTGATTCTGGGGCTGTTTTGGTCTGAATCTGAATGCGTTTATCGTCGTTCTTGATCCATTGCAGCGGCCGAGAAAAACCAGGATGATGACGGTGAACACCAAGACTGCCCTGGTGGTTCTGGTGGTGGTGGTGCTGCTGCTGCTGCTGCAGCTGTTCATTTTTTTTTTTCACACACAACAGACTCTGGTGATGATTTGTGTGGCTTTAGTGTTTTGAAGCTAGAAGAGCTGAAAACATGGATTGATTGAATGAAGTTTGATTGTAGTGTGTGTGTTTTTGGGATTTTGAAGCTGCTTAGTAGTCTGTGGGATGCACACTAGGTGTTTGTGTGAGTGTCTATGAGAGAGAGAGAGAGAGAGGGGGTGGTTGTATTTGGTGAGGTTTGAAGCAGAGAGTTGATGGAAAAGCTAGAAATGGCTTTTTGAACGAGTCTAATTGGTACACAATAGATGGACAACAAAGCTATTTAGCCATACAAGCATGAATCAAATGATTAAAAAACAAAATTTCAAAAGGTGATAGGAGAAAAATAAAAAGAGATTTTGATTTATTATTATTATTATTATTTTTGTGAAGCACCTTGAGAACAACAAGAGAGGAAAAAGTGAGATCAAAGAAAAAAAAAGATAAAAATTATAAAAAAACTTTTTCTTTAGGCATTGCCCGTTTATGAAAAAGGACCCATACTAACCGTCGAAATTATAAATATCCCATAAATATTAACAAGTATTACAATTAGCCCCTGGGGGTGTTTGTGTCGTCAGTATTTTTCATAACATTTACATACAACGGGTGCGAGATGTAACATAAATATACATTTTTAGGGTGGTTTTTCATAATTTTGATAGTTAAAACTTAAAAGGTGCTTTTTGTGCGGATGGACTAAACTTAGGGGAGTTTTTAATAATTATCCTTAAAAGAAAGGAATAATGTCAATATTTTTCATAACTTTTGCTTACAATGGGGTACAAAATGTAAGATAAAAGTAAATACTTAGGGTGATTTCTATGAATTCGATAATTAAAAGGTGCTTTTTTGCAAATAGATGAAACTTAGGCGAGTTTTCTAATAATTATCGTAAAAAATAAAAGAAAAAATGTCCGTATTTTTTGCAACATTCGCTTAAAATAGGTGCAAAGTCTAAGCTAAAAATTACATTATAAGAGTGGTTTTTGTAATTTCGATAGTTAAAAGCTGCTTCTTTGTGCAAATAGATTGAACTTTAGAAGAGTTTTTAGTAATTATCCACATAGAGAGAGATGGGTTTGGGAGGGGTGCAAAATTGAATGCTAAAAGTACATTATAAGGGTAGTTCCTATAATTTCGATAGCTTAAAAAGTGCTTTTATGCAAATAATTAAAGTGTAGGGGAGTTTTTTTGTAATCATCCTAACATGTGTGTGTGTGTGTGTGTGTGCATACATATATATATATATATATATATATATATATAGAGAGAGAGAGAGAGAGAGAGAGAGAGAGGGCGGTGGGGGGCTAGGTGATGATCTTATAAGGTTAGGTGTGATTGATTTGGTGTGATTAGGGCCCATCACATATTGATGGCCAACTAAGGCACTGGGCACTGTTGTTTTAGACCCCCATAACAGGAAAACTTGTCTCCTTTTCTTTCGCACACTTGCACCTCTTGAACTCGTCCTTTTTTGATTTGATGTTCATTCTTGTTTTTTTGCTTTTCTTTTCTTTATTTCTATTGTCGCCCACCACTTGGATTTTCTTTTCTTTTTTTCTTTTTAATTTTGAGCCAAACTAGATATTTTGATTTACAAAAAAAATATGCATATAATAATAATAATGTCCAAATCATCATCGAACACGGAGACCTGATCCTAGGAGGTATTGTCCCTCACTTCGAAACGGTGAAAACTTTATCATTTGATAAAAATGTACCTTGCAAGCTGAGAAAGAAATATTATAACTTATAAACTTGTCAAGTTCCTAAACTCCTTCTGATATAACACAAGAATATAGTATTATCAAATGATAATAATTCTTAACATTTTGATAATTTTATGTAATTTACATGTAAAATTTGAAATTGTAAGCGATGTGAAATGGACAACTACCCAGTTCAGTCCCTCTATTGGCTCTTTTTAACATGTAGTCAATGATTTGAATTGATCACGGCATCCCATCTTGTAATTATATGTAATCACAGAATTCACTTATCAACAAAATTTATTTATAAAAAAATTGAATAGCAACATTTCTATACATAACTAGTTCGAAAATTTATTGAGATTTTTAAAAATGACATCATCTAACTAAATGTAATAATCAAGAGAATATGTTGATGGTACTAGGGTTGGTAGAGTTATAAGGTCAATTACACTTTGCACCCTCGAGTTATACCTTATGATGCATTTACCCCATAAATTAAAAAATATAATAAATTAATCCCTCATAATAGTAAAAATGTGACAGACCAGCCCCCTAACATATAAAATACAATGGTAGATTTGTAATATTTTAAAATTTTATGTGGATAAAACACATAATATGATATAATTTAGAATGTGCAGAATCTGATGACAAACCCTAAATCATACAATAGCTATATGTAACTATAAAACCATGGTAGAAGATTTGTGTGAGTGCACAAAATTATAAAAAAAAATATATCGTGATATTATTATTGGAGAATTTAAATAAATATATGACCACTTTACCTCCCTAACCACTTAAGCTTTGAGATGAAATAATCATTCAACACGAGATTAGAGCAAAATCAAATAAGAGGTCCTATATTCAGATATCATCGCCGTCTATTTATGAAAAAAAAAATTAACGTGCAATACTTGATACAAAAGAAATTTGTCTGCATACGCGGGAGCGTGTTGAAAAATTTAAATAAATATATAATGACTCTTCTTTTCTAACAGTTTATACTTTTAGATGAAACGATGATTAACATTTATTTATTAATATGAAACTTCTTTTATTGTTATTTATTTATATATTTATTTTTGAGTAACTAATTTGAACATTATATTTTCCATAAGGTGGGGATTGCTCAAAAAGTGGAACAGTGAGTAGGGGGAGCGCACGTTAGGGTGATGGATTGAAATTGATAGATTAGATAGATTGATTGGGGGTGATGGTGTGATATATATATATATATATATATATATATATAAATGGATGGTCAAGCTTAGGAACAATTACAAATCCTACGTACATTCATTCATTCACTCTGCAATATTTTTGAGAAGACAGAGAAATTAATTAAAAAAGGACATGATTTTTTTTTTTTTTGGATTTTGTCTACTGTACTGTTGTTCTAGAGTAGGCTCTTTCAATCGAGGGAATGGAGCCAAGGAGGCTGTATTTTAATGGTAAGCAGAGGCTATGTAATTATGATTTTATGCGTTTAATTTTTTGTGAATGTAGGTATTTTTTTAATTTAATATTAATTTTTTGCTACTGCATAATAGGTTGTATTAAATTATCACTTGATAATGTTGAATTATAATAGTTTATTTTTTATTTAAAATATTGATGCGATGATTGTAAGAAACAATCAGTATAATTGATCGTAATAGTCTGTTCGAAAAAAAAAATTTGAGGTAATGGGGGTGGGGTGGGGGCTGCCTAGCTAGGGTGGCTTTTTAGGTTCTATATATTTTCAACCACTTCATTCATATTTTAACGCTCTTGAAATTTAAATTTATTGTATTTAATTTGCTACTTGTGTAGAGATGTGTATGATTGATTCCCAAGGACAAGAATAAATATATGTTTCATATGTTGTGTTTTCTGCATTACAAGATGTCTCCTTTTTTTATTTTATAGAAAATTGGTGGAAGAAAGCACTCCATTTATTAATAAAAATTTTGTGATGAAGAAATTTTATTACAAATTTAAGATATTTGTGATGAATTAGTAAGATAATTTAATAAAAATCAAACTAAAGAAACAATCAATAATAATGCGTTATAAATAAAATTCATCATAAAAACTAAATTTATAATGAATTACTTTGTACTGAAAGGTACGTATTCTTGCAGCGAATAATCGAATATTATTCAGTTATTACATCAATATTATTAATCAAGTTCAATTAGAATATCGTGTATAATCAATTGTTAATTACAAAAGACCAATATACACACAAAAGTGACTTAATTTTTTTTGGTTAATTACATAAAAGAGCCCTAGAGACTTTTTTCTTTTTTTTTTTAAGTTTAGAACCCTAGAGATTTGGCATGTAGTATGAAAAGTTACAAACACATGTCTAATATTTAATTTTGTATTACAAATTCAACTTATCGTTAGGGGGTTATATGTAATAACGAATCAAGTGTTAAATGGGTATTTGTAATTTGTGATATTATAGGTGGTTTTCTGCAAATGGAATCGATCCGAGGGTGTTTTTTGTAATTAATCCTTAATCTTTTTAATGTGAAGAGTTGAGAATAAAAATGGATGGAATATTCATGTTAAAATAGGTAAAATAAAATACATGGTCTATACAACTTATCAAAAATTAAAAATAAAAATGTATTAAAGAAAATCTAATACGAATTTTCCAAACTAAAACACATATTGGAATTTCCTCTAAAACTTCATTGAATTCCTCTTGTGTTGTGTTGCTATCTACTTTGAAAAGAAAGCAATTTTATGCTTAATATGAGCTGGATCACAATTTCATACATATGTAGCTATGGCCCCCTCTTAGCCCTCTATGCCTTTACAAATTGAAGCACCTTTGCTTTACACACACACACACACACACACACACACACACACACACACACAACACACAACAAACAATTTTCTTGGTTTTGCAATTTTATGATATTTGGTGCTCCTTAGGAGGAGTTAGCTAGGCTAAAAATTGAGTATATTAATGGAAATGAAAAAAATAAGAAAATAAATGGAGATATAGATTAAATGAGAATAAGAGCCCGTTTGGATGGGTTTTTTTTAAAGAAGAAGCACTTCTTTTTTGAAAAAAAACAGTTTGAAGAAAAAAAAATTGTGTTTGGATGGGCTTTTTGAAAAAAGCAGAAGCCAGAAAAAAAGCCAAAACTAGCTTTTTTTAGAAGCTATCCCAGAGTAGCTTCAAATAAAAACACTTTTAATTACTGTATCCAAACGCAAAAGTGCTTGGCTTAAAAAAAAGCTCCACTATAAAAAGCACCGTTCGAAAAGCACTTTTTATTTAAGCCCATCCAAACGGGCCCTAAATCATTTTACCAACTTTTGTCATCCTAAGCATAATCAGGAAATTATATCATACAAGGATAATCAAGCCATTGTAATTAGGTATAATAAGGACAAGTATAATATATACCTCATGATAATTAGGGTGGGTTATTATTCTATTGACTCACCATCAATGAGAGGCTCACGCGTACATGTCGATGATCAATATCATGCCACTTGAACGAGTATATATCTAACCAGATCATGAACTGTTGTATGATAATATTACAATGCAATACTGTAAAATATTGATATCATTATGTATAATCTAATGATGCATAATTGAACTAGATATATACATTCAATGAAATAGCATGACGTGAGCTTATCTCACAGTTAAGTAGTGTAAACAAATAATAATAATAATAATAATAATAATAATAATAATAACATTAACTTCATCCACAATATACAAGAACATTATGCCATAGCTAAGAAAATTCAAAATGAAATCACTATGGTGTTAATTTTGTTTGATAATTAATGAATGGAGAGGCTTTGTTATATCTAGTAAAAGTATATTGAATTATAATTTAAAATCTTTATTATTAAAATTTAAGTAGTAATTAGCTATGATAGCATCTATGTATTTAATTACGTATTTTAAAATAAGCTCTTACAAAGGGATCCTAAGTACTCATAGTCCATAAGTTATTTACTAGCAGTTGAGATTGCGTTATAATTGCAAAATTCGAAGAAGCCTAGGGCTAGTTGTTCATTTACCCTTTATGACCACGATAAAATTAACTTTTTTTTTTTGTCTTAGCCACTCGGTTGCCAATTAATTGGAATTGAGTATTACAGAGACCCATTATGAGGTCGATATTTCCAACTTAGTTGCTTCATTCACAATCACATGGTTCGAACTATGGACGTTACTTTGAATTGGATATTTTGGTTATATCAACTCTAAAAAATAATAAAAATAAAACAAATACAAAGGAAAAAATTATTTTTAAAATAAAAGTTAATTAGAATGTTATATCTCGGTATATAGAATTAATTAAGATAATTACAATAAGTAATTTTTTTAAAACAAAATTCAGGACAAAGAGGAAACTAATTAATTAATGTGCAATTAATAATACTCATACTTCATATTTTTCACATTTCAAGTGAGCCTCATTGGCTATCAATTCCTCAAAATTAAATAACAAGGAAAGAATAATATTAATATTGAATATCAAGTGAGTAGCTAGTGACATGATAAGACTTGCATTAATTACATGCATTGAGATTTTTTTATTTTTTTTTTTGCTTCACAATTACAAATTTGGACAAGTTTAGCAGTAACAAAAATTATATTTAAATTGTAATTGTAGCTGCACATGTATGAGAAGAAAAAAATTATACATTACATAAGGAAAATTTTTGTTATCATTAAATTATGATCATTATACATGTTTTAGAATTAGTTGTCAACAATTACTACTTAAATCCCATATATATTTATAAAAATCACGAGTTTTTATCTTTTCTTAGTTCCGATTCATTGGCTGATTAATCCGAATCGGATACTGTAAAGTTTCATTAGAAAGGCGACCCTCCTAACCCAATTATTCTATTAATAATTTTAGAATTCGAATTCTGAATATTACTTAATGGATATAATATCTAATATCGCTACACCGACGGGTAAGTTGGTACAACTATTTATCAATAATGATAAATAATGCAAATTCATGAGAAAATAATAATAATAATAAATAGGGTGTGTAATTACATCAATAATAAAATCAAGTAGGTCCAATTGCAAAAGATATGGAGGCATGGGACTAAATCTAATGCTACAAAATACTAAATACTTAAATACTGGTAGCAGAGACAGTGTACTACAAGTTACTGTTTTTCTTCATTGTATTTAATTTTTCAATAAATCAAAACAAACAATTTCAAACTCTACCGAGTCTAGGCCCCCCATTCCCTTTCATTTCCTTCATAAACAATCCTCATAGCTACCATTCTCTGACACCATTTGTTTTTATCACTAAAATGAAATATACATACATATATATATATATATATTTGCTATTATAGTGTGGTTTCCTATGTAAAGTCGAATTGTTGACGTGACATCGATAGTATTAAAATATTCGATGTCTTACTTGAATATAAAACGGCTCCGTTTGATTCATTGAAATACATTATAATATTATTTTTAGTCTATTAAATCAATTCATTTAATTTATTGTATTGTCATATACGCAAATACCACAATTCATGTTAACATATATTGGATACATATTTAAGTGGTATACTATGTCTTATGAAAAATGTATTATTATAGGAGTTATGCTTGTGAATTGAATATATTGATTGTGTATTTACATTTTTCACCTTTTAATTCTATTCAAAATTATCAAGTTCAATGGTAAAATAGTGCATACACAATTAATACGGCCCAATATCTTAAATCAAACTACATTATCCATCCACAATATATATTTCATGGATACACAAACTCACAAATCAAATATGCAACTCAACTCCCATAATACGGCCCAACACCCCAAAATGAAATTAAGGGATGTGAATTCAATCCTCCAAATCAAATAAAGCCAACGAATATAGATCTCACCCTCAATCGATAAACATACGTTAAGTTAGTTGGAATTATTTTCAGAAGTATCTAATGTTCAAATTTATTTAAAGAGTTGTGAGTGATATTTCAGTCACTAAGATGTTATTAATTGAAAAATCAATCACAAGAAAATTTTGTTATGATGGTTTCTCCGATCGACATATTCGGTCACGAATCAAACATTAATCTCATATTGTGATCGATTGTCTTTATTTATTGACTGATAAATGGGTCACAAAAGCCTCACTTTTTTTGTACTGATACATATATATATAAAATACGTAAATGAAACTCAATTGCTCAAGCGAGGGGCTAAAATGAGAGAAATGCCATTGTCATATATCGTAAATAAGTGCTTGCATATTTTATAATGGGCCATGTAAGTCCACACGCAGACCTATAATATGGGTTAGTGACAAATAGCTTGGGAGGCATTTCCCCAAGTAGTCGTTTGCAATCATTCTACATCAAATGTATGAATATTAAATGACAATCTTAACTCTTTGTATTATATCTTATATTTTCGCGTTCAACCACGAATATATTAAATATCCTACCAATCAGTGCACATAATGATTTCACAACACAACACAACACCACACCAACAAGGATCAAGTATATTGCACAAAAATCAGTATCAATCGTTCCGGTCGAATAGTACATAACAATCAAATATTTGTGATAAATGCATAAGTGAAGATATGAACTATTTGGAAGTGACTATACCGTCCCTATTGACTACCATGTGTGTGTGTGTGTGTTCACATGGATTCTTTCCATTTTCCAGTGCGGAATATTGTATTCCATCAAGAGTATGGGAAGACATTGTTAAGACTTTCAGTTTGTGCTGTGTTTTCAGCAATTACCATTCCATGGTTCCATCACTTCACTTTTTTCTGATCAATCTTGCATTTTGATGATACCCTTTGCCTTCACTCATAAAGTTATCTGTCTTCCTCTCATTTTATACCATCACACACACACACACACTTGAAATAAAAATTAGTATATTATTAATTATTAAAAATGTCAACTAATACAGTCGAGTTCAGAAAAGAAAGACATTAATTCTAATCTATAGTATTTGAGATGGAACCACGGTTTGGTTCGCAAACCATTAATTTCACAAAACGAAAATGCAAGTTGTCCAAATCTGTGCTAATAGAATGACAATCTTTAATAACAAATCCACAGTCCGCGTAGTGAGATTTTGATGAATACATACATACATATATATATATATAAAGAATATATTAAAAAGGTTTGCCGACGGATTGTTTAAGGCAGTTCACGCTCAAAATATAATAAAATCACTGAACTTTGCAAACGACAACTCTAATAAGTTTCCTTCAGAACTTCTATATGATAAATTGTAGATACAAGTAAATGGAGAACTATTAATTTTCTGTAAACGAAAATTCGTACAAAATACACGATATATATAAATCTCTTTTTTTCTTTTCTATAAATACACAACCTATATTCCAATATTAATTGAAAACTTGTTTTAAGATGACAAATTTCTCTAAAGAAATGATTTTAGTTGTATTAGTTACATTATCACTAGCTAGTTAATTTAGTTTAGATAAACAATAAATAACATCAAGAAAGTCATAGAATATAACTAGCTTTGCGCAGACCATTATAAATTTCAACACATTTTTTTTATTTAGTCAATGTAGGAGATAGTTAACACGCACCTCTCACGCCCTCGAATATGAAATAAAACAATTTAAAGCAAAAAATTAGGACAATTTACATTTTGCACCTCCAAAATATCTTAAATAGTAATTTTGCACCCTCAAAAAATAAAAATAGTAAATTACACCGTAAAAAACTTTAAGTTTTAGTATCAATGCACCACATCATTTTTAGGTCAAAAAGCATGTCAGAGTTGACTTTTTGTGATGGCAAAATTGTCCGTTTAAAAGATATTAATTTTCCTCAAA
Source organism: Petrea volubilis (assembly GCA_026212405.1). Lineage (NCBI taxonomy): Eukaryota > Viridiplantae > Streptophyta > Magnoliopsida > Lamiales > Verbenaceae > Petrea > Petrea volubilis. The sequence goes on along the minus strand of CM047872.1, from coordinate 27,551,380 downwards.
AATCATGGACATGATTTGCAAAATCAATTTGAATTATTTTACCTTTTCACCAAATGAAAAAATAGAATTACAATCTCCGAAGTTAGATTAAGGTTTTTTCTAACTAAAACTCTTCATTTTCCAAGTAAAATATGAGGAAATTTCAAAATAAATCCAAATATTCAAGTACAATTGGATCAATGGTATGACAATTGAGAGAAGTACCCCAAAGTTCTTCATTTGCTAAATTTGGTTGTTAGACTCCTTGTTATATTAAGAAGAAATTGTATTTGCAATTTATGGTGCTAAATATCTTCTTCGAAAATTTTTGTTTGGACATGGTGATCAATAATAATTGTGTTAATATATATTAAAATGCCAAATGATGAATTTTTTTGAGACCATTAGCATGAAATTCAAATATATTGCGTTGTTTTCTACTGATTATACTCTTTTTTCCTTAACTAATTTCATCTTTTTTTTTAAGTAAAGAACTTTTCCATTTGTATTTTAATTCCAAATATTTATTCTTGAAAATAGTGGTCTAGTTTAACAATTGTCATATTATTATAAAAAAATGAACTTCAATATACAAAAATCATATTTCTAATATATTGGGAAGATTTGGTTTCTATTACTCATTTTATGTTAGATGCTGGAGTTAAAAATAAAAAATATATTTTATTTTTAAGCTGATAATTTTACACTTATAAGAAGGCAACTTCAATGGATATTTTTGACAATTTGACCTAAAAATTGTGAGGGTACATTGATGCCAAAATTAATTTTTTTTTAAATGTGCAATCTGCTATTTCTTTTTTCGAAATATATAAAATAGCTATTTGTAGTGTTTTTAGGATGCAAAGTATAAATCGCCCAAAAATTAATATAATGGGAGGCCCAATAAAAATGCAACTTAATATCTCTAACAAAAGTCATCTAACTAAATGATTTTACATTCAAATATTAGTAGTCATTTTTCATGGTTTTCAGCAATCGTCTCCCTTTAATTCAATAATAATGAAAGCAGTGAATGTATTGCAATTAATCCCTCCATGAATTTCTCCACGCTTTGTGATGATATCATTTCACTTTCACCTTTTTTTTTAATACTTAATTATAGGGTCAATTAATAATATAACTTGACGTTTTGCTATTATGATTTCAAGCATGCTCATGTTATAAAGGTCTAATTATTAACTTGAAGAAATATTAGGATCATTCTTTTTGTTTCTTTCGTGTGACTAAAACATTTAACAAAATTAATAAATAAATATATATATATATACATATATATATATGTGTGTGTGTGTGTGTGTGTGTGTGTGTGTGTGTGTGTGTAAGATAATTGTTATATATTTATAAAATATTAGTTTGATTCGTACTATTTCGTGCTGATGATAGAAAATATAAAATGTTTCTTCCTTTTGGATTGCCAAATGTCAATGGCGCAAATAATTGGTGAAGTCCTTTTTCTTGTTCCACGAATTTATTGTGTTTTTTTTTCGTTGCACGAATTTAATGTTTATGTTAAAATTTATCAACACTAGAAGAGAAAATCATATCAACAACAACGACCACGGCACTCTCTCTCTCTCTCTCTCTCTCTCTCTCTCATATATATATATATGACAATAATTTATGTTTTAATAAAATTATGAATTCTAAAAACAATATGAAAAAACTATTTATAAGTTATCACTATTAATAATTAATAATAAAAAATATTGTAATAATAAAAAATTATTTATAAAAGGATATAAGATCTCCATGCAACCTCATCTTCAAGCATTTTAACTCTAATACCAAAAGTTAGGTTTGATGCATACTTTAATCTTTTTAATTTTAGTTTTTTGATAAAAAGACTAATAAGGCAATAGCAATGCCCTTTACCTCCTCTTATTACGTCATGTGTGGAGTTTCATGTCCGATCACGAATATATCAAATACATAAACAATCAGTGTAATTACTGGTCCCATTAAAGTAGTACCACCAAGATCTAGTTATTGTCCACAAATAGGGATTAAGCTAGGGGCTAGAGGGGGCGGTTACATTCCTTTAAATTCATATCGAACTAAAATTTATATGCATTTTTATAAAAATTTTGAATCTCGTTCCCCTTAAATCATAAATCTCTTTAATATTTCATAAAAAATTGACCTCATCCCCTCTAAACAATAATTTCTGGCTTTGTCCCTGGTTCATATGTGGAGTTTCATATTTAATCACAAATATATCAAATATTTAAACAACCAGTGCAAACACTAGTCCTATTAAAGTAGCACCACCAAGATCTAGTTATTGTCCACAAACAGGGATGGAGACAGGGGCTAGAGAGGACGATCGCTTCCCTTCAAATTCATATTAAACTAAAATTTACGTGCATTTTAATAAAAATTTTGAATTTCATCCCACTTATATAGTAAAAATCTTTTTAATATTTTATAGAAATTTGACCTCGTCCCCTCTAAACAAGAATTTCTGACCCCGTCTCTGCTCATAAATACTCAAATTGATCCACACTTAGGTCGAAAAAGACACAATTGCCAAATGTTTGTGACAGACGCGTGAAGGGGAATGGAACCTAAAATATAAATTCGTCAAACCACTTGAGAGTAAGTATAGAACCAACCACCACCTTGGATAATTATGTTTAACCACCACTTATACTTCAATGACTCAAAGCTTTATTGGGCTCCTCAATTGGGCCTCCTCTGTTCATATGCTTTGGGCCCTATTTCACATTGAGGAAGCCCAATATAATAATTTTTTTTCCCTTCCCTTTTTTTTCTTTTTCTTTTTCGCAACGGTTATATTACATAATATAATCTAGAACAATTATTCGAGTCGTTTATTTTCGAATTTCTAATTTGTTTTGTTCGAACTTTTTTTTTTATAATTTTTAAACATTTAATTTTAAAAGCTTATTCACATGAAAATATTATTTATTTTTATTTTGAATTTTTTTCCGCACACACCATGTTAACCTATAGTAAACTTATCAAATCACCCATGAATTATTCCAAAACTACTGAATAAAATATTTTTAAAAAAGTAATGTTTTCATTGAAAAATACCACAAAATTATACTTTTGCTCCACTTCCCCGAAATACATTTGAATTACTCAAAAGAGACCAATTATAATAAACTAATGGATCGGGCACATTGTAAATTAAAAATAAAATATAATTTCATAATGTGTTTAAAAACTTGAATAACATAAAATTAAAAATACACCAAATTTTTATTTGAATATATATGTTAAACTATTTTGGTATATTTATTAGATTTACAAATGACAAAAAAAAATTTAAAATTAATTAAATTTTATAATTGAAAAAGAAAAATTAAAAAAAAAAAAGAAAAATACAAAGACGGGTAGATGAGAGGGGGAGAGAGAAAAAAAAATAGAATGAAAAATAATAATAGGATGTTGTAGAGAGGAGAGAGAAAGGTGAGACGAAGTGGGAGTGGGAAAGGGGGAGAGAGTGAGAGTGAGAGTGAGAGAGAGAGAGAGAGAGAAGAAACAGGAGAGCAAAAAAGAAAAAGCGTCGACCAAAAACACTACAAGTAGTCATTAAAAGGATCTAACGTCTTATAAATAGTATAGATTGAGCCACTGAACTAATATCGTTATTAAGATTTTGAATTCGAACCCTCTTCTCTGTTTTTTTTTTTGCTATAACGAGTGTGTAGGTGTGTGTCTCTTTTTTTTTTGTTTTGTTTTCCAGGGTATCCCTCCGACTGACAGTCAGAGGACTAATCCCCCGTCCCTACTGTCAGCGCACTAAGCGGTAGGGGACTGGCCAAATAATTTGCTCCATTCATATGGGTAGGGATCGAACCCCTGATCTCATACTTAAGGGACGAGGTGCTGAACCACCACGCCAATCATGTTGGTTGTGTGTGCCTCTTTTTGATTAATATTTATAAAATTTTTCGTATAAATTATATAAAAAAATATAATAAATTCAAATTTTAAAAATATCAAAATTCAAAAGTTTAAATTAAATCTTTGAAAACATAAACAAGCACTGGTATGTGCCTTAAATTGCGTAAGACGGGTTGTACTTTTATTGAATTGAGACAGTCAAAGCTGCATGTGATAATTTAATGTTGTCCTATGTACAGGCCACCACGGACCCATTTTGACTAGGTAGGGGACCTAATGTGTCATTTATTTATTTATCTATTTATTTATTTGTTTTGTTTTAACTATTCTATTCAGATGCAGATTTATTTAAATTGAGTACTGCAAACACTTATTATGTGAGTGATTCTTATCCCTTTCAACAAAATTGCTCTATTCACAATTACACAATTTGAACTCTAAAGTTGATTAAAGGATATAGTGTCTTATGTGTCATTTATTTAAAACTTACCAATTTCGGAATATTTTTCTATTCTTGTATCTTAAAATTTCAAATTTTGTATATTGTATTGAACTAAAAAAATGAATTATTATCAATTTCATCTGTTATGTTTGAAAGTGTATGTTTGTTGCCTATTAAGTATTCACTTTATAATTTTAATCCTATATATTTTGAAAATATTGTAATTTCAATTCGATTTCATCGGAATCCGTCGGGACTCGCTGACGTGACGTTACAATTATATGCATCATGCCAGTGAGTTTCGATGGATTCCGGTGAAATCGACCTAAAACTGCAATGTTTTAAAATATATAGAATCAAAATTGCAGAGGATATATTTAATGGGCAAAAAATATATACTCTCAAATATAACGGACAAAAATAGAAATTATTCCAAAAAAAGCATCTGAATTATTTAGTTAATGTTTGTGTTTAATTAAGTTCAATTAACGGTTATTTGAAAAATGTTTTTAAGAGCAAACTAGGACCTTTACGACGAGACCTTTTTTTAAAAACAATAATTTGGCTTTTCACGTGTGGCTTATTATGTTAAATTGTGATTATGGCTCCTTCAAACAATTATTGGTAATATAAAAAAAAACAAAGGTTTTTGAGTGATATTTTTGAAAAAGAAATCACCAAAAATACATTGGTTCAAATGGATATGAAATAATAAAACCTACTCAATATGAAATAATACATGTACTTTTGCTTTCTTTATTTATTTTGACTAAATTGGTGACAAATAATTAAATTCAATCACTTATATATATATATATATAAATCGATCTATTACATCTATGATCTATTATACTCAATCAATTGTATCAATACCATCAAATAACAAAGAAATACAAACTACTATATAATAAAACGGACTAGTATCAAATTAGAAAAATACACGCACTCATAGGAATTGAATCCATAACTTTAAGGTTATGTGGCCTCCAACTTACCAGTAAGGCAAAGCCTCGTTGGCAAAATTCAATCACTTCGTAAAAGATAGGGTAAAATTATCACACGAATTAAACTCGTTATTGAACTAATTACCAGCGAATTGAGGAAATGAAAATGCCTATTTGAAAAGTTGAAGGGGCTGAAATGATATATACATATATATATATATATATATAATATAATGTTGGTGACATGGGATTCATTTCATTGTTTCTACTAACTTAATAAATATAATTAGTAACAATTTTAATATTATTACTTTTTAATTCCCACTAACGAGCAATGTTTTTCTTTATTATATATATATACACATACATACATATATATTTTTTCTTTTTTTTAATTGTTCTACTCATTATTACCAATTGCTCATCATTATTACTATTGCTTTTATAGTTGTTACTACAATTATTATTATTACTATTACTACCACTATTACTCTCATAACAACTACTATTATTATTTATGGCGGTGGAAGTGGTTGCCATTTTTCTTGACTGTATTTTCAAATCTATACTAATATATATTTAAAGGAGGTCTTTTGACCACAACATACAATTTGGAACAAGTTCTAAATTCTCAAAATTTTGAATTATTTTTAATTATTAAAAATAAATTATTTGATTGGTTGGCATTAATTGTAAATTTCTTAAGTCCCTCTCCTAATAATTGAAAACCACCAACTATTCATAATGATATTTTTAATACTTTTTGTACTCTCCCTTAGTCTTTCATAAAAATTTAATAGTAGTCTTCAACAAAAACATATACGTAAAAAAATTCAAATTAAAATATTACATAATGCCATCAAATTAGTTATGATTTAAGAAATATTAGGTATGTAAATATCAACATAATGTCCTTTATGGTAAATTTCTCCTCAAAAAAAATAGCATTCAATTAAAACTTATGTAACTCAAACTTGAAAAAATATTTTTTAATATGATATGTCATATCCCAAATTAAATTATAATTTTAAAAGGATTAAAAATAAAATAAAATGTGGACATAATATTATCAACAATTATCTTTATTTTTTTTTTTGTATTAAATTGTCGACACATTCAAATTTTATTTATTTATTGTTCTTTACTTCCTAATAAACCTATTTCATTTATTTATTGGTGTTTATTTAGTTTAATGCTATATGTACATTATAAAAAGTTTACATCTAATACGATTGTCTTTGACCAAAATCATCTAATAAGCCACAAAATAATTTTGATAGCGGTCTTTGACTACAGTTTGGTTAACTTTGATCTCTCAAATTTTTGAATTTCTTAATTGAAAAAAATTGATTCGATATGTCTTTTGAAATAATAATAAAACAATTAAAACCTTACTTATCTCACTCATCCACTTACTTACCTACTAACATATCCAATTACTTATTTTCACTTTTCTATGATTTTTTATTTCCACTAAGTAAGATATTTTATAATTAAACTATTTAGCAGAAAATAAATTGAGATACGAAATGAGATTATTTATCCAGAGAGAGAATTGTGGGGGGGGGGGGGGAGTATATATATATATATATATATATATATATATATATATATAGTTTAGGGCAAAAGGTTTATTTGGAAATGTAAAAGAAGATTCACAATATCCAAGATACATCAAAACTACTTGGTGTTTCATAATTTAATTATTATTTATATTTTTATAATTATTCTTTTTTTTTAAACTAAATTTTAATTTTAATTTATTTTACGATGATTCACATCCATATATAATAATATATTATTTTGTGATTTATTAACTTAGAGTAGCTCATAGTTTAACATTCTTGGCCTTAATATATCTAAAAATTTTATTTATAACTTTAGTTTGGATCATATATTTAAATTTTAATTTTTTTTTAATTTTTTTGATATGATTTTTTTAACACAATAGTACTTTTCTTTTTGCTTTTTAAATTTAAAGGCTTTAAGTATGAGTCAATATTATTATTATTTAATTATTGAATTGCATTGAAAATTATTTAGAGTAAACGTTATTTTACACGAGTAGTATTTTTTTTTAATCTTTTTATATAATATAATATATTATGATATATGTGCATAATACGGGGTACATACTAGATATTTTAAATCATTGTATTTTCTACCTATCTTAATTAAAGTACTTATTGCATTATCAATTTGTAGTCATTAATTTTTTGGAACCCAAAAAGGGCCCATTGAATACTTTATGCCTGATGAACTGGCTGGTGTTGGGGAATTTGAAGATCTTGCTTTGTTTTTTTGACTTTGAAATGGTGATTGGTGCAAATCCACCAAACAAGGCTTTTGGTTTAAGCACCACCCACCCTATCTTACTACTTACTACTTTGAATTTCCCTTGTAAGTATTGGTTGTTAGTCAACTAGAATTAGGTCACACACACACACACACATATATATATATATATATATATTGATTATTATTATTATGGACTCTTTCGACTGAAAACAGTGGATTCAAATAGAGTTTTCTAATATGTATCGATAAGCTAGACTCCTACTTCGAGCTGTTTCATGTCATAAATAAACTTAAACATTCAATAAATTTATTGGACAAACTTCACATCTGCTACAACCAATGCAATACTCCTTGATCCTCATAGCATAAGCAACGTGCTTAGCTTTACATCTGTTCCCAATGTATCATTTCTAATACACTGACAAATTTAAACTTTGTGTGTTTTACTTGATTGAATTGGGATTCAAAGAAAAGCAGACGCAAAGCTTAAATAACTCACTCAAAAAGCTTTTTAAAAGATTATGTGGTATATTAGGTCGAATAAGCCGTTTTGGAATGAATATCCAGTTGCTTGTAAATCTTTAGGTACTGTTTTATTAAATTACAATAATGATATCTCTCTAGAGAGGATTGCCTGAATTCTAAAAAAAAAAAAATCAAGACTAATACATTTATCCAATTGAAATTATTATCTTATTAATGAACTCATTTCATGTGCCTAATCATCTAATACAATATACTAGATATATAGAGATGCAATTGAAGAACATAGTGTTTGTAACACTTAACAGTATGTAAAAAAAATTTCTCCCTTCTAATAAATCAATTGTAATACTATTATATCAAGAGTATATGTGACAAACAATTATAGGAATCACCAACCATTACAATATCATTATATCCTAAATATCTGTCATCAATATTAATAATTACTAATTAACTAAAAACTATTACAAAAGATTAAAAGTAAAACAAAGAACTAGTGTGATAATAAACAAAGGTGTATTGTACAAGACTATACTTTGTTTGAGATTCAAACTAAAATCTTATACTTTGTTTGGGGAAAAAAATGGTGAAAATTTTGGCAATTAAAGTTGAGAAATGATGAGAATGGCATTGGTATGATTAAAATGGGATGCACGTGAGTGATGTTTTGTAATTTTAGATAAATGTCATTAATTAACACCCATCATTATCCACTATACTAAACATTAATCATTATTCATTATTATTCAAGCCACATATCACCAAAAATAAATAAATAAATAAAATAATTTTAGACACTGTTGTTTTAGATAGAAGGTGAAAATTGAAACCTCTCTCTTAAGTTTCTCAGTCATATATATATATATATATATATATATATATATATTCGAAACATGATAAGATCTCTCTCTCTCTCTCTCTCTCTTTTTGAAAAGAAAAAATATTTCTTTAAAAGAGTAATGAAAATTTTGTATAATATCTATGAAAATTTGTTTGGAGGCATTTTGATTTTGGCAACTCCATTTTTAGGCCAACTATGTTTTGGAAAAATAGATTTTTTTTCCCCCTTAAAGGACAATATCCATAAGAAAAAAAATTATTATATACATTTTCACCTAAATAATAATATAAATTATTTTTTTAATCTTCCCCGTCATAAATAATATTGCATTATACTTTAATCAACAAAATTTTTCACAGAAAACACAAACATGTTTTTAAAATCTAATTATATTTTTTAATACACATATATAAATTCACTTTTATTAAAATATAAATATTTTGTCTCTCAATTTATTTCTTTATTTTTTGCATTAATTACCTTTAAATAATTACAAATTAAACCCCTAATAATAACAATAATCATAGGCAATAAGTGAGAATAATTTGAATTGAACTTAGTGGTGCACACGCTTTACGTGCACCAAAAATTCCCATGATGTCATTGGCCCGACAAACAGAACCCGGGCCCGGGTCCATTATGAATAAAATGGGGGCCATTACCCCCACGTTCTTTAATCTTTTTTTACCCCTAAGTATACGAATATATGTTGTTTTTCAACCCTACGCCGATCCTACCAGCCGTGTAAAATCATGGCCGATCATTCTAGCGTGATGTGGGGACCACTTTGTTTGACTCTGACCGTATCATAATTAATTGAGTCCTTTGTTTTTTCTCTTCTTTTTGGTTGGATTAAAAATTGTTTTTGGTCCATACATGTCTGTTCAATGTCGAAATCAATGAATTAATGATATGAAAAAAAAATATTTAAAAAAAAATCAATTTTCAATATATTGAAAATTGAGCTAAAATGAAATACTAATGAAACATTTGTAATATTTTTTTTCCTTCCTTTTTCTTCTACATTTTTTTAATAATATGTATCTTGAGCAACGATTGTCGCTAAGCCGATCTTGTAACAATTGATAGTTTGGATCAACAAAATAGCTGGAAATCATAAGTTTTTAAGACAAATATATTATTTTTATCTTTGAGTTTATATCCTATAGAAATATATTTAGTTGAAGCTCGATATAAAAGATTGTCCAACCCTAATTTGGATCATCTACCACAAATAATGTTACATTCTAAATTAAATTAAGGACATGTTAACCCAAAAAAAAAAAAAAAACTAACGACATGTTTAATAGATGTTAAATTTAACTGTTAGGTCCAAAATTAATATATTTTATAAACTTGTTTGACTTAGTAGGACGCTCTTTATTCGATAAATGTCTCATTAGTAGGGTATGTTTGATTTGAGTACGTGAATTTCTTATTAAGTGATGTTTGACTATTGTGCTCTCAATTGAAGTGTTATTTTATGTCTTGTAATAGAGGACAGATAATTAAACAAGTTACCCAAATCTGAACTGATAAAATGAGATCCCCAAAACCTACCTCGCAAAAGAGTTTTTTATAGACCAATTTTGATGAATTGAAATGTGAGTTGCATTTTTAGCTGATGTGGTTCGAAATGCAAACTCGAACGTATCAAACAATTTATACACATATTTACGGACTAGAAACACCACACATATAGGGATCGATTACTCAGATGAGTTTCTTATAGGCCAATTTTGAGGATTGTAATGTGAGTTGCATTTCGAGCGGATGCATCTTGAAATGCAAATTTGTAACTCAAATTGGAAATATCCCACATACTGGGATCGATTACGCATGTGAGTTTCTTATAGGCCAATTTTGAGGGTTGAAATTTGAGTTTCATTTCGAGCTGCTATGGCTCAAAATGCAAATTTGTGACTCGAAAATGCAAAATTGAATGTATCAAACAATTTACGCATATATTTACGGATTGAAAATACCACACATACAGCCATCAATTATGCATATGAATTTTTTATAGGCTAATTTTGAGGATTGAAACATGAGTTGCATTTCAAGCCTATACAGCTTGAAATACAAACTTGTGGCTCAAAAATACAAACTCAAACGTATCAAACAATTTATACACATATTTACGGACCGAAAATATCACACATATACGAATCAATTACGCATGCCCCAAAACGTATGCACATCAAGTAAACAGACAAGATACAAAAACGATTGGGACGGAAAATATTTATCCAAGACAGTATTTAAAGTAAGAATTACGTAAGAGTAGTAAAAAAAATAAAAAATAAGGGAAAATGGGTAAAGTGGAGCAATATTAATTGAATGGCAAGGAGCAAAGGACAGAGACAAGTGGGGGAGAACCAAAACACCACTATCTATTCTATAATCTATGTGAAAGAAAATTTAAGGATTCTCTCTCTCTCTCTCTCTCAAAAATCCACCAAACACACACAGTCACACACTACTAGTGCTTAAAAAGAACCTTTCATTGACCAAAGACCAAACAGAATATTTCAACAAAAATACCAAAGAAAAAGGGCGTATAAAGCAATATCCTCTTACATCAGCCCATTCTTTGACTCTCTCTCTCTTAATATCCTTCTCACCTTCCACCACCACCTCTCCCTCTCTCTCTCTCTCTCTCTCTCTCTCCAATTCAGTGAGTTGGTTGAATTACTGTGAAGAAATGCTGAGGGACGATCTGTACATAACTGTGCCGAGTTATTTCCGGTGCCCCATCTCTCTAGACGTGATGAAGTCGCCGGTGAGCTTGTGCACCGGCGTCACGTATGATCGGACCAGCATACAGCGGTGGCTCGACGGCGGCAACAACACCTGCCCCGCCACCATGCAGGTGCTTCAAAGCAAGGAACTCATCCCCAACCACACCCTACAACGACTCATTAAAGTCTGGTCCGACACGGTTCTGACTCAGCCGCCGTACTCTCCTCCGCCGCCGCTTGACTCGCTCACCTCCGATCAGGCCACGGAGCTCATCCACCGCCTCGAAATCGACCTCCAAAATGTACAGAAACATTCTCTCTTCCATTCTTCCGTTATCTCCCGGAGTCTCGCCAGGCTCACTTCGTTCGCCGCTGAATCGGAGGACAACGGGAGGTTTGTGGCGGCGGGCGGCGGGCGGATTCTGCCATTGCTGGTGTCGCTCATCGGGAGGGTGAAGGATTTGAATTTTCTGGAGAAAATCGTGTTGTTCTGCAACGTATTGCTCGAAAATCGCGTAACGATCGACTCGGATGAACAGGCAAACGCATTGAAATCGAAGATCCAACCTGGGAACTGTGATTTCAAGGCGTCGATCGTGATGGGCCTGAAGCAAGGGAGGCTGGAATTGAGAATAGCTCTAGCTAAACTTCTCGAATCCATGGCCGCACGTATGGGTTTGGATATAAATTCATGTCCGATCTCAGAAGACGACGAGATCTACTCCGAGCTGCTGAGATTAATCACCGCCTCCGATTGGAACCCGGAAGCCATGGGAGCTTCCTTGAGCTTCTTAACCCGTCTGTCGCTGTTGAAGAAGAACAGGGCCAAGATGGTCCGCGTCGGCGGAGTGAAGGTGCTCGCGGCGGCTCTGGCGGAGGCGAAGCTGAGCGCCACGCTGACGGAAAAGGTTCTCCGGCTACTGGAAATGGCCTCCGGCAGCAAAGACGGGCGGAGTGAGATATGTTCGAGCGAGACCTGCGTCAAGGCGATTGTGAAGAAGCTGCTGAAGGTGTCCGCCGCCGCGACGGAGCACGCGGTGACGGTGCTGTGGAGCCTGTGCTGCCTATTCGGGGAGAAGAGGGCGGCGGCGGCGGTGGCGGAGAGCAATGGCATGGCCAAGATTTTGCTGCTGTTGCAGAGCAATTGCTCGCCGGCGGTGAGGCAAATGTGTGGTGATTTGTTGAGAGTGTTCAAGTGTAGCTCTAAGAACTCTTGTGTTTCTTGGTATGAATCAAAAACTACTCATATTATGCCATTTTGATTGATCATTTGGAGATTTGACAAGGGATGATGGATGAATGATGAAAATCATTTTTTTTTTATTTGGGAAGGATGTAAATTGTAAAAGCAATTTTGTTGAGAATATATATATATATATATAAGAAAATTGGATTTGTTTGAATTTTTGTTCTTATTTTTTAAGTTATGTTATAAATTTGCTCGAAAATTCTTGTATTAACTCATTTGTGTGATCTCTCATATGCACCGTACAATTCAAATTATATAATATTATACAAATTACGATGTAATTTTGCCGTACAAATTTTTTTGAATTTTTTTGATGTCAACTCAATTCGTACTTTGCACCAAACAGTTCAAATTATATAACATTATACAAAATATGATATAAGTGTAATTTGGTGAAACAATTTGTTCGAAAAATTCTTATATAAACTCAATTCGTTCTTAGCAGTTCAATATATATATATATATATATATATAACCCGAATTTAATTTATTATTCGATTAATTTGGATCGGGTATTATAGAGGTCGATTATGAACTCAATTCGCACTTTGCATCAAACAGTTCAAATTATATAACATTATACAAAATATGGTGTAAGTGTAATTTGGTGCAAAATTGTTTGGAAAACTCTAATACAAACTCAATTCATTCTTAGCAGTTCAATATATATATAATTCGATTTTGATTTATTAGTGCGATTAATTCAAATCGGATATTGTATAGATCAATTATGAGAGCGATCATACCAATTTAATTTCTCTACTCACGACTTTAAGATTTGAATTATTAAGAGATCTAACGCTTCATTAAACTAGATCAATTGGTAGTTGGTAGTTCAAATTGTATAATATTATACAAAATATGGTGTAATTTTTTGAAACAAATTTATTTGAATTTTTTTTTATAAGCTCAATTCATACTCTGCAAATGCAACTTAACGATTCAAATTATATCATATTATATAAAATATAGAATAATGTGAAATTTTCAATTTGTTTGATTGTGAATATGAAGAAAATGATGGATGATTAAGGGTTGGGGACATGATTTGATGTTTAGTCATTTTGATGGACATTTATTCCAATCCCAATACATCAAAATTGGTTTTGCTTTGGTTTGTTTGGATGTCATGACAAGAAATAACTCAATTCATGTGTGGAGAGTCCACAAGAATTTTGAGAAATTTTAGTGGCTTGATTTTATTTATTTATTTATTTGATAAATTATTTTAGCGGCTTGATTTTCGCAAAATAGAAATGCCCAAAATTATGAAAAATTATAGGACGAGTCAAATTTGACCGCATTCATACCAATTACATAATAAATATATGAAAAATTATAATTCGAGTTAGATTTAACTGCACTGATACTAATTAAAAAATTCAATGAACTACATTAAGCATGTAAATAAATTTTTCTAAGGAAACATACGGTCAAATTTTAGAAATTGCATTTTCATTTTCACAATATGTTATTGAAAATATTCCGAGTAGATAAGATATATTTATCAAACACAACATCACATATTTTTTTTGTATCTCCAATTAATTGAATTATAATTTTTAATCATCACAAAAAATGCGAAATACATTAATCTTTCTCCAGATTTATGCCATCAAACATTTCAAAATATGTTATTATCACTAGAAATTGCATTTGTACAACTTTTTTATGAGCAAAAAAATAGCCTTTGAAACTCAAAATTCTATTTTGTTAAAATACTTTTTTAAAAGATTTATTTTGCGACAAATAAATTAAAACCAACAAGGATTGGTCCTTTTCACAACATTGCCTTATAACTGGGTGGAAAATGGGCCCCACAGACAACCAGAAATTCAGAGCCCCAAATAACTGTTTTTTTATTATTTATTTATTTATTATTTAAAAAAAGGAGAAATTTGAAAATTGCAACTTAGTACAGTGAATAATTAAACAATGGAACAGAGAAAGAGACAAGTTGCTGCAATTGTTGAAACAGTGTACTTCAACCCAACACAGACCTATCTGTTGCAATTAATTTTTTCCATGTTACATAGGGGGAAAAATAACAAAAAGATAGGGTCCACTAAATATAGGCTTAAATTAGGTCTAATATCTATTAATGATACATTTAATTCTACCCCAAATCGTATTCGGTTATATCAGAACTAATTATACGATAAGTGTATTATTTTTATCATATAATTGGTATATATTTCGAAAAGAATGATAAGTATATTTATTTTGTGATTTATTGACTATTTCGAAAAGAAAGATATTATGAGCCATTCTTATATGGGTTAATTACACTTTGTCTTGGCTCTTGTCAAATTGTACCCTTTCTCACACTTGCCTCCCGAATTATACAATATAAGATTTCAACCCCTGAATTATAGATATGAGGAGCTTTTGTTGTGCTTTTTTTTTTTTTTTATCATCAAGAGAGGGGTTGGGGGAGGGGGGAGATTTTTTATTTATAATTTAGAGAGGTAGGCGCGATATAGAATGTAATTTAGAGTCTATTTTGATGAGTTTTAAGGAAAAAAGTGTTACTCAAACCGTTCTTTTTATAATAGAGTTATTTTTTTCTTACCAAGCAGTTTTGTGTTTTGATGCAATAAGATTTAAAAATGTGATTTCATTTGAAGCTACTCTAAATAATTTTTAAAAGAAGCCTTTTTGGTATTTTGTTTTCGGCTTCTGTTTTTTTTATAAAAAAAAAGTTCATCTATATACAATTTTCTTTTTCATTGAAGTGTCTTTTGTTTTTGGCTTTTTTTTTTTTTTAAAAGTACTTCTTATCTAAAAAAAATACATTCAAATGGGTTCTTAAAGGCGCAAAATATCATTAACCCTTCTTACAAGGACACAATTTTATGTTTTGAGGAAAGACCTTTTGTACCACTAGATAAAAAAATTAAATAAATAAAAGAAAAGAATTTTTTTTTGCATATTAAAAGTGACAATTTAAAAATTATTATACCAATAAGAGAAGAAAATTTTTTATTTCGCCAATAAATTAATTTTCAAAAGTTCAAGAATACTAAAAACTACATTTAACTCATCACTATTTATAATTAATGAAATATCTCTAATCACAAAAATAAAAGGGCAAAAAAAGTCATAAATCATCATGGCAAAGGGATTGGAATAACAATCCCATAAAGAAAAGCCCTTTAAATAAAGAAGATATTAGCTTTGACTATTCCAAAAAATCCCCATTTCTCAAAATGCCAAAACCAACAAAACCTTTGAATGGTACACTCCAAGAACATATTTTACTATATCATTTTAGTAAACTATTCAAAAAAAATAAAGTCATTGGGATCTTAAAAAAGTGGGTGTCACTAAGAAAATAAGCTCAGGTACTACACAGAAGAAGTGATGGATTTAATGGTTTATGGTTGCCTACTTTTGTTATTATTATTATTGTTATTTTTTTAATGATCAAATTGGGAAGTTGAAATTTTTTTTCCTAAAGTACAAGGAATAGTTGGCAATTCAAAAAAGTTGAAATAAATGGTTCCCTAAGCACTAAAAATCCTATGCCCACACCACTTCTCTTAACTTTAATTTTTTTCCCCCTCTTATATTATTGCTAAATGCTACACTTTATTTTGCTACCTTTTTGCCCATACACACACACACACGCACACACATATATATATATATATGTTTGTATATGTGTGTGTTGTCTCTTTTTGCTTACATTAACCCTAAATGCCATACTTTATTTTGCAAGCTTTTTGGTCATATGTGTGTAGATACATACATACATACATATTATATATATATATATAGGAAAGGAGTTGGGGCTTGGAGAAGGGATTGTCGGCTTCAAGTTTATATCTAACTTGATTTTACATGTAATTTATGAAAATTTTAGATTTTGGCCCTCCTAAATAACAAAAATATATTTAATATTTTATAAAAATTCGATCGCACTCCCATCCCTCCCAGACAAAAATATTTCTAGTTTCGCCTCTCTCTCTCTCTCTCTCTATATATATATATATATATATGTGTGTGTGTGTGTGTGTAACCTTGTTGGGTCTTGGTTGGCCTATGGTTAATGAAAGGTATTGATGCATGTGGGAGCAAATTGACGGTTGTTTTTCTAGTGGATATGTCATTGTACTATGGGATTCTTTTAGTTGGCTCAAGTTAGGCAACTCATGTCATGTATCTTCACTAATATTGAAATTTCAATAAAATAAGGCCACCTATTTATCTTGCATTCGGAGTAATATAAGGGTATATTAGGATGTCATTAGAGAGTGTGTGGCTAAACTTATTTGAAAGAAGTTATAAGTTCATCAAGCTTGTCGGATGGGTTTTTTTTTGCTTGTCTGATGCTTTAGACATCAAAGTAGCAATTATAGAAAAAAATGCTTCTTCAATAGTGCTTTTTATAATAGAGTTTTTTTTTTAAGTCAAACAGTTTTGTGTTTGAATACAATAATTAAAAATGTTTTATAAGTGCTTTTATCTACTTTGGGGTAGCTTCTCAAAAAAGTCAGTTTTGGCTTTTTTTTCTAACTTTTGTTTTTTTAAATAGCACATGCAAACACAATTTTTTTTGTTGTGAAGTGTTTTTTTACATAAAAATAAAAAAAAATACTTTTTCACTAAAAAAAGTCAATCCAAACGGGCTCATAGTGTTAGGGCCTGTTTTGAATGGGATTAAAAAATACGTTTCTCGATCGGTGATTTTTATAATAGAGCTTTTTTTAAATTAAACAATTTTGTTTTACAACAATTAAATATGTTTCAAAAGGTACTTTTATTTAAATATATTTTGGGATAGCTTCTAAAAAAACCTTTTGGACTTTCTTTTTCTTCTGTTTTTTTTTTTTTTTCAAAGCCCATTCAAACACAAATTTGTTGCTTTGAAGTGCTTTTTCTCTAAGTATAATTACTTCTTCTCTAAAAACAATCCATCCAAATCAGCCCTAGCAAGATCTTAGGGCTCGTTTGGATAAGTTTTAAAAAAAATGTTTCTCAAGCGTTGCTTTTTATCGTAAAGCTTTTCTTTTGAGCTAAGAAATGTTGCGTTTGAATGCAATGACAAAAAATGTTTTTATTTTAACCAACTTTGAGTAGCTTTTAAATTTTTTTGACTCTTTTGTGGCTTCTACTTTTTTAAAAGAATACATTCAAACACAATTTTTTTTATTCTGAAATACTCTTTCTAATAAGTAAATGCTTCTTCTCTGAAAAACCCACCCAAACGGGATCTTAGTCACTATAGTATTCTCATGATATTGCTGATATGACCTAAGAATCCATGTTTGTCAAAAAATATGAAAAATAACAAGGTAAACACACACACACACTTTTTCATAAATTATAACCTCAAATTAATTTCAGCAAGGTTCATGTCATGCTGGCCTAGTAAACAAACCTAAGATATGAACTGTTAATTATCGAACAATGAAAAACAATAATTATCAAAAAAAAAATGAAAAAAAAGTAGACAAATTTTCCTGCTAACAAAAAGCTGAAACAACTAATGAAAATAGATCACGAAGGCTGTTCAACTGATCATGAGCGATAATACAATGAGTAACTTTAGGTTTATCGAACAAGAGGCCTAATTCATTAACATTCACAACATCAAAAGCATTACTCAAGAAAACAAAACTGCTAGACCTGTTGCTCATGTCCATCTCTAAAAATTTTTCATTCGTCGCTTTTCTTCTTCTTCTTCTTTTTCTCTTTCTTCTTCTCGGAGGCAGCTTGATCGCCGTCCTCGTCCGGTTCAGCGTGTTTTCTCTTCTTTTTCTTCTTATCCCCTCCATCGGCATTGTTATCCTCTTCACCATCGGCGTGTTTTCTCTTTTTCTTCTTCTTTTCTCCGTTCTCATCTTCCTTCACCACCTCGGGATCCTCCGCTAAATCCTTCTTCTTCTTTTTCTTCTTGTCCTTCTTCTCGACCGCTTCGCTTTCATCATTTCCATCCGCCATTGCAACATCTTCTTGATTGTTCCTCTTTTTCTTTTTCTTGCTCTTTTGTTCTTCGCCATCTGTAACAGGCACATCATCATCCTCATCTTTCTTGGACAATGATTCTTTAAGTGCTAGAATTGAATCGGCTGCTGGATTATAAGTCTGCACAGAAGGAAAAGAAATTGCTCAGAAATCACAGTAGGAAAAACATGATCTTTTTGCTAGAATCGAACTATCGAAATTTGCACCGTACCTTGGCCGGAGTGATCAATCCCCCTGCTGATCCTTTCTTCTTGTCCTTGTCATAAACTTCGATCTTGGGTTTGCCTTTGGCAGACCCAGCAGATCGACCCAGTTCTTTCCCTTCTAAGCTCCTTAATCGTGCTTCAAGCTAAAATACAGATAAACGTGTTAAAAGACAAAAGAACACACCAAATCAGGACGTGTGTAACTTTTCGACAAAATCACGGATTTTAGTACCTTAGCCCTATTCTCCAAACCCATAGAATTATCTTCACCATCACCAAGAGCATCACATCGAATTGCCAAAGCGGCTTTCGCAGCAAGAGACCGTGAAATTTTACCCTTGTGCTTAGGTGCAGCTTGACCAATCAAAGATGCATGATAAATAAGACCATATTTAGGAGTTGCATGCTTCGTCTTGAGTGCTCGGAACAGAGCCTTCTCTGCACCAAGTATCTGAACGGTACTTCCAGGTTGCTTAGCCAGATTCAATAAGCTGCCTCCATGGGCGATCAAACGAGCACCAACGAGTTCTCCAACAAGAGCAGTAAGATTCGGGGCAATGGTGTTCATCCTGCTCTTCAAATAGTCGTACAGCTGAGCTCGGTACTCTGCAAGAGAGAGAACTTGGTTGCACAAATCTTTGATGTTCTCCAAATCAAGGTCACTAACTTCAGTTCCCATGGAAATCACGGCTGCCTCTTTAAGTTCTGTTTCAACTTCCTCTGGAAGTATCTGTAACGTTTGAAAGCACATGTAAGCACAATCGAAATAGAAAAAATCACAATAAAACCGCAAACGTAGACAAGATAAACAAATTTGTTGGATTTTATTATGATTTTTTTCCGTCAGCTAGTTCCAAGAAGTCTACAGGCCTTAAATATTAAGTTGCCTGAATTAGTAATTACTCTTGCTCTCTATTACCTAATCTATAGCTAAACTAATCTTTTTATCATTATACTTCCTACACCAGCATTATCTATACCTCAGAGAAATCGAGCTTGGCAGCACTTGATCGGTAACCCATCAACTTCACGGTCTTTGCATAAAGGATATTGTCTTGTATGATCTTCGCAAGTTCTGGGAAATGCCATCCATACCATTCCCTAACCCTCATTGCATATGTATTCAGTTCTTTGTCAAGGTCGTCCAACAAGCTTATGGCTTGTATTATCATAGTATCAACCTACGGTAACAACATACAAAGCCATCAATTAGAAAAAAGATAATACGGACATTATGAGAGTAAACATTCTAGTTACAGTAAAACAAACCGACCGTAAAGCTGCAATGGATTAAAAAAAGGGAGAGACAAAGGGTCCATTTGGATGGGTTCAAAAAAAATGATTCTCGAGAGGTGCTTTTTATAGCAAAGCATTTGGACACAATTATTAAAAGTGCTTTAAAAAGTGCTTTTATTTGAAGCTACTATAGAATAAATTCTATTTTGGCCTTTTTTCCCGACTTCTGCGCTTTTTAAAAAAGCCATCCAAATACAATATTTTTTCTTTGAAGTGCTTATTTTCTAAAAAAGGCCCATCCAAACAGGCTCAAAGTTATTGACATGTCATTGTTCTAATTTCACATGCTTACTTTTTAAATACAACAAAAGCTGTCGAGATACAACTTTACAAGATTTTCTGATAGCATATTATAAGATTAGCTTTATGAAAAACAACATAAAATACAAGGCAATCTTTTCACGCATTTTGAAAAGTTTGACATCAAGCTAATATTTTCCACCTAGTTTCCTTATCAATTACTTAGTCCAATTCAATAATTAAAAGTTCATTTGTTAGTACATTTATAGACAACAAATAATTATTAGATAGAACCTGCAAAGTGATTCACCTTTTCCGGACTGAATTTAAGCTTGTATCTTGACAAGCTGTGAGATAAACCCAAGCTCATCGGAGCCAGATCTTGCGAAGCTAGACCGGAGATAAGTTCAGTCAATTGACTTCTTACGCCTCTCATCAGTTCCATCACAGCATTGTTGTGGACACATTCAATTTGCTGCAAAGCAATATATAGATTAACTTAGACGGAACAAAGACAAACCATTTTGAACACAATTACAACATTGTAGTGTCAATTGCACAAGGGTACAAACTCACCAGCTTCTCTTTGATAATATTCCCAAGTTTTGAATCGGCTACTGCTAAAATGTCGCCCTCACAATGGCTACGCAAGAATTTGCGAAGACCCTTGCTGGGTTTACTGTCGATCAACAACGTAGCAGCTGATAAGGCCTCAGATGTGTTCTCGAACTTGGAAAAAGCTTTGAGCTTGACAACCTAATGTTGACATCAAAGACAGCTGTTAGTTAAAATACATCACACGAAAAGGCAAAAGCTGCAAGAAATGAATAATTATGTTTAATCATCTTTCAACTTTCTCTCTTCAATTCTCTTCCTTCCATATTTAGTTTTCTCGCTCTCTCGACTTCACAATTGATGCAGTGACTAAAGTAGCAGCCTTCCCGCACTGCTGCGACTTTTGATGGGCCAGTCGGAAAATTTCAATAGCTATGAACTAGCAAACGGTGCTTCATTCAATATTACTCAAGTCATTATTTTCTTTCTTCAAATAAGAATTTTATGGAAAAATTAATAAAAATGTAAAAGACACTGAATGTGTTCTCAACTGCAATGTCTTCCAACAATTAGCCAGAAACCATGCATTACTCCAATAAACTCATTACTTTTCGATTATTTCGTAAATTTGAATGAAATGTTATGAGACCACCCATATAAGTTAAAATCCTACTTCATGTGGAAACAAACTAAGTCACTATTCAATCTAACTATCCAACACATAATCTTCAAGAAAGAAAATAACAAAAAAATGCCCCCTTTATTCATCAATCTAACCCACGCACGCTTCAATTCACAGAAATAAAAAATCAACACTAGAATCAAGACCTGTCTAGCAGAATCAGGTGTTGCAAAGTCCTTCCCAAGGTCCTGGCAACACAAAAAGAAATACAAAGAATCAGCAAATCAAGCCCACATATAGAAGCAAAAACAGCGTTAGAACAAAATTTAAAAAAAGAAAATACCTCAACTCTTGATAATTTGGCTTCATCCAAAACCTTGAAGAGGGCAAACCCCGCCGGGGTCTCGAACAGGAGGTGCATTCTTGTTCTTTGATGTTTCTGTATATCGAAAAAACAAAAAACACAAAATCACAGTTAGCATAACCTATAGAAGACTCGAAAAATCGACCAATTTTAGAACAAGAACTGAGCTTTTTAAGAGTAAAGAACGTTTTGTTTTTTCCTAGATAAATTACGAATCGTACCTACGGCGAAGCCACGGCGGGTTCTAGGGTTTTACGAGGAGGAGAGAGAGAGAGAGAGAGAGAGAGAGAGAGGCCGATTAGGGTTTTAGAGAGAGGAGAGATGATTAGGGTTTTTGTAGGGGGGGAAATCAATTGAGGGCTTAGCAAATTGGGCCGAACGTGAATCCGGGCTTGGGTCTTAAAGATTCATTAATTGGGTTTTTGTAAGAGTTCGATTAGTGTCCGCCCATGAAAAAGGTGTGAACAAGAAGTGTGTGTGTATATATATATATATATATATATATATTAAGTACAAAAAATAATATAAAAATGTTAAAAAGTTGTGATAAATCTTGTATATTAAGTAATAGAATTTTATTTTGTAGCAATGCTATTATCAAACAACATTAAATTTTATCTTGTGATTAAATGCTTTATGAACAACATTAAAAGATATGAACAAGAAATATATACATATATATATATTAAGTACAAAAAATAATATAAAAACGTTAAAAGTTGTGATAAATCTCGTATATTATGTAATAGAATTTTATTTTGTAGCAATGATATTATCAAACAACATTAAATTTTATCTTGTGATTAAATGCTTTATGAACAACATTAAAAGATATGAACAAGAAATATATATATATATATATGTATTAAGTACAAAAAATAATATAAAAATGTTAAAAGTTGTGATAAATCTTGTATATTAAGTAATATAATTTTATTTTGTAGCAATGATATTATCAAACAGCATTAAATTTTATCTTGTGATTAAATGGTTTAGCTGCAAACTATAAGAAAGTAGCCCTTTTATTAATGGAATAATTCATTAAAAATTCAACAAAGTTCGTCATGTGTGATAGAATTTTATTCGTGATTTTTTTTTTTTGTACAACCTCATTACTCGTGTTCTTAATAATTTTTCATCACAAATTGATGGCAAATCTCTTATATATGTAACAATATATATCTATCACACCTTTTTCATGAAATAATCTTATCCGAATATGATTTGGCATCACTCGACAAATTATAAGGCAAGTGCAATGACATTTGCCGTTAGATTGGTTACTTTCTTCTAAATATACATCAATCATATGTCAAGTATAATATACTCGCTACTATGAATAGTGTCGATATAGCCGAACCTGATTCGAACTAGAATAGCGATAACAATAATTGGTAACTTATATTCCCTTCTTTAATTCCTATAAAATATTTGGTACTTGTAGTTCACTATTACATTTAGCAAAGTACTTATACTGACAACTTAACTTATGATACGATTTTTAATACTAATATAATTGTGTCACTAATTATTAATAACGATAAATTAACTATAACTTTTGTCCCTATTTATTTTGTGAAAATTATTGTTTAACAAATTAATATTTTATCACTCAATATAAAGAACTAATAATAATCTCGGCGGTTTCATTTTTATTTTTTTATATATTCTTTTACTTGTAGTGATGATATATCTTTTACGATATGGATCCATAGAGACCATTGTTTGTTCTTAGTGCTTACAAGCAAATAAAATTGGGCTCGCTTTTCCATCTTCTTTTGTAGATTGGGTTTACTTTGGTCTCTCTTTCTTCAACCCAGTTTGAATGAGTCTGTTTTAGAGAATAAGCACTTATTTTTTGAAGAAAAAAAAATTTACT
Source organism: Petrea volubilis (assembly GCA_026212405.1). NCBI lineage: Eukaryota > Viridiplantae > Streptophyta > Magnoliopsida > Lamiales > Verbenaceae > Petrea > Petrea volubilis. Next base: position 27,527,374 of record CM047872.1, on the reverse strand, counting down.
TTAGAACAAAAATATTATGTTTGGATGACTTTTCAGAAAAATCAAAAGTCAGGAAACAAAAAAGGTCGAAAATAGCTTTTTATAGAAGCTACTCTTCAAATTAAAGAAGCATTTCATTACTTATCCAAAAGCAAAATTACTTAGCTTTAAAAAAAAACTCTATCATAAAAAGTATTATTCGATAAATACTTTTTTGTTTTTAAATCCATTCAAATGGGGCTTTAGTTTATTATTAGATTATTGTTTTAAATTATGATTAAGTTCGAAAAAAAGGGAAAAAAACTAGAGAATAAATAGCACAAAATAAAGAAAACGATAGAATATGCCTTATTGCATGGCTAGAGAAAGTCAACTACGTGGAAGATAATCATATAGCTTGACTGAAAATTTTATCGTTAGTAGAAAAAGCACCAAAAAAATAATAAATTAGAATTCAAATACTAGTAAAAAAAAAAATACATAAGAATACATAATAAATTTCATCTCTCTTTTATCTTTTCATTTCTTATTTATTTGTTAATCCTATAATCTTATTTTTATTTTTAACTATTTTTCATAATAAATTTGATAAAATGCATACATTACAAATAATTTAAAAATATATAATAATGTAAAAAATTTAATAAATATTTTAATTTATATTCATAATTTAAATATATAATTAAATTACATTTTATATTTATTTTTCATACGCATCGAATGTGTCCAACTGACTAGTTAATTTTAAAATTTTATAATCCCTTAACCATAATTTTCCCTATTAATTTTCAACTATATTTTTACCTTAATTACCGTGGAGTAATAAAATGATGTTAAGAAACTAGCTAGGATGATGGGGTGGTGGCAATGGAATCTTTAAAATCCAAAGAGTTTTTGATATGCAAAAACGAAAGCTGACTAAGAATCCGTTTGGATAGACTTTTTTAAAAAATAAATAAAAAAAGCACTCATTTTTTTTTTTGAAAAAAAAAATGTTTTATAGTAAAAAAATTGTGTGTTGTATTGGTGTTTTAAGAAAAGCATAAGCACAAAAAAAAAGTAAAAAAATGATTTTTTTTTAAAAGCTATCCCAAAGTAATTTAAAATAAAAACACTTTTAATTATTGTATTTAAGCGTAAAATTATTTGAATTAAAAAGGAGCTCTACTATAAAAACACAAATTGAGAAGCACTTTTTTTTAAATCTATTCAAACGGACCTAACAAAATGAGAATCAATGTAAATTCATTTCAAGTTTCATAGTTTTGCTTTTACTAATTATGGCTTTGTAAAAAAGTTTAGTTTCATGTCTCTAAGTTTTTCTCATATTTAATATTGTTAACTTTTTTTTTATTAATATTAAAATGCCACAATCCACTAATTACGATTTCGTTCTTAAATAACATAAGACATTATATGATTATATAATAAAGGGTCCAATCAAATTGGTATGAGAGGAAAAGCTTTTGCCGCCACTGTGTATGAATTTATTACTATTGTACTATTAAAATGCTAAAAGAAAGTGAAGAAAGGCTAAATTAGAAAACGAGAAGGTATATGACTAAATTCGAAAATTATAATTAATAGAACTAAGAATTAGTGACGGATTAATTAGTTTTCACACACGCTTGAGTTTGTACTAGGGGTGAGTGTCGGGTCAGGTAATTGCGGGTTTGGATTTTATGGGTCGGGTATCCGATATATCGAGTAGTTTAAATTGCTATCCGAATCTGACTTGAATTATATAACTATCTGGTTAATTGGGTACCCGGTCAGGTTCAGATTTTACTCGATCGAATTCAAATTTTGATGAAAATAAAATTTGTTAATTGTATCAATGTAGCAATAATAATCTAGTTATTTAAAAAAAAAAATCTTCACCACAAGTCCGTAACTGCAATTCACACTCTGATGTTAAAAAACAAAGTTAAAATGGTTGCAATTATTAATTGTAAAATATTATTATAATTTCATTAAACTATTTGACACTAATATCATTAGAACGTTAGTTGTACAAAGAGAAAACACCAATACGAATGTCCATTACTATGCGTACGAATTTTTAATTTTAAAAGGTAAAACTCATATATTGACAAGTGTAAAAGTCTAAAAGGTAAAAACTCATATCTTGATAGGAGTAAAACTTTTAAAGGTCAAAAATTATTTATTGGAAAATATGATTGTAATAGTAGGATTCTATATAAAACTAAATTCTATATATTTTTTAAATTTCTTTTTTTTTTAGAAATTTTTGATCGGGTTCTTCGGATGGAAAAATAAAACCCAAAGTCTATCCGGCATTTAAACTAGTCAGATTCGAGATAACCCGAACTCGATTTTTAACCCGAATTATCCGCCCCAAAATACACAAACCCGATTGGATCGGGACACGATTTACCTGATCTGAATACCCACTCTTAATTTGCAATACAAAACAGTGTTACATATTCCAAGTCACTCGTTAATATTATCTTTAGGTAACTATTATAGACTTGCAAATATAGCCAAAATAATAATATCCGTATATATAATATCCCTTCAAGCTCATCATCCAAATTGTGCAATTCCAAAACATAATCCACGCAATATATTCACACACACACACACACATATATATATTATTTTCTATCATTGATAAGTAAGTGTGACATTGACATTGACATTTGTTAAATTAACAGTACCACGACGCCATAAAAGAGTAAAATGCACTCATAAGGACCCTAGTGCTACGCACTCGTTTCTAGTGTATTTTCCCATGGACTTTTTGGTGACTCATATTAAGAGCATGTATGTATGAATTTCTTTTAGAAAATAAATATTTTTTTTGTTTGTGTGAAAAAACATTTCATTGATACAAAAAATTAATTTTGGATGAACTTTTGGTAAAAGTAAAAGCCAAAAATAAAATCCTAAAAGTAGCTTTTTTTAGAAGTAATCTTAAATACTTTTAAATAAAAGTACATTTTTAAGTACTTTTAATTATTGCATTTAAATACAAAATTAATTATTTTTTTTAAACCTACTACTTTTAATTACTGCATCAAGCAATTTTGTATTTAGATGCACTAATAAAAGTACATTGAAATGTGTCTTTATTTGAAATTATTGTGGATAGATTTTAAAATATGTGGTTTTTTTCTCCAGCTTTTTTTTAAAAGAACATTCAAACAAAAATTCTTTCACTAAAGTGTTTGTTTTTTCAAAAATACATGCTTATCTTCAAAAAAAAAAAACTTATCCAAACAGATTTTAAAAAGCATGGTTAGAGAAATATTTTTTTTAAGTTCATCCAAATGGGCTCTAAATTAGACTACGGATTGGTATATTTCTTTTTTTCTTTTCCTTTTCTTGTTTTCTTTTTTCAAAAAAAAAAAAACTTATTGGGCGGCTAGATGTCTAATGAGTCAACTACAACCTTACAGTATATAGTTGGAAACCAACTAAGTGTGCTAAAAAAAATCCATCTCTTATTAAAACGTGAGAAAACTTATGGCAGAGGGGAAAGTGACTCGTCTTACAATTCTTTTGAATACTATTCCAATTATCCTTTTATTTATCACACAAAAATATGAACTGGCGTGAGCCACGATCACTTCAAAAGTTGTATAAATGTACGTGTGATTGTGTGTGTGTGTGTGTATGTGTGTGTGTGATATAGATAAAGTTGAAGAACAATTATCCATCAAAAGTGCACCATCTTCTTGTAGGGATAAGAATAGTATCGAGTTTGATTTGGCACCAGTTGGTGACGATTCCTAGCTATCTATTTTGATAATACCCAAATTCATTGTTGAATATGAAGGTCCGACCCTGTAAAATATTATTCTGCATCTTAAAACGGTGAAATTTTGTTCTTTGATGAAAAAATGCCTCGTATGGTGTGCGGGGGGGAGGGGGGGGGAGATTGTAGCTTATAAATTTGCCAAGTTCTTAGACTCTTTCCAATATAAGACAAGAATATGGTATCATCATAAACCCTCCAATCGAGGGACTTGGGAATAGGCACAGGGACATCGTTCCATAAATGGCGCTATTTGATGATGCCCAAATCCGTCGCCAAACACAGAGGTCCGACCTGGGAGGTATTGTCCCGCAACTTGAGACGGTGGGGTTTTGTTATTTGATAAAAAGACGATTCACTATGTGTGAGGGAAAGATTGTAGCTTATAAACTTACCACGTTTCTTGACTCATTCCGATGTAGGACAAAAATATAGTATCATCATATTTCATGCGTGTATATATATAAATATATATATATGTGTGTGTAAATATAGTGTTTTGTCTTTAATTTGAGTACTTAAGACTCGGTATTTTTAGGTGATTAGTGTTAATTATGCTTTATTAGATAAAAAAAATGACATATATTGATGGTAAATATGAAAGCGATGCCGAAATCGTCACTAATTATTTTAGGTAACTCAACAGAGATGACAATGTTCATATTTAAGTTGTTTCTGTAGATGATTAATCGGTCTCAAATAATTTTCACAAATTATTATTATAGATTTTATTTTTACTAATTTTTAACCAATGTTCCGAAAATCGGATCGGACACAGAACTAGCGGCCTTACTGATTACCGGTTCGACCAGTGTGACGTCATAAATATATAATAATTATTTAAATAATTTTTTATATAAAAAATCATAAATACATAAAAAAAAAATTAGAAAAAATCCAATAATGATAAAAAAATAAAAACCAAACAAGAAATTTACCTTACTATTTAATAAAAATCCAACTCATCATTTATCCCAAAACTAGCAATTAACATTCAAGACAAATTATTTACAATGAGTACACATTATACAAAAGTTAACAATGAGTAAATATTACAAATTACTTACAATGGCTTATACATACAGGTATATATCTTAAATTAATATGGTTAATTAATTGGTACATTAATTAATTAATTAATCATAGTATATTGAAAGTGGAACTTTGGCTTGATTTGGGATTCTTTTTAATTAGTGTCATGTTGCATTTATAAATTTATTAATTGTTCTAATGACTTTTGACTAATCTTGTTACACTAAGGTTGAAGGAGTTTAGCACTCAGGACATGCTTCACAGGTGTCAGGTATTATTTTGTAACTGAAAGAGAAAGTCTTAAAAATCTAAATTCTGATTCAGGGGGTAAAACAAGAGACACTTTATGGCTTATACATATAGAAAAAGACCAAAAAATTCCAAAACGAAATAAAAAAAAAAACTACAAAGAAAGAACAGGAACTAAGGAAAAGAAAAATAGAAAATTCAAGTTTTACCTTTCTTCTTCGCCTGGTGCCTGTAGACGAACAGACTGGGGGCACGTCGAACGAGCGGGGGTCAGTGCGGCGGCCAAGCGACGTGGTGCAGTGGACGGCCAGGGTTTCTTTCTTCTTCAAGTTTTTTTGCAGAGAGCGTTCTGTACAGAAAAGGCAAAAAAGAGATTGTTAATTAAGAAAAATAAAAGTAGATAAAATAAATAAAATTCAAATAAAAAAATTTTCTGCCCGCCGGTCCGGTCCATGAACCAGGACCAATTCGACTGGTTTTTTACCAGTACTCGGCGAGCCGATTCATGCGCGGTTTTGGAGTGCCAATCGGATTGGACCAGGCACCAGTCACTGGTTGGACCGACCGGTCCGGCTTGATTTTGAAAACATTAATTTTAACTATATACATCTCAAAATATTTTGCTAAGGTCTTAGTATATATGTATTACTAATCGTCAATATAGGGGTTCTTTTCTCAACAGTTAAATTCTAATAACGACAATTTATATATAATTTTTTGTCATTACTAAATTTTTGAAAACTTAATAATTTTTAATTTATTTGTTCTGATTATTGATATAATTACATGTATTTTGTAATGAATTAGAAATATAAGTAATATTTGATATATATTAGACAATACTATATATATATACACACACAATTTATAAATATACTTAGATACAATATTAATCACATGCCACTTGTCAAAATTGTCAAAAACGTCTTCTTTCTTTCTTTTGTTCTTTTTTTTTCCCCTCGCAGTCAAAGTTATTAATTAGCGGACCTCTTTGTCACTACTTGACACCAATTAGTGCCAAATAAGGTTTTTTTGCAAAATTAACACAAAAAGGTGTGTGGTTTAAAAATCTGACACCCAAAAAATTTTGGTTAAAAAAATAGCATAACTCGCCATCGAGAATGGCGATTTTATTAAAATAATAATAAAAATATTAATAATACATTATTTTTGACGGCGAGTAAAGAAAATCTGAAAAAAAAAAAAAAAATTTAAATTGTCGCCGTCGTTGATGGCGAGAATTAAAAAAAATTAATTAATTAATTTCACGGTCGACGAGGTAGTTTTGAATTTCAGGAAAAAAAAAAGGAAAAAAGCCATTTTCTCGCCATCCGCCATGGCGAGAATTTCTTTTTTTAATATTTTTCCGGTAATAATCTCGCAAACCGTGTTGGCGAAATTAACTTTTTTGATTTTTCCGTTTAAATTCTCGCCATCGGGCATGGCGAGAATTTCATTTTTTAATATTTTTCCGGTAATAATCTCGCAAACCGTGTTGGCGAAATTAACTTTTTTGATTTTTCCGTTTAAATTCTCGCCATCGGGCATGGCGAGAATTTCATTTTTTAATATTTTTCCGGTAATAATCTCGCAAACCGTGTTGGCGAAATTAACTTTTTTGATTTTTCCGTTTAAATTCTCGCCAATTAGGAGTAGGCTCACACACCGAGCAATTTGATATAGCTCATAAGGCACAGTATTCTCGTCAATTATTGTGTTATTAACGTGGTCCCTCAATGCAGTTAACTTCAACCGCGATCCTTTTAAATCGGTCGAAGTAGGAGTAAATCCGAGGAGCCTATCACAATACGTTCCCCAACCTGCCTCCTGATCCGGACATTCATCTGATGCTATTATTGGACGTCCATCAGTCGGTAATTCCCATATTACCGCTACGTCTTCCAACGTAACGGTGGCCTCGCCTACTCTCAAATGAAACGTGTGCGTCTCCGGGCGCCACCTCTCTATCAACGCGGTTATTAAATGTTGATCTACATCAACATACCCACACCGATATACGCCATAAAAACCCATCCGATCTAATTGTTCCTTCACTCTATCGTGAAGTTGTAACCCATCCCGACCGAATATGCCTTTTCCCCAATGTCTGACCCTAACTATTTGATCAGGGTCTACACGACCATCAAATAGTTGTTCGGATATGTGATTTTCTTGCTCGGTTAGAACACTGTTGTTCCCGGGTCCGTAATAATATTTCAATGTATCCAAGTCCATTCTACAAATAAGATAAATAAAAAATAAATATTATATACATTAAAAATTTAACATAAAAATTAAAAAAAACAAACAAACAAACACCGTAAAAACACAAATTTCATTTTTTCAAAAATTGTTGACTAATGTAAAATTTTCAAAAAAATAAAGAAAAAGCAAATTCTCGCCAACAGTGTTGGCGAGAATATAAAAAAAAAATATATTATATTTTAAAAAATGTTTGGTAAAGTTGAATTTTTGGGGAAAAAAAAAAACCCAAATTCTCGCCAACACTGTTGGCGAGAATAACGCATGCATTTTTCTTTTTTTTTTTAATTTTTCGGACAGTAGGGAGGGAAAATATTTTTTTTAAAAATATTTTTTGGCTTTTGAAAATATTTTTTCGGACATTAGGGAAAATATTTTTTTGGAAAATAATTTTACTTTGAGAAAAAAAATATATTTTTTGGCTTTTGAAAATATTTTTTGAAAAATAAGGTTTTTGTTCCGAAAAATAAAGTTTTTGTTCCAAAAAAAATCCGGACAATAGGGAAGAATAGAATTTCGAGGAAAAAATAAATTTTGAATATTTTCGAAAAAAAATTGAAATTTTTCGAAAAAAAATTTGAATTTTTTCGAATTTTTTTTTTTTGAATATTGTCAAAAAAAAATGATATTTTTCGAAATATTTTTTGAATATTTTAGAAAAAAAATAAATTTTGAATATTTTCGAAAAAAAAATGAAATTTTTCGAAAAAAAAATTGAATATTTTCAAAAAAAAATAAATTTTGAATATTTTCGAAAAAAATAAAAATTTTGGAAAAAAAAATTGAATATTTTCGAAAATAAATAAATTTTGAATATTTTCGAAAAAGAATAAATTGGCTACGGATAATTTTTTGAAAAAAAAAAATTAATCCATATTTTCGAAAAAAAGTTTAAATATTCCATACACAAAAAAAAAAAAAAAAAAACCACTTCTTTGTCACCCTCAACCTTCCAAATTTTTGCCAAAAATAAATAAAAAAATCAACACAATTATCATAACTAAACTACAAATATACCCAAAATCTACGAATATACACATACTAACAAGAATTTCAATTTGGGATAAATTTTTTTCCATTCATTTCAAAATGCAAAATCTACAAATATACACAAAATCTACAAATATACACATGTATTATATTTTTTCTTATACCAAAAAATCAAAATAACGAGTACAAAAACAAAAATGAAAGCAAATTCATCCAACAATTTATAAACACAAGATAATAACTTCATACATTATGTCAAACAATAATAATTTCAAACATATAATTATAATAAAATAACTACAAACATTTCAAACATAAAATAAACTTATCTATCAAAAAAAATGTTAATAAAATAAACAAATATAACATTACCTAAAATAAGCACGTTTTAACTCGCGAATATCAATAGAGCACGAGACAATCTTCTTCAACCAGCTTGAGTGCGTTTGAATTCGTTTGTTGAAACTTTGCTTTTTTTTGGGTAAAAATTCGTTAAAAATAATTTGGTGAGACTTTCCTTTTCTTTGGCTGAAAATTTGTTGAAAACAAATTGGTGAAGCTCTGTTTTTTTTTTGCTGAAAATTCGTTCAAAGGAATTTGAACTTTGCTCGCTCTCAATTGTGTTTGCAAGGTTGGGAAAATTCTTGTGTTTGCTCTCAATTTATTGCCAAAAATTGAACCCAAAAAAAAAAAAATAATAAATTACTAACCTGTTCACGCGTGACTCCATGCAGGCCGAAGTGACTGCTGCTGCAAAGGCTGCATGGCAGTTTGACAAAGCAGCTGCAGCAGCAGTCCAGAAATTAAAAAAAAAAAATTTTTTAGCTATTCTCGCCGTCAACGACGGCGAGATTGACCAGAAATTAAAAAAAAACAAATTTTATTCAATTTTCGCCGTCAACGTCGGCGACAATTAATAAAAAAATTCGTATTTTTAACCGGTCCGAAAATTAATTACGGATCCGTATTATTTATATTATTTTATTATATCTCGCCGTTGTTGATGGCGAAAATTTAGAAAACTCGCCACCAACTATGGCGAATTATGTCAAGATTTTAATCCATCTTTTTTTTGTGTCAGATTTTTAAACCAAACACCTTTTTGTGTTAATTTTGTAAAAAAGCCGCCAAATAAAGTCAAATTGAGAATATATATATATATATATATATATAGATAGATAGATAGATAGATATATAGTACAGGCTCCAAAATGATCTTGATAAACTAAACAATTAGGGATATTCTTTAATCAATAAGGCCTGCAAAATCAAGATTTGCATAAATAATGAAGATCACTAAGTAGGCTAGACAAATATACGAGCACATGGCATGAAAGATTTTAATCGACTCCGACCTACTAAACCCCGAACCCTAACCCTTGCTGATAAATACCACCTTTTTATTAATGATCTTTCAAGATCGTATCGCGAGAATAATCTTTTTATATAATAATTATATGTAAGTTAATCCTGCCCACTAATAAGAAATTCTCATGGAGAAAAGGCATTAAGATCTTTACCAAGTAATTAATCTGAATGCCATTTCACACACTCACGCACACATGTATATATATATATGATTTTAACCATTTGATTTTCGATCCACTGATCTATTAATACGAATTCGAATACTGTAGAGGCCCAAGAAAGCACTCCCTTCATTAATAACAAATTTGTGATTCTGTTTTGAATTTATAATGAATTAGTGACATAATCTAATATAAATATAATTAAAAATACACTTAATGACAATGCATTTTCACGGGAATTAAATTTATATTGTATTTGTTCATCACTAAATGAAATATATATTGTCGTAGTGTGTAATATTGGGGTGACAACCCAACCCAATTACTCTCTCTCTCTCTCTCTCTCTCACACACACACACACATATATATATATATATATATATATATATTGAAGTGTCTAAAGGATGGTTGTCAATGGGCCACAGTGGACGTAGTCAATGAGATAATTAACCATTTACGAGTGGTTGAGAATATGGGGGAATGTGTATTCCAAGTCAAAAATGCAAAGTGGGGAGGTCAAAGTGACTTTGTTGGGCCTTCAAAAAAGAAAAGCATGTGAGTGGGGTCTAAATTTATTATTTATTAATCAAAACTTTTTGGACCTAGATTTGGTGAATAATTCAAAAAAGTTCAAATCCAATCAAAAGTTTAATATACAGGATTAATTACAAACACCTCCCTTAAAAGTTAGTAAAATTACAGAATGTATTTATCTTTTTTTTTTTTTGAAATTATTAAAACCTCCTCTCTAAATTTACATCATCTAATTAAGGTTTCGAGTGAAAATTATTGATATCGATAAAAGAAAAGGTTTAATGAATATAGCCTCCTAGCATTGTCCCCTTGTTGTGGTTTCTATATCCATATCCACTCCACTTGACTGAAATTGTAAAGATCGTTGGATTCTTTTGGCTAACATGAACGATTTTCGATTGATGTTTGAATGTATGTAAAGTTTGTAAACTTAAACGGGGAGTTTAAGTAATTTCAAAAGAACGAGAGGTGTAATCTATAATTTCATTAAGTTGAGATGAATAGCATAATTAATACTCCTTAAACATATATACTAGACAAAGTTTTTAAAGAAAAATCAAGTCATAATAAATAGAACGTTGTGCAAAGTTCAGAATACATATACTCATGCACATACATATATTAGTTGAAAATCCAGTCAAAAATTAGATATACACACCGAGTAAAGTTTTTATAACGAAATTAAAATCACAATATATAGAATTAATGTTGTTATAATTGAGTTCAAATTAATATTAAAATGCATTGTGATATTGTTGGGAAAAAAAAGCAATTTTCATCCTATAAGTTGACATATTTTGAGATTTAGTAATTATGTTTACATTATTCGGATTTTCATTTTGTAAGTTTTTCAAATTGACAATTTTGCTCATATTTTTGCCAGAACATCAATTTTTCGACAGTAAAACTCTGCAATAATTTTGTGTGAACCTTAGCAATGTCCTACCGGAAAATTGAGATTCTAACGAAAATAGGATCAAAATTAGTAAATTTAAAATTTACAGAACGAAAACTCAAATAGTATAAACAAAAGGACTAAAACTCAAAATGAATCAACTTAAGGGACGAAATTTTCATTTTTCCCTAATATCATGTTTAATCACTTTAGTCTCTAACGATGCAATGTTATGTGATTAATGAACAGATACATTAGATACCAATCATTGTAGGCATCATATATATATATATATATATACATATATATATTCTAATACTTGTAGGAGATTCTGAATCATGCATGATACCAATCTTCGAGCGATGTGGGGCTTTTTTTTACTTATATTTTATGAGCACCTTTTCATTGAATCTTATAAATTATTTGATTTGCAAATAATTGGGCAAAAAGGTGCATCATTAATGCCCAAAAAGTAAGATGTGTTTCACCTAATCAAACCTGAAAAAGTATGATCTTGTTTGGACTTCATGATCCTCCTAAAACAAATTATGAAACTTACACACATTACATACATATTTTATTTAATCCACTAATTAATCTTTGGTATCTGAAATCTTTATTGGGTTCGACTAAATTCGAGCCGAACGTAATGGTTATTTTTGTACAAACAGTTATTCCCCCAACGTTTATTTTTAACGTATGCAAGACTCAAACACGAGATTTTATTTAAGTAATTCAAATCACTGATTATTTGAACAAACGATTGTTGGTCACACGCAGATATATTAACAAACATATATGAGTCTCATTACCCATAAGTTGATACACCTTTTTGGTTTTAATTATGTGAAGAAATCAAGGAAGATTTGTGAAGATATGCCCTTACCAATAACTAGCTAGCTGGGCAATATTCATGATATGCAGTTAATTATAGCAAACTTAATTTGTCATGTATTGTGTGTATATTTTTTTTGTGTCCTTCCATTATTTAATTCAATAGAAATTAAATTATTTGTTTCAACACATGAAATATCAATATATCATCCTGATCACACATTGTTATTACTTGCAATTCATTGACAAAACCCTAATCAAAATTAATTAAAGTGATAAACTAGATGTTCGAGGCTAATATATATATATATATATATATATATATATATGTGTGTGTGTGTGTGTGTGTGTGTAAACATATATATAATTATATATATACACATCCATCGATCGATCAACAATTAATGTTCGAATTGAAGGGTACAAACATAAAAATGAGCAACATTTACACGTAAAAAAAAGAAAAAGAAAAGAAGAAACCCTAATTTGTGATGAAAATTTGTATTAGCTAACCAAAAATTAAATATTCAATTATTAAACAAAAAAAATGGCATATAAAGTGTGAGAATCAACTTTTTGGTTTAATTGAAGACTTGGGGGAATCGAGTGGGGATATGCTGTTCAAAACAAGTACAAACTTAGGTGGCTATTAATTCTGATTTTATAATTATTTATTTATTTATTTATTTCCATCTGCAAAAAAATTATATATTTAAATAATGGCGGTGTTAGATATATAAATAAGTATGATGAATCAAGCATGCAAATTAGACCAATTCGCATTATACTCTATATTATTTGTTCTCAATTCGACTAATCAAGTTCTCAAGCATATTCAAAGCCTGGAATCAATTAGCTAAGAGTTTGCTTAACTGAGAGGTGAGTTTTGTTTCGAATTACTCTTTTAATTTTGTTAGTCTTAGCATTCCATTTTGCTTGTGTGTGTGTGTGTACACGAGTGTGTGTGTGTGTGTGTGTGTTATAAAGATAGAATCAACTATGTTAGGATTCACGGATTGAAAATTGTAAGAATTTCAAAATTCTTAGTAATATGAATATGCTCGTGTAATGAAGATAGAATTGACTATATCAGGATTAATGGATTTGAAGATATACGAATTTCGAATCCTTAGTAATCAATATGTTTGAGTTTGTTTTCCTTTTTTTTTGTGGTGATTTAATATTTGGTGATCACATGACAAGATAATTGAAATGTACCTATCGTTTTTAGAAAGCTAATGCAAACAATTAAAAAACAGTGATGCCTATGCATGTCTCGTTTTAGGGGCCAATTTTCACACACGCACACACAATATATACATTTTTTTTGGTTACAATACACACAATATATATATATATATAAATACAACTATTCTTCAAATAGAGAACTTTACACGTAAATATCGACTTGATTCGAATATGTTCTTAGAGGGTATTTGGGTTTGCTTAAAAAAAGCATTTTGATGCTTTTGACACAAATAAAAAATATATATATTTTGAATTTTGATTGGACATTTTATGCTTAAATTGAATAGAGAAAAAGTAGAAGCAGATAAGTTAGAGGGAAGCAACTTCTATCAATTAAAAAATGATTCTTGGTATTTTTGTAAATCAGTTGAATTTGAACCGTCAACTATCAATTTTTGATTGTTTATCACTTTTATTTTTGAATAATACTCCTTATTTTTACTATCAACTTTTGACTAATTCTAGTTTTTATTTTCAAACACGATCCACTTTTACTGCTTAATTTTTCTTCAATTTTTTCAACAACTTTAATTTTTTTTCAAAATCAAAAACAATCTCAAATACCCCTAATCAGTGCCTGCTGATATCGAATATCGAGTGGTCGATGATCAATGGTCAAAAATGCATATATACATATCTATATATAATATGTATTATATGTACACACATATATATATATGTATATATTATACACACTTGCTAGACAATTGGCATTGGACCATCAAATCAAAACATATATGCATGTCCACTAAACTATGGTGCAACTTCTATGTCTGTCGGCCCATTTTTAAATTCAAATGAGTTTGACATCATCATCCAAAAATTCTTATCTTTACAACAATTAATTATGATGGCTCTATCTATCTATATATATATATATATGTGCGTGTGTGTGTGTGTGTGTGAATATAGCGCCAGATAATTTGATAGCCCTACTAAAATTTAATGTTGAAAGATGTGACAAGAATTTTTGACGTACTAGTTTAGAATGTGTAATTTATAAAATACTAGCATGCACCACTTGCTATTTATGAATATCATAATTTATTATATTACAAAAAAAGGATCATTATAAAAATATAAATATAAATAAATTAATAATTAAATGATGAAATCCTAAGTACTCTTGATCTATTTTGGATGTTGTGAATTTTTTTCACATCTTCAAATAAACCTTTCGTACTAAACTTGCGTAAGGTGAATCTTAAATGTTGTGAATATTTTGAATTTTCTTTCATATATATATATATATATATATATCTCTGGATAAATAATCGTCTTTCGTATCTCAACTTATTTTTTGATAAATATTTTAATTAAAAAAGTCTTATTTAGTGGAAATCAAAAATCATAGAAAAGTGAGAGTACAAAATTAGATATGTTAGTGAATAAGAAAGTGGATGAATTGGATAAGGATGCTTTTAATTATTGTTATTATTATTTCAAAAGACCTAGCCAATCAATTTTTTTTTAATTAAGAAATTCAAAAATTTGAGAGATCAAAATTAATCAAATTGCAGTCAAAAACCATTATCAAAATCATTTTGTGGCTCATTATATGATTTTGGTCAAAGACCGCTGTGTTAGATGTAATGTTTTTATTGCATTAAACTATATAAATAACAATAAATAAAATAGGTTTATTGGGAAGTAAAGAACAATAAAGAGAAGAGAGCTTTTGGGTATATTTGATGGTAATGTATGTAATTTGTTTCAAGTAGGGATGGCAACGGGCGGGTTTGACCAAACCCGGGTTCATTAGATTAAAACGGGTTTTTACACCATATAAGTAAACTGTTGTTTATGGAGGTTTAATTAACTAAACTAGCATTAACGACAAAAGTAAACGACTTCTTTAATTTGTAAATGGATTGCGATACCTATAATAACCCTTTCGAATAATCATTAAATAGGGTAAAATAAGATTAATTAATAATTAATTATTTGTTATCTTCTTTCTTTAAAGAAAATAACTAATTAAGTGGCATGCGACTCAATATACATACTTTAATTTGCCAGATTTATAAATAATTTTTGAGGGACTCCCTCTCGTGTGTCTCGTAGTATATCAATATGTGTTACAAGGGACAAGAAGGGTTTAACTAACACGTGCTTTACAGGGTGTTTCTTCATTGAAATTCGTACTTTAATTGGAAATTTTATTGATTTGTGCAATCATTTTGCTACCGAATTCCTATTTTTATCCTCAAAATTATTTCGAAATAATAAAACTGTGAACAATTCGAGAGCTACAGTAAGTCTACCCCTTCTAACAGTTTAAATAAATAAAATATATGCTTGATCAATTTCTTGACATATAACGTAAATTAATGAAATTCTCAATTACAGCTTCTTAACAACAATTTTCATATTATTCTTATTTCATAAAAACGTAAAGAGTTAGCAAATTAATGCATGAGGGAAAAGCAATATATATATATATATATATATATGAACGGAGCCAGAATTTTTGTTTTAGGGAACGATGTCAAATTTTTATAAAATATCAAATGTATTTCTATGATTTAAAGAGCTGGGGATTCAAAATTTTCAAAAAAAAAAAATACACATAGATTTTAATTCAACATAAATTTGAGTGGAACAATTGCCCTCTCCAGCCTCATTCTCTCTCTCTCTCTCTCTACATATATGTGTGTGTATATATATATATATATATTTAATTTGTGGGTAAAAATCATTTTTGTCTCAAGCAAACGAGTACTATATTTTGCACATACACGTCAACGATCATTGTTCATAAAAGGTGGAAAAAATAAACTAACAACTTCTCATGAGCCAAAAAAAAGAATAAGAAGAAGAAGATCATAGATATGTTTTCTCGATTTCTTTTTGTTTTTATGTTTGTCATTACCATATTTTAGGTATTTTTCTTCTTTTTTTTATCAATATACTTTAGGTATTCATGAATGATTGTTATGAGTGTTTTTTTTTTCATTACATCGAAATTATTTAGAAATAAAGATGTATGTAATATATATATATATATATAATATTTTCTATAGGTTACTATATATATTCTATCTCTCTCTCTATATATATATGTATATATATATTTGGTCTTAAAAAATACGAATAATAATTGTCAACCTTATTGATAATCATCTACGCATTAGAGATTAACCCAATCGTCTTGGATAAGTAAAGACAAAATTAAAGAGCAGGCAACAAAATAGTTTCAAAAAGAAATAAAAGAAAAACTATATAGACAAAAATGATCTTAATATATATATATATATAATTCTAAGAGAATAAAAAAAATGAACTAGGACAATAAGAATACTCTAAAGTTATAAAATTCCAACAATGTGAGATTTATTTAAATTATCGCCTCCAATAATTAATTAAAGAAATGAAAACTAATTATTGTAATTAATCACAAATTAAGAGGAGGCAAATGGGATCCTCATGTGCGTACCTTACCATTAGTTTTTTGATAATCTTTGGATTACACGCCAATAATTTACTGTTAATATTCGGCATTTGAACTTTTCTACACTAATCACTTATGGATTATCACACAAAGTTGTCATTTTATTTGATACATATACACAGACAAAGTTCTCACGCAATCACACATGTATATATACACACACACACACACGTCATCTCAAGCTGTGGTCAATTTTTTAATTTTTCATTTTTTCAAAAATGTAAAATGTACCACGTAAACTTAAAAAAGTTAAAAATTATCGAGAACCGCAAGATTTTGTCTATCTTCATACTTTTTGGATTAATTACATTTTGCGCTATTGAATTGTATGGTCTTATATATATGTTGCGTTTGTCATCCTAAACTATAAAATATAACAATTAGGGGTTGATTTTTTCTTTTTTTCCTAGGGCTAATTAATTCGGTACATTTTATAATTTAAAATGTAGACACGATATAGAGTATTAATTTTGTTACATATTATATAAAAAGAAGTACGTCATCTCAAAATCCGACCAAGTTTTAATTTTTCATTTTTTTAAGACAAAATGAAAAATTGTACATAAACTAGCAACAATTAACAAGAACAACAAAAAATTTTCTGTGTCTTGTTTTTCTACGATTAATTGCAGAAACCCCTTTGAATTTAGGCTCGTTTTCACAAAATTCCTTCTGATATGAAAAATTACAAGCATTTCTCTAATATTTGATTTCGTGTTGCAAATTTTGTTTGTGATTAGGGACATCTGTAATACGCAACAAAATATTAGTAAGATATTTATAATTTTGTACACTATAAACAGTTTTGTGAAAACAAGCCAAACCTAATGGCTTTTTGTAATCAACCCGTTTTTAATTATATATTTAATGGATTGTCTACATTTGTCTATTTATTTAATTTAATTTTTCTTTTTAATAATTAAATTTTCTTTTTATCATAATAAACGAATAATATGAGTAATCGCTATCTCATTTTATTATTTTTAAATACTGTGTGTGTGTGTCTGCTAGGCAACAGCTACACTACCCAAAAGACACTTCCTAGGCCAAGGCAAATAGCCTCAAAACTTTTATTCCATAGGCTTGTTTACAGAGAGAGCGAGAGAGAGAGAGAGAGAGAGAGGCTTGTTTGTATAAAAACAAACACACCAACAAATGCACAGCCTGTCCACTGACACACACCCAACAATTTCTGCTTTTATTTTTCAATAATTTCATGTAACTACCCAATAATTACTACAAAAAAATGAAATAATCAAAGCTCCCATTAATGATTTTGTTCAAAAAAAATGTAATCTTTAGCCCCCATTATGATCCTCCATGCATAGAATATATATATTAGTCACTACCAGTTATTAAATTTGCCAAAAAGTCAAATTGTTGGTTTCATTTCTTGATTTTGCCTTTTTTCATTTGCAAATCTTGGTTTGTTTTTCGGGATTATCTTGTTTTAACTCCAGTTTCTGTGTGTGTGTGTGTGTGTGTGTGTGTTTTAACAGATTGTTGCCCAAGTGGGGGTAGCTTTGGACTGTGTGTGGAGAATTGACTTTGGGATTGTGTTGTTTGAGAGGTGGTGGCCATTTTGAGAATACAGAGAGAAAAAAAAAAAGCAAGAAAAGGGTTCTCAGATAGTGCAGCACATTGGCAGAAAAAACACACACAGACACACACACAGAGATAGATACATATATAGTGTATATATAGGCATCTGTACAGCCCGGCAGCATTTCTGTGCTGCGCCGCTCGTGTGCTGCCAAAATTCCCCCCCAAAAAAAACCATCTTCACAACTCACAGATCTCAAGGCCCATTTACTAAAGCATTAGGATTTTGGTGGTTGTTTATTATCAAGATTCAATTTTTATTTTTAAAGCTTGGGCTTTTTTTTTTTTTTGACCTTTTCTTCATCTTCAAACCATTGTTGCAAGTCAAAGTACAGAGTACTTGGGGGGGTTTTTTGGAACTCCTAGGAATGAGGGTTGGCTTTGTTTTTCTTTTTATGTACGTATATATATCTGCAGAGGCCATAATCAAAGGAGGGGCGGTGATAGTGTTGGGATTTGCTGTTTGCTTCACAAAGAATTCAAAATTTCTAAGGTAACTTTCAAAACTTTTAAACCCTTTTCATCTGTCTATTTGCCACTGGTTTGTGTATTATTTTATGGCAAAAATTTTCTTGACTGGAAGCTTCTGATTTGTGTGGCTTTGTAATGGTACCTAGTATTAAGACATCCTTGTTTTCTGAGTATTATATATTTTATCAAGAGGGGATAGCTTACTGTGGTTTTTGTTCCCCTGTTTTTGCATTGTTTAGGGAGTGAAACTCGGGCCGTGAATGTTGGGAATGTATTGGATATGCATATATACTTAGTGGTTTAATGTGGGAAGTTGGAGATAAATTGATTGCAAGAAATGTTGAGTGGTGGTGTTGGTGAGGGAGAGGAGGTTTTCTTTGATACCTCAGATCAATTTCTTGTTGTGAAAGAAGATTTGTTGTGTCATAGCAATGTTTCGGATTACGATATTTGGTTGAGGGAGCCGACGAGCGTTAGGGAGAGACGGGAACTTTTTTTATCGAAAATGGGATTTATTGAATCTGAGACAACGTTAAGTGTCGCCACCGATGATGATCATTTGCTGTCTGAAAGAAGAAAATCGAATAGTGAAGCTAATTGTTCGGTTGATTATTCGGACCGTGATTGGTCAGATAATATAAGCATTGATATGGAGGAAGAGGAAGAGGAAGAGGAAGAGGAGGATGGGGAAATAAATGAAAATCTTGTACAATGTGATATCAAGGGAGAGACCCCATCCGTTGAGGAGAAAAACAAGAAGAAGGCAATCCAATGGTGGAGAAACCTCACACGAAAGATCAAGAAAAATAATCATGAATCAAACGGTCCAAAATTGTGCGGTGAAGCGGGGCTTGTGAGTCGGGTGCGAGTAGAACATAACAAGAAGAGGTTTGTGGAGTGCAGCAGTGTGTATACGGGACAAGAAATCAAAGCCCACGACGGGTTGATATGGACCATGAAGTTTAGCCCCGATGGCCAATATTTGGCTAGTGGTGGTGAAGACAGGGTCGTTTGCGTATGGCGTGTCACAATGGTGGGGCCCTCTTGCAAGAATGATATTGAAGGCGAGTCAAGTCCTATAAAGAAAAAAGTGAATCATGCGTCAGTTATTGTCCCTGAAAGAACTTTCCACATTGAAGATGAGCCGGTGCACAAGTTTCATGGTCATACAAGTGATGTTTTGGACCTAGCGTGGTCCACATCTAATGTAAGTCACTTATTTGCTACTAATACATATATGTGTGCGTGTGAATCTTTATTGTATCTAAATGAGATCTTCTTGGTTTGCAGCATCTTCTATCATCATCCATGGACGAAACCGTTCGTTTATGGCAAGTGGGCTCGGATAAATGTCTCGGAGTTTATCATCACAACAATTATGGTAACTATATCTAGTCAAATTTGACAAAAAGATGAAGCATGCTTTTATGCTGTAGTGTTCAAAAATTAACAATTCTTGTGGATTAATTTCAGTGACGTGCGTGCAATTCAATCCTGCGGATGAGAGCTACTTCATTAGTGGATCCATAGATGGCAAAGTCCGAATATGGGGAATCCCGAGGAGGAGAGTCGAGGACTGGGCTAATGTGACAGACATAGTGACATCCGTGTGTTACCAGCCAAATGGAAATGTATGACTCAATGTTCATGCTAAAATGATGAAGTTGTATTGGATTCTATTACGCGTACATTGTAATAAAAATTTCTTGTTTGTTTCATTGTGACAGGGTTTTGTTGTTGGTTCTGTTTCTGGTACCTGCCGGTTCTATGAATTATCAGGTGCACGCTTGTCTCATGCATAACCCCCCTTCCCCCCCTTCCAAATATATATAAAGTTATATTTTATATGTATTTTTCTAATATTTATATTTTTGATATTTTTCAGGCGACGGGCTCCTTCTAAATGCTGAGATAAACATCCGGGGCCGAACAAAATCTCCTGGAAACAAAATTACTGGCATTCAGGTATTATTGCTCTCAAATTTGTTGCAAGTTAATCTTTTCAATCTCCTTTTTTTTTTTAATTTTTGTTTTCAATGATGTTTATGTGGATTTCTTGTTTCCTCAGTTTCTAAAAAATGACTCTCGAAGAGTGATGATAACATCTGAGGACTCGAAAATCCGTATTCTTGATGGGCTCGAGGTTGTCTGCAAATACAAAGGTAATAAAATGTTCAAGCTTCATGTGGACACTGAAATGTTATAACTATCATAACTTTGTTTCTGAAACTTCCTGTTATTCTTATTAGCTAGGAATACAGAAATCTTATTACATTTCATATTCTTACATCCTATAATCGTTTTCTTGGTATATTTTCTGATAAATGGTCTGTCCGGTTGATCGTCACAGGTCTGACAAAGTCGGGTAGTCAGATGTCGGCTTCATTCACTTCAATCGGGAAACACATTGTGTCGGTTGGGGAGGACTCGCGTGTTTATTTGTGGAACTACGATCATGATTTGTGTATCCAAACATCCAAACAAGCCAAATCCACGCGTTCGTGTGAGCATTTCTTGTCTGAAGGCGTGACGGTTGCATTGCCCTGGTCGGATTCAGACAACATAGTACAAGACAACAAGTGTTCTTCTTCGCCATCACGTGCCTCAACAAGGGTATGGGAACCTGAACGTTTCTCCCTTGCGAACTGGTTCTCCATGGACGGGTCGTCACGGGCGTCCATCACATGGCCCGAGGAGAGACTCCCCCAATGGGATTTGCAATCTGTAGATGATCATGATAGCCATCATCTTAAGAACGATGGCCATGGATCGAGAATCCCATGCATTACGTGGGGTCTCGTGTTCGTGACAGCGCATTGGGACGGCACAATCAGAACATTCCATAATTATGGGTTGCCGGTTAGAATCTAGGAGTGGAGTTAGCAATGCTCGTCATGATCATGAGCATGACACAATCATCATAAGAACGATGGCTGTGACAGCCAGTGGCAGGACTCCGGGTCAAGTGGTGTACTTAACCAACTACAGACTATCGACAATACGAATAGTTAAATTCGAAAAAATTAGGAGGTGCACTAAAGGACTATTGGCGAATTGGTGTAATTTAAAGTAAGGGGGTACACATGCACCCCTTGAGTTATATGTGCCTCCGCCACTGATGACAACTCATTGGGATGGGGGGACGATTGGAATGTTCCATAATTATGGGTTGCCGGTTAGAATCCGGGAGTGGAGTTAGCAATATTGATCGCGAGAAATATGACACGGGGTCTTGTTTTTGTGGAGGTTAGTTGCGATAGCGCGACCGAAAGGTTTTATTACTATGGATTGCCGGTTAGAATTTGGGAATGGAGTTAGCAGCTATTTGAGCCTGTGTTTCTAAAGAATTCACAAATTTTCACTTGAAATTTGTGATGTTGATCAATTAGAGGTCTTGAATTCTTTTAGGTTTAGGTTGGGAAAGCAACAATTTGTGCAGTTTTTTTTTTTTTTTTGGTTACTTTACATTTTGTTTTTCAACACGATTTAAAATGTAAATGACATTATTATTGGGCAGAAAAATGGCATAGTTCACTTATTTAATTAAAACAATTTGTAGGGTTCTTAGCTTCGTACGCCACTTTTTGGAAGAAAAAAAATGAAAAAGAAAAGGGGAGAATGACGGATTGTTTCATCCTATCCAATTCAATTGGTGGGTTTAGGTTAGATTTGAATATGATGATATTAAAAATTATTAAAAAAATAAAAATATTATATTATTGTACTCAATTCAACCGTCGAAAATAACAACTGAGTAGCATCTAATGAGTTGGAAAAGACAAGGGGACATAAATTGGGAGAAGGATGGTGGTGGTGATTTAAATGGAAAAAAAACATTATATTGCTAGAACATACAATTTATAAGCTCGAGTTCGAGTTCAAAAATTTTAAATTATTTTATTGTGTCAAGTTGTTGTGAGCTTGGACTCGAGTTCGAAAATCAACGTATTATGTATATAACCATATAAATATATATATATATATATATATATATATATATTAAAAAAGGAAACGGTCGCGGGGAAATTTGAATAATACAAATATCCCATGGGGAAATTTGTCAATTGGATCCTGTTGCTTACGAACGTTTGCCCAATCATAGTTCGTCGAAACGGTTGTAGGGAACGGAACGGAGGCGACTGTTCCAGTTCCATTACAACGTCGTGCAACGGTCACAACCATTTCACGAATTTTCTATTTAAATATTAGAAAATTATAAAAAATTACAAAAAAAATATAACATATAAAAATATCTATGGGTGTTGGTTTAAAGCAATATGTAGTACAATTTCAAATTATGATAAATGATATTATTTAACCTTTTTTAAATTAAACTACAAGCTTTTTAAAAACATTGCTTGACTATTTTAAATTATTTACCACTAATCAATTGAATCATAAAACATATTTGAATTTGGAATTGAAATAGACATTTACATTACATATGAATTCAAATTAATGATCATAAGTTAACTAGAATATTGTAAATTTCAAGAGAAATTATATATTTTTTTGGTATTTTTATATTCGGCTTTTAAAAAGAAAGAATGTAAACAAATAATTAGTCAACATATTTTGTTTAATAATTTGAAATTATAACCAAATAATTTAAAATAAAAAATGTTTACTAAATTTTATTATTTATTTTAATTAATTATCAATTAGGAAACAAATTAGAATAATAAAAAATTAAAAAGAAAAAAGAAGAGAAAAGGATACCAAAAAGAAGAAGAGGAGAAACCGAAAGCAAAACGTCTCTCTGCTTCCCTAGGCCCTATTTTCTCTAACCGCTATCTACACTCCAAGTCCGTCTCAATAGTCAACATCGCTTCCTCAACTCGATTTATCGCTGGATTGGTTCCAAATCGGCGTTCCAGCCTGATTTCTAGCCGAACCGCCGTTGCATCAAACCGCGACAGTTCCTCTCCGTTGCAATGGAACGGCAGAAGCCGTTTCGATTCAACTACAAAAAAAACCTTGCTTTTCGCTATGGATTTTAGCCATTAAAAGAAATGCGTGACTAATAGCCCTGGATTTTAAAAAAACGACAAAAAAAATTTAATCACAAAAAATTTGTGGTTAATTTAGGTGGCTAAAATTAGTACAAAATTTAGCGTCAATTTAACCACCGAAAATTCCATGGCTATTTGCTAGAGATTTAGCCAAGGAAAATCCATGGCTACTGACAAAAGATTTAGCCACGAACTACCTAACCATGAAAAATCCGTGGCTATAAGCCACAAAATTCACTACAAGAAAACAAGGTTTTTTCGGAGGAATTTTCGGCGGATTTTAGGCAGAACATGTAGTTTTCGGCGCAAATAATTAATGTTTTAAATATATATATATATATATATATATATATGATTTATCGGCGGACTTTTCACCGAAAATCCGCCGAAAATAAAAATATATTTTTTAAAATTGTTTATTTTATTCTTAAAAATTACAACATTATCAATAAAATAATATATTAAATCTTGTATTGTAACAAACCGTTTTGTAATTTTACAAGTTTGCTACCCGCTTATGTCTAAATATTTTTAACAAGTGTTACAAACTTAGTAATTCAATAATACTCTATTTCCTCAGGCATTATTTTTTAGTTTGATTGCTTTTTTCGTTCCATAAAATACGTAGTTTTACAAATATTAGTCATAACCCATAAAAATGTACCTACCTTATAATCCCGAGAGAAAATTCATTAGCCATTCTCATAATGTCTTTAAAATTATATAACTTTTAATATGTAAACTTTTAAAATTGAAATATTCCAATAACTTATTAATTAATTACTCTACGGGTACTTTTAACAAACAGTTCTATAATTAATGTTATTAATCTAGTTAGCCAATTATTGTGCAATAACTAATTAATTTAAACGATATGATATATATTATGGCCAGTAAGAATAGTTCATAATCTCTAAATATGTAAAAGTTATTTCCTCGTTATACATTTCAACCTTATTTATTCATTAATCAGAATTATATATATCAAATTAAGTTATTACATCAGTCCTAATGTAGTCCGAACAACTTGTTATGGTAAGTCCTAATACATCTTGTATCACTCTATTAATTTGTTTTAATAAGTCATTATAAGTAGACATGTTTGTTCTATTAAATTATGATAATTAATATAATAGACATATTTAATATGTTATGAGACTTAGCGAAATAAAAGTTATATGAAGTCATAATTAACACAATCCTTAAAGAAAATGGTACATATAATAAACACATACTTAATTTGTCATATTTATTGAATACTATTTATAAAATATATATAACAAAACGTACACCGAGAAATAAATTCAAAAAATAAAGAAAGGCAAACATGATTACAAAAAACATGTGCCATTTAGTCTTTTTTTTAGTTAAAAGTTAATATAATTTACTATTTCTTTTAAAAAAAACCCGACTTTTGAATAAGAGCTATATTAAGTCATAATAAACATAATACCAAATTTGCATGGCACATATAATAAACACACACTTAATTTGACACATTTATGGAATACTATTTATAAAATATACATAACAAAACGTACAACAAAAAATAACTTCAAAAAAAATAGAAAGGCAAACATGATCCCAAAAAAAAACATAGCATTTAGTATTTTTTAATTAAAAGTTAATATAATCTATTATAAATTATTTATTTATACTAATTTTTAAAAGCAGAAAACAACAATTTTAAAAATTACAATAATTATTATTAAATTTATTTTTTAATTTATTATTTAAACTATAATAATTTTTATTTTTTTCATTTTGTTTTCGTCGAAAATCCGCTGATAATTTAAAAATATAATAATTTTTATTTTTTCTAATTATTAAATTATTAATAATTATTAAATTTATTTTTTAATTTATTATTTAAATTTTCAGCAGAATATTCCACCGAAAATCCACCAATAATTTAAAAATATAATAATTTTTTTTAATTTGTTTTGCGGAAATTTTCACCTCAAATTCGCCGAAAATATTAAAATATAATAATTTTTATTTTTTTAATTTTTTCGGTGGAAATTTCAGTCGAAAATCTGTGGAGAATTATTGAATTTAATTTTTAATTTATTATTTAAATTTTCGACTGAAAATTCTGTCGAAAATCCGCCGAGAAATTTAATTTATAATAATTTTTTTTAAAATTTTTTTGGCAGAAAATAGCGCCGAAAATAGCGCGTTTTCTTGATTTTCATGGCTATTTTTAATAAAGAAAAATTCTTGCACCTAGTGTGGTTTGAATTGTTGACGTGGCTATTAGCCACAGAATAGTCACTGAATTTCTGTAGTTATTTTTAATAAAAAAATTATAAAAAAAAATCTTGCACCTAATGTGGTTTGAACTGTTAACCTCTTGATTGAGTTTAGAGTACCAAATCACTACACCACTTTAATTTTTTTTTTAAGAATTTGTTTTTTCTACAGTTTACTAATACTTATATGAAATTCTAAATTTAAATTATCTAAATAGATTTTTATTAAGTTTTTAATTTATTAGTTTTACAAATTTTGGTAATTTATTAACCAATTATTTTTTTAAATTAAAAACATTTACCTTTGATTTTATCAAGATTAATAAATTACAAAATTTAGAAGTTATAAGTAAAATTTAGTTAAAATTAACATTACATTTGACTTTGTCAATATTAAATCAATCAAAATTCTAAAACATATTGTCACTATTATATCAACATATTCGAAACTTGACAATTAATCAATTGACACATTTAAATAATTAATTCAATAAAATAAATTCAATTACTTGATATATGTATTTAAATTGATTAAGGGTTATTGTTCATTTTACTCAATAGTGAAAAAAAAATTAATATTTGAAAATTTTGAAATAAATGTTTTTAAGGTATTAATTTTGATAAAATCAAAGGTAAATGTTTTTAATTTTAAAAAATAATTGTTTAATAAATTACAATAGAATAATTTTTTTAGCCACGAAAAATCTGTGGCTAAAAAAAAAAACCAGAGGCTGTGAAAAAAAAAACCCCAGAGAGATGGTCAATTATTAGCGACGGATTTCCATGGCTAATTTTAGCCACGAAAAATCCGTACCTAATTCGTGGTTAAAAAAATTGTGGAATATTTTACATAGTCTCCATTGAATAGGAGATGTGAAAATATAAATATGGTGTTTGACACAACAAAATGAATCAAGGGGAAATTTGATATTATCTACGTCCAAGAGGTGTATTAGTCATTAAATTTGAAACATATTTAATTTTAATCTCAAAATAGTAAAACAATCACAAAAGAAATAATAAAAAAAGAGAATTGAAATCATAAAAAATAATATTAATTATAAAATAATTACATTCAACTAAATTGTTGTTTCTATACTCAAAACAAAATAAAAAACAAAATTACAATTAACCTAACCTACAAGACTAAAAAAATCGATCAAAGAAAACCTTCCCGAGTCGGCTAAAGAAAACCTTCCCGAGTCGGCTCTCCAGGTTGGCCAAATCCGGCCTGAACCCAACCCATTGACATTTCTTGTATACTTTTACTGCCACGTGCCATCTACCCCGTTTCACCCAACGTCCCAATTAATTTTTTCTTCTCTTATTTATTGTGTCACCCTGTTCTTAGTCATTTCACTTGTTTCTTGGAGGCTTTTAATAAAAGATAACTTTATACTACCTAATATTAGGTATGTCCTTAATTAATTATCACGTGTACTTAAATTTAACTTTAACAGGTTTATAGATTTTATTTTAACCTAACCTGCTATGTAAGTTATAATTATTTATTTTGAATTATTAAAAATATGATACATGTCTTTTCAAACCTCATCAATTTAAGAGATTAATGAGGAAAGAATCTTAATAAGTAGGAAAGTTAATTAATTCTCTCTTCTCTCTCTCATTTTGCCATCTTGTCTAACACATGATAAAGAATAATTATATAATTAAAAATGAGTGGTAAATATGTACATATATCAATTATATTATAAAGAAATTTATAAGTAAGCAGTGTATTAAATTAACTAATATTAAATATCTTATATTAATAATTTTATTTTCTAAATTAAAAATTGAAAGATTTTTTTTCATTAGTATAAATTCATAGTTATCATTTGTATCAAAAACAAATTCATAGTTATCATTATAAAATATTTATTTACTCATTTAAATAAATTAAGTAATTATTATAAAAATTATTGATTTATGAGATATATGGAGTTTTAATTATAATTTTAGCAAATTGACATAAATTAACAAATGATGAATAGTGATATGGAACATTGATCAAAAATAAAATTAACTAAGAAGATACATAAATATCGTTAAAGTTATAATTAATAGGAATGTATCATTTTAAGCATCAATTTAATTGTGAATATAAAATATAGTGCCAATTTAATATTTTTAAGAAAAAATCAAATTTTTGTTGTTATATTCAACAAAAAATATATTTCAAAAAAATTTAATAATGCATTTCAATAAGAAATTTGTTGAAATTAATATCAATTATAATATTTTTTTATTAAAATTTGTATGATAAAATATTTTACATATTATTATGTTTCTTAATAGATCAAATATTAAACTATATTTAAAAAAATTAATAAAAGAAGTTAAATAATAAATAAATAAGATAAATTTAATATAATAAACCTCACACATATAAATAAAATTTAAATTTATAAATAAACAATAAATAACAGATCATGATAATTTACATATTAAGTTACAAATAAAAAATAACCTGTAACATAAATATCAAATACTGATAAAATAATAAGAGACCTAACATTAAACCTTTTCTAACCTTAGACAAACCCTTGTTTCTTACCCAGTCTAATCGAAGAGATTTTTACAGGGTTTTTGGCTCAATTTCATATTTCGCTGATCTGGGCTGGCTCGAAAAATACCCCGAGATTCAGTGTTCGATCTCTAGAAATTGATCGAGCCCGTCCGTCAGCGATACTGGGTCTTTCTGAAGATCGGAGTTCTCAGAAGTCAAGAATCAAGATTTTCCGATTTGGTTTTTATCTGAAACCATCGATTTCTCCATCAAGATTCGAACTTGATCAAAATTCCTCTCTGGGTTCAACTTCAG
The DNA here is from genome assembly GCA_026212405.1 of Petrea volubilis. Taxonomy (NCBI): domain Eukaryota; kingdom Viridiplantae; phylum Streptophyta; class Magnoliopsida; order Lamiales; family Verbenaceae; genus Petrea; species Petrea volubilis. The sequence continues at coordinate 27,498,428 of CM047872.1, read as the reverse complement.
ATTGCTTGAAAAGATATGAATTTCAGGAGTATGGAAGAGTTTTGGCCGTTTTACATGAAACAGCACTCCAAACCAGCCAATAGGCGTTGGCATTTTGCAGGGACCCTTTGCAGTATTTTGTGCTTGGTATACTGGCTTAAGCAAAACACTTGAAAAATTCCACACACCCCCCCCCCCCCCCCCTTTTTTTTTTTTCAGATTTTCTCCTCAAGAAACCACAAAAACCCATTAATTTCACCTTCTGAAGGCTCATTATGATCAAGCACAGATATGCTCTGTGCAAATTTGCTAGAAGACGGCTGTTTGGTAGTTGCGCATTGCCAATGGAGCCCCAAACGGCACCAGTTTCTTCATTATCATCCCAAATTGCTCATAAAGATTTGTGCTTTACATTAGCGGACCAACTCATTAGCCGGGGCTTATTTTCGTCCGCCCAGAGAGTGATTCAGGGACTCATTTCTCAATCTTGTTCAATCCCAGAAGCAATATCAGCCGCTGATTTCGCATTTGCTAGAGGTATGGACCTTGATTCGGTTAGTTATGGATGCCTTATCCGTAAACTCGTGATTTCTGGTGAGGCCCAGATGGCCGAGGCATTGTACATGGATTGTGTAGTTGGAAAAGGTCTTCAGCCGGGCCGGAATTTGTTGAATTCTATGATTATTTGTTATTGTAAACTCGGGAAATTAGAGGAAGCAAAGTCTTGTTTCGATATGATGATTCAATCGAATTTTATACCTTGGGTTGGTTCGTGCAATGCTATAATGAAGAGTTTTTTGTTACAGGACAGATTCTTGGAAGGTTATGATTGTTTTTGTGAGATTAGTGAGGCTTCGAAGATTGTGCTGAATTTTGCATGTTACAATAGGCTGGTGGATGGATTGTGTCAGAGGGGCTTTTTGGATGAGGGGCTTCATGTTTTCAATGAGATGATAAGACGGGGTGTGCCGCCTACTGAGCATGTGTGTAAATCTCTGTTTATTGGCTTCTGCAAATGGGGGCGTGTTGAGGAGGCGGAGGTTTTGTGTACAGAAATCGAGTCATGTGGTTTTGTAGTGGATAAATTTATGTACACTTATCTAATCAATTCGTATTGCAAAGGTAGGAAAATGAAGATGGCAATGAGGTTGTATATGAGGATGCTGAAGATGGGCTATGAGCCAGATAATTATACTTACAACACGTTGGTTCATGGGTTTTTTAACTTGGGTTTATTTTCCAAAGGCTGGATTTTGCATAATAAGATGGTGAGTTCGGGTTTGAAGCCCGACTTAGTAACTTACCAAATCATGCTCAACATGTATTGCAGAGACCAGAAAGTCGATCGTGCATTGATGCTCTTGAATGACATGCTTCAACATAATATTACTCCCAATGTGCAGTGTTACACAGTCTTACTGAATGCGCTTTGTAAGGAACAAAAATTGGATGAAGTATATCGGTTGTATCACAAGATGCTGGACCAGGGGGTTATTGCTGACCACGTTCTTTTCTTCACCCTCGTCCAGAACCATCCAGAAGGTGATGAGTTGTATTTTGCTCTAATGGTTTTGCAGGCTATAGCCAACGTATCTTGCAATATTGATATATCCACTATATCTTCGTCTATGAGGCCTAACTCTATAAGAGATGCTATGGTTGAAATTGAGCATCTTTTGGAGGAGATAGCAAGAAGCAACTCTGGTTTAGCAGATTTGGCCTTTAGTATTTACATGATAGCCTTGTGTGCGGGTGGAAATCTTGACGATGCTCTCAAATGTATGGAAAAGATGGCAAGCCTTGACCTCCTGCCTTTGCCCACTGCTTTTAATTCCTTGATTAAGTTACTCATTCAAGAAGGTCTAGTTGAGGCTGCGGAGTCTATTCTTGAAGTTATGCAGGATCAGGGACTCGTTCCGGACGAGTTGACTTTTTCTATTATTGTGAATGAACTTTGTAAACGGGGTGATTTTCCATCGGCCATTGATGTTCTAGATCAAATTGAAGAAAGGGGAATCAAGCCGAATGTTGCCATGTATAACTCGATAATTAGTTGTTTAGGTAGACACAAGATGGTTTGTGAGGCAGAAAAATTTTTCTACAGAATGCTCGAGTTTGGTATAGATCCTGATGAAACCGTATTTGTCACAATGATAAATGCATATTCAAAGAATGGATGGGCGAACGAAGCTCACAAGCTGTTTGAGAAAATGATGGAATATAACCTCAGACCTAATTCTTATGCTTACACTGCACTTATACCTGGATTGGTTAAGAAAAATATGACTAAAGAAGGCTGTTTATATCTTGATAGAATGATGAAAGATGGTTTCATGCCAAATGGTGTTCTCTATACCTCCCTTATTAAGCAGTTCTTGAGGAAGAGAGAGTTTGAATTTGCTTTTAGGCTGGTTGATTTGATGGAGAAAAGTGACGTTGAGCAAGATATGGTCACCTATATAACATTGGTAAGTGGTGTTTGTAGGAATATTCGTCTCTTTGATGGAAAATGGTATCTGCTAAATGAAAAATCAGATCAGGGAAAGGAAATATTGTTTCATTTACTACATCAGAACGCTATTTATTCAAACGAAAAGGGTCTGAAGATTTTGATCAGCTCTCAAGAAGAAATGAAGTTCTTTGCCCTAAAACTGATCCAGAAAATTAAAGAAATTCCCCTCATTCCCGATGTGTATCTGTATAATGGCATTATATCTAGCTTATGCTGGGCACAGGGCATGCAAGAAGCCTATGAGCATCTTAATCTAATGCAAAGAGAAGGAGTGAGCCCTAATGAGGTGACTTTCACTATACTTATCGATGGGCATATCCAATTTGGGGAAGTTGATCTTGCCGTCCAATTGTTTAACAAAATCAATGCCAATGGTTTCTCTCCTGACAGAATGCTGTTCAACACTTTAATTAGAGGGTTTTGTAAGGTTGGAAGACTACTCGATGCATTATCTCTCTCGCATATGATGCAGAAGAGAGGGCTTTTGCCTTCGAAATCTTCTTATGAGAAACTTTTGAGTTCTCTTTGTGCTCACCGTTCAAGTGTTCATGCATTGAGGATATGTGAAGATATGCTTTCACATAATCACTTTCCTTGTCGCTACAATGTTCACTGGTTGATTTCTATTTTGTACCAAGACAAAAAGTTGGATGATGCTCGTCTTGTGCATGATCTGCTGCTTAGTAGAAGAAAATTTCCGAAGGATTTGGAGGCATAATACATATCATAGCATGTGAGTATCATTTTTTTGTTCCCCTACATTTTATTTGTTCATTCTTATTTTTAGTTTTAATTTCGTCTAAGATATCTGCTTTGCTTGCTGAGGATAGGCAACATTTTTATTTTTTGTTTTTGCTTATAAGGTGGTTTCTGCTATTCATTGAGCATTGGTTTGTTTGTTTGTATCTATCCCCTTTTTAGCTTGCAGTGGATTGTGGTTAAGTGGCTATGGTTTATCTATAATGCTGTGAACATTTGGTTATTCTTATTATGCATTATGGAACTAGGTTTGGGAGCTGCTATTGATCACATATTGTTAGTCAATTAATTCCACTGAGCTTTAGTCACATCATATGCATTTCAAGCTTTATCCATGATGCATAGAGAAAAAATTGTGTACTAAGCATATTTGAAGTGTAAGCTTATAAGTTCAGCTGGTTTCATTGTTGCCAACTTGCGATGTTCTCTTAGTCAGTGTGTAGCTCGAATATTGCCCTCTTTCCTGGTCCAGGTTTGAAGGTTACATATGATATATATAACTTGGTATGTCATTTTATTCATTTTTCCTTCTTTTTTTCTTTTGATTGAACATGTCTCTTTTGTTTAAGTTCAATGAATCAGTCCTTGGTCCTCATCTTGTTTGTGTTTGGAATGTTCGAGGAACAATGTTTGGGTACTCACCTTTTCGAAATCTCTTTTGTCATGCTAAGGCCGAAAATTTTCCGTACCATCCCTTTTGGACCTAAATCGTGCTCTAGCGCCTTTGCTGATGGAAGTCTAGTGATATTTTGGCAGGCACCACAGGTAACTCTGTCAATTTCTCTCATTCTTTTAGCACAATTATGGTTTCTGGTATAGTCACCTGTTTTACTTGCTCGTGAATTCTTTTGTGTGCTTGATCATAATTCAGTTTCTCAAAACTGTGTCTCAGTTATTCCCGAGTCAATTTTTGCAGGGCTATCATCGGTTCCCTGCTCCTGTTTCTGGAACTATTGAGAAATTTGTCAAAATACCTGGATGCTCATACATGGTAGGTTTGAACTTCAGGCACGTTTTTTCTCGGTTTGCGGCTTATCTTTCACTACTAGAAAAAGTAGTATTTACAACGGTGAATTGCAATGGCTTTAAATGCCTGTCACAAACAAAGCAAATTGTGACGGCTTGGACGGCCTTTGCAACGGAAGGCTAAAACTTGTTATTTTTTGATTTTTTCTTAACATTTGCGTTGGCATATGCCATCACAATGTTTTCTTTCTTTCTTTTTTATTTTTTTTAATTATCTTCCCAATACCTTCTCTCGCTCAAAAGCATTTTTGTAGGTTTGGGGATCCCTCCCCCCCCCCCCCCCCCCCCAAGCCCCGGTCATCGTTCTTCCACCTTCTCAGCCACCATTTCTCTCTTTCCACCGGTGCATATTGTTGGAAAATCCCTTCGTCTGTTGTGGCCGGCTCCAGCGCCACTAAACCTAACTCGTCGGTGGCCGCCGCCTCAATGCCTGTGTAGAGGTATTTTTTTTTTCTTTTCGATTGTTTTGGTCAATTATTTGGGGTTTATTAGATATTCGATTGAATTTAGATGTGAATTTTCGACTTCTCCGTTTGATGAATATTTTCTTCACTTTCTACATATGCACAGTTAATGTTTTTAGTTTCGTATTACTTGCTCTAGTTCTGCAATTATCTTGGTTTTCTGTTTTTTTTTTTCCCCTTTTGAAAGATGCAATTATCTTAGTTGAAGACTTTATTTTGATTATTAGCATCTAGTTTGTTGAAAAATCTTCAATCCCTCTAGATTATTGTGAATGTTTTCCTAAAATTTCTGCTTGAAGGTTTTACTTGAATGCACAAATGGTTGATTTTGCCTCTCTTTGAGTGTGGTTTAAGCTTCGTGTACAGTGAACACTATGAAACTTATTTCTTTTACATTGCTGCATAATTGTACTTTGATTTTCATTTAAATAAAAGACTAGTAATCTCTCTTAAGTTTTTAGGATTCAAAAACCATGCATTAGAGTTTGACATTACTGATGCTTGAACAAGAGAAATCCGCCACACGAAACTCGTTTCACCAGAAAAAAATGGTGTGGGAGGAGTGGTACAATTTCCAGGACCCTCAGGACGAAGAATCCAACGACTATTATGAAGTCAACTTCGATTTCTTGTCTGTTTTGTCCAAGCCCAAGGTACAACCTTTTTCCCTTGCTGATGATAAGTTTTTTTTTGGCTAATTTTGGAGTTTAGGATTATTATAAAATATTGGAAGTGGATTATGATGCTCCGGATGTAGTTGTTCCAATTATATCCGTCTTGCTTTGGTGGGTAGAATTATTCCATGCCTGTTATTTCAGTTTCTCGAAATGTTATCTGTATATATGTATTAGCATTTCCCTTTTTTTTTTTTATCTTCCAGAAATGGCATCCTGATAAACAAAAGGATGAGGACACTGCCACTTCAAAATTTCAAAAAATTTACAAAGCTTATCAGGGTAATTGGCCCTTTTTCTTTCATTGTAAAATCTATATGTCATCCGTTTTTCCTTCTAGTGTTATTGTGTATTGAAACTTGGTAAATGCTTCAATAGGATCATATTTTCACTGGTATAGAGGCAGTGGCTTAAATGCTTGATAGTTTTTCTGCACGCTAATGGAAAAAATTTCAAACAGAATGATTAACTTACTCTGCTTTTTCAGCTTGGGCCCTCTAATGGGGCTGAAATTCACAAAGCTTTTTAGCCGATTTTTTGCCAAGAAGGAGATGCACATTCTGACGGTTGGTCTTGATGCTGCTGGTAAGACCACCATTCTTTATAAGCTGAAGGCCGGAGAGATTGTCACTACTATTCCTACCATTGGTATGTTCTGTTATTTTTAGAACTTTAGTTATTCCGTTTTTCTTTCTTATTTTGCTCATCTTTGGTTTCCTGCGAAATAGATCTGTGACCCCATGTATTTGAATTTGAGATGAACAGTTTTTTAGTGTTCGTTATTCTTGGACTGACTATTTTTCGTATGCAGGTTTGAATGTGGAGATTGTAAATTACAAGAACGTTAGCTTCACCGTCTGGGATGTTGGCGGTCAGGACAAGGTGGGATTCTTGTTTTTCATATGTTTTATGACTTCTTTTTATTTTCCGGCAGCAAATAAACATTCTTTTACTGTCTCTTCTCTGATTGCAACTTCCATGTTTGTAATGAGTTATTCTATTTCTCTTACAGATTCGCCCATTGTGGAGGCACTATTTCCAAAACACCCAAGGTCTCATATTTGGCAAGGGATGAGTTGCATAGGATGTTGTATGAGGTGATAATAATTTTTTTTTCCTTTATTCGTGTTACATTTAACTTTCTAGAGTAAATTATTTTGTCTAAACTCGGGACAGGTATTGGAGTTGTTGTTTGATGTCAAAACTACATTGAAAGACTGTTTAGTCATCATTTCTATTGGGTATTTAAACATTATTAAGGGGCAGCTTTAAAATAGATAGTAACGGTTTTTAAAACAAAGAGGTATGCTGCAATTCACTGACTGCACCTAGCTCACTCACCTAGAAGGCCACCCTCCTATGATCATCATGCTTTCTAATGACCAAGAAGAGATAGTTTCTGCAAAATTTGTTTTCTAGATTGTATATGCAAAGATTTGATAACCTCGCTCTTGTTATCTCTGGGACTATAAGCATTATATGCTGATCGTTTGGCTGGAATTTTTGGATTCGCCCTTCAGGATGAGCTGAGAGATGCAGTATTACTTGTATTCGCAGATAAGCAAGATCTTCCTAATGCAATGAACGCTGCTGAAATAACCGACAAGCTTGGTCTGCACTCACTCAAGAAGCGCTGCTACTAAAACGTTCTTAACTAGGTTCTTTTTGAGTATGAGTACTTTCACATGCTATTTATTCTAGAATGTTATTGTTTAACTCTTCTATTTTTTGCTTGTTTGTTTGCACGTACATCCAGAGCACCTGTGCAACCTCTGGGGAGGGGCTTGATTGGGTCTCTAACAATATTTGCTAACAAGGCAAGTATTTAAGATGCATTTACGTACAATAAAACATAATCTCTCTCTCTCTCTCTCTCTCTCCAGGCAAAAGTTATTAATGTTATTTTCTGATGATGTTATTATATAGCAAAGTATAATCTCCCTCCCTCCCTCCCTCCCTCCCTCTCTCTCTCTCTCTCCCCACCATTTTCTTGCCATTTCAAAGCAAATGGTGAATTGTGATCAATTCTTGCTTTTTTCAACTTTTGGGCTTTTCCTTTTTGCGGGCTAAATTAATAGTTTCTTTTATGCGGGAAAAAAAACAAAAAAAAAAAAAGTTGGATTTTGGTGATAAAATTGTTGGCTTAAGAATCTGAGTTTTGCTTCTTGTGGGGATAATAAAATGAAATATGAATTATGTATTTTTTGTGTGATATTGATAGTTTGGTTTTCTAATTCTTGGAATTTTAAAGAGATAATAAGGGGAACTTTGCTAGAAAATTTTAATGAAATAATGAACTTTGCTGAAGCTTTGCCTAGAATGACACAAATGGGCTGTACTTAAGTCTTCCATTTATCTGCTACGTATCACTCAAATAGTTTTTTTTTATGTTCCTTCTTGAAACATTCTCTCGTGTACATTTATTAGGTGTTCTTTTGTACTGTTTAATGTGTGTGTGAAATCTATAATTATACTTGTTTTCTTGTGAGTCGCATTGCCTCTAATAAAGAAACTGGATTGGAAACATCTTTTTCCTTTTTTTTCCCACTAATCAACGTTTTCTCGATTCTTTACAGAGATCTCAAGTGTTGGAATACATAATCCTGGTGAAACCCGTTATCCCGGAACATACTAGAAGTATTACTAAACGGTATATCCATGTAAAGCAAATCGATGAAAGTGAAGGAACCTGGCTTACTTTGACAAATTGAGAGGAGAGTTCAATTTGACAGATTGTTTCTCTATCCTGTTATTCGTTTTTTGGCGGGATAAATCGCACTTTTATTTAAGAATATTGGAGATAACATTCAACTGTGTTGCTGATATTTTTCTGAATTATTTCCATCGGATATGTTGTTGACAAGTGAAATAAAGGTTATTTTGTTAAATGAGTGCAAAATTTGTCAATTTGGTTGGCTTGAAACTTACATGGTGCAAAAAGATGGCTTTAAAGATTTCAATTTTGTTAATATATTGCTTGTTGTAGTTTGATCATAAAAGTGCAGATGCTGATGCTTTTGAAGGGGGCGATTGGTACCTCTGCCAAGTCTCAGGGGGGTCATTGTAAGATGGCCCCCCATCCTAAGGGAGTTAAATGTAATTAAATATTCACTTCTAACGGTTAAAACAAATAGTGGAAAATTCAGAACACCAAAAGCAAGAAAAAAAATTCCGACGGGCAGCAACCGTCACAAAAATAATTGAATTTATGTAATATATTATTTTGCATCAATTGTACGGCACTAAGTTTTTATTTATTTATGTATAATTATAGGTCTATATTAATTTTGTTTAACTAGTTATTTTTTTTAATTAAGAATGTCTCAAATAAATTAATTAGATTAAAAAAAATATTTTTCTTGTTTTCAAGTATTGTACTAACTAAAAAACTAAATAAATGTTACATTTACCCCCCTCTAACATTAAAGGTATCTTACATCAAAGCCCCTAGAGGGGTATTTTGATCAATCAAAAATTTTAAAAAGTAGGTCACAACAAATTTCCTGCCCTCCTAAGGGGCAATATGAGAAGTTTACATCAAAATTTAATGGCATAACCCTAAAAATCCTAACGGTACTTAATGGAATGGTATAATTGTTAACCGAGACATAGTTGAAGGGGTGTAATGATAGTTACCGAAATTTGGGGGGGGGGGGGGGGGTGTTGGTGATGAGGCCTAGGTCCTTCGTATTATATTCATTATCAAGATTGAAAAATTTCCTACTTTTAGTTGATCATATTGTCCCTGTCGGATCTTCTAATCGCATTGGCGAATCTTTGAGTTGATTTCGATATGATTTGTTGTTTTGGTTGATTTTTGTGTTTTGAGGCTCGATATGGAGTGCTAGGGGATTGGAATCGATGGCTGTCTCATTACGAGTGTGTCAATTTGCTCTTCTCTAGTATCCATTGAGTAGTTTATCTAAATTTCCACATATTATTATTATTATCGTGATGATGATTAATATTGTTACCTAATCATCCAAAGAAAAATGCAAATTAGTTTTGAGCCGCGGCTAAAGTTGCAAAAACAGGAACTTGAATACGACTTGTAAATAATCTAAGGACGAACCGTGCATGAGATTTTCATATTACATGGCTCCTCGATTGATACAAAATCTGATTCAAATTCCAATATGGTCTTTATGGGTGCATAAAAAGTGTATTGAATTGACTCTTCTTAATGAATACATCCGATTGTATTTAATTGTCATTGTTGAATTTGGAATCTTGAGTAGACCGCCGGTGATGAGCCGTGAATTGAGGCGATTGTAGCATTGTTGTGATTGTGCTCGCGTAGATGGGGTCCTCGGGAGTGGCTCGTTTCCGTGAGCTTCAGAAACGAAAAGCTATTTCTAGCCAAGTAGGTAGGCTCTTTGTAGCCCCTTTTTTGGGGAACGAGAGCATTTAATAGCGTTTGTATGCTTATCAATTTGAAGTGACACGATCATAGCATCGTTATGATTGTGCTTGTATAGATGGGCTCCTCACGGGTCGCTCGTTTTCCGAGAGTATCGGGATGTGCAACCGGTTTTTCTTCTCCAAAGGCAAGAGAAAATTGCAGTTTTAGAATACTAATTTTATCCCATATCAAATTTAGGATAGGTAAAATAGAGTGATAAATATGGTATAAAAAGTATTAAAAAATTTATAATATTAGGACTTCCAACGTCGGAGTGACAATTTTGACTGAAAAATCTCACTTGGCACGCACGTGTCGATTAAGTGACATTTTGATATCTAGCTATAAAAATTATAATGCCATATATGGAACCTAATACTAATTAATGTGAAATAAATAAAAATTAAAAATTAAGATTATTGTCTAAAAAATTAATATAATTTATATGCAATTTATAAATTACATATTGCATGTATATATAGGTATTTAATAATAATATATACATATATAAATAAGAAATGCCCCAAGGCCCCACCACTCCACCCACCCCCACCCTGCCCCACCCTAATCAGAGTCGTCTTCTCTGATCTCCCGTCCGCACCTCCGCCGTTGAAATCGCCGGAGTCAACCGATCAAAGCCGGAATCTTGATCCAAACACACTCTTGAGATCGTCGTCCTCCCAACTCTCCGATGTTCTAAAAGTCAACGCCATTCAAGTATATTTGAGCCCCGGTCAAAGCTATTTTCCCATCGGCTTCTTTGTAGTCGATCTATCTATCGCCGGCAACCCACTGCTAAATATTCGAACCATCGGATTCTCCTCGCCAAGCTCTTTATGATCCTCTCAATTTTGATTGCCAATGAACTTGCTTGAGAAAACCCAATTTTTTCTTCCTCCCCAAATTTTTCTTTGCTAGTTTTTTTCTTCCACCCCAACCCCCTACCGCGAATCCCAAGTTTCTCCAGGACGAGAAGTTCCTCTCCAAGCTCAAGGAAAAGTTCAACTCATCGAAGCATGGCGGCGGTGAGGCATCTTTTCGGGTGTTGTTCTACGGCGACGCCGCCGGCACCGTGCGGTTCCTGTGGAAGTCTTAGCCGGGCACCCTCAAACACACATTCAACGATTCAGTAGCCCCAGAACAAATCCCAAATGGTGGGTAACGTAGAACTCCAGAAATTCCAAAAGGGTAAAATGCACAGTATTTCCTGATTTGCGAAACTAATGCGCTAGACTTGTGTTTTTTTAATTGTTATAAAAAATTCTATGATTTTAAAAAGTAAGTTTAATAGACCTTCTTGGTCTTTTATGTGATATACGCGCGTTCTGTACAACTAATCTTAATATTTTTGAGAATAAAATGATAATTTTGCCATTATGAATATAAATTAGGAATAATTACATCTACTACCCCTCGGAAGATTGGAAACTACAATTGGTCCCCCAAAAAATTTTAATATTACAACCACATTCTCTAAGGAATTTGAAAATTACCAAAATCCCCCTCGCTAGCCGGTTCCCGGTCATTTTTGGATGACGTCAGCCAAAATATGAATGAAAATCCAAATTTACCCTTTGTAATTAAATTATATATATAGGATATTTTTTGTAATATTGATTTTAATGAGGGGGGTAATTGTAATTTTTGGTTCAAATTTTCTGAGCTCAGAAAGACTAGCCATTGACATTTGAAAATAGTCGTTGCTCTTTCTTCATTTTGACTTTTGCTCACTTATATATATATATATATATATATATATATGTTGCTAGATTGCATTTTTTCACCACATCTTTACTACATATATGAAATGGCTTCTTCTAGTGGTTCCTCTAGTATTTTGGGTTTAAAGTATAGGAAAGAAAACTGCAAGCAATCAAATTGTGGTAGAAAAACAACTATCAAGATTGCGGAGACGCCGAGAAATACCAACAATTGTTTTATTGGTGCCCAATACACAGGTTCTCACATTGGTGCATTCCTTACTCGATCGAAGAAGAGAATGAAGACATGTAAGGTCGAAATAGGCAATTTAAGCAATAAACAAAAAGTTCAACGCCCACAAACATTGCACCAAGAAGCTCAATTCCAACAAACCTTGCACGTGGTGAAATTGAGCATGGCGGCATTGTTTATAAACTTATAGCTTTGAATCTTAATTATCTTACTTTTTTTTTGTTATGAAATCTTATTTTAGTTGCCGTGTATTTGCTAGCACAAAATTCATATACTTTAGGAAAGTGAGATATCAAATTAAACCCCCTGCTGACGAGGGGGGTTTTGGTAATTTTCAAATTCCTTAGGGAATGTGGTTGTAATATTAAAATTTTTTGAGGGGACCAATTGTAGTTTTCAATCTTTTGAGGGGTAGTAGATGTAATTATTCCTTAATATTTTTTTTACGTTTTTTTAATTTAATATTAATAATTAATAAAGCAGGGGTAAAATCGGAACTGTTTAAAAAAATGACCTGGAACCGGCTGACGAGGGGGGTTTTGGTAATTTTCAAATTCCTTAGGGAATGTGGTTGTAATATTGAAAATTTTTGGGGTATCAATTGTAGTTTCCAATCTTCCGAGGGGTAGTAGATATAATTATCCCTATAAATTATTGTTAAACCTTTTTTAAGTTATTAAATCTTCTTAATTATTATTAATCCTTATTAATTTAAAAACTTTTGCCCTAAACATTATTAATTTAAACCTTATTAATCTTCCACATAATAACCGCCGCCAGTGCTGCCTTCTACCATTGCCGGCACCGCCACCAAAATCCACTACTATGCCCTCCACCGCTGCCATCCGCCATCGCCACACTCAACACCACCATCCAAGAGAAAGTTAAAAGGGATGGAGAGAGAGAGAGAGAGAGAGAGAGAGAGAGAGAGAAAACAAATCGATATAGAAAGAGAGTCGGGGAGAGAGAAAGAGAGTTGGGGAGAGAGAAAATAGATCAAGAGAGAAAAAGAGTTCGGGAGAGAGAGAGATCGAGAGAGAGATCGAGAGAGAGAGTTGGGGAAAGAGAAAATAGATCGAGAGATAAAGAGAGTCCGGGAGAGAGAGAGAGAGAGAGAGAGAAAGACAGTCGGGGGGGAGGGGGAGAGAGAGAGAGAGAGAACGAGAGTTGGGGAGAGAGAAATGGCGACTCACCGACAAGAGAGGGCGGCAGGTGGCGGCGGCGGCAAGACAAATCTGAGGAAGGAGGGAGAGAAATCAAAGAGAGAGAGAAGACGGGTGGCGGCTAGATCTATCCGGTAAGTGGCAGCGGCGACGACGGCAAGATCTTTCCGAAGAGTGCTGGTGGTGACGAGGTGGTTCGCTGGCGGTGAGAAACGAGAGGGGGGGGGGGAGAGAGAGTGGTTAGATTTAGAAGAAAAAATGGGGGGAAAACGTAAAAAAAATGAATGAAAAAGAAAAAGAAAAAGAATAAAGAAAAATTAAAAAAGGGAAAAAGTAATATTGAAATATAAGGAAGGGTAATTTGATCAATTCAACTAAAAAATTGACTAATTTGATAAGGGGGTGGTGAGCAACTTTAAAAAAACCACAGGATTTTCTATAACAATTAGAAAAATACAGAATTTAGTGTGCTTGTTTCGCAAATCATATGGGAGTACTGTGCATTTTTCCTATTCCAAAATTTTAAGCTTTCACCTCATTTGATCATTCATCATGAGTTGGGGGGGGGGGGGGGGGGGAAGGTGGTTGGAGAGTGTTTTTTTAATTATTATTATTATTATTGTTAACAATTATATATATATATATATATTATTATTATTATTATTTACATGTGTTCCTCCAAAATAATTCAACTGGCACACACTGTGCATATATAGAACATATCATTCACCACCTCATAAAATATATCATTAAAAAAATGCCACATAAGAGTCATGTGCAATCCGTATGAGATTTTGTGGCTAAAATTGTTGATCTGACGTTGGAAGTCCTAACATTACAAACTTTTGAATACTTTCTGTACCACATTTGCGAATCCCCATTTTATCTATTCTAAAATTGAAATGGGGTAATATTAGTATCCTAAATTTGCAATTTTCACCTAATGGCAAGAGCAAATGAGCACCATCAGCTTATCAAGAGCAAGTGTATCATTATCACCCTCCTTCCCTACAAGGTTAAGTAATATTTGTGAACTATGCAAAAGGCCTAGTAATTCATTTTCAAAATATGTCCTTGTTCTTTCTTTCATTTTTTTGTTTCCCCAAAGTTAAAGTTTTTGCTAACAAAAATATTTTAAGGGGGGTGTTTGCAATCCCTTAAAAAAACATTGATTTTCAACTTTTGTTGAAACATAGCAGACATTGAGTGTTTTTTTCTCTTATTTCTATTGAGGAAGCATCTTTGAGACAATGAGTGTTTTGTTTTCTCACTTCTGTTGAAAAAAAACTTTAAAATAAACTAGAAGTTGGAAGTAACTTTCAGGCTGCTTTTTCCAGCTTCTAGTTATTTTTTCAAAAGTCAACCAATACTTTTCACTATTCCTTTCCAAATACTATTCATTTGTACTACTCAAATTTCTCTACAACTTCTACTTCTCTCCAAAAGCAAAAGTGTTTACAAGCATCACCTAAATCTATGTGCTAAGAAATGATAATTTTTGTGCAGTCATCAAAACATGATAATATAACTGAACTTTTTTCGGGTAGCTCCTTATTTCAGAAGAGACACCGAGTCTACAATGATGACTCTTGTACATTGTATGTTTGAGATTCAACTTCTTTTGAGACAATGAGAAAGGAACAACAAAGGGCTCTTCATGAGAAACAAAAGTTGAATCGTGAGAGGAATATATTTAGTTATGAAATGTTGGAGGTTGTTTTAGGAGAATATGTTTTGTTAGTAGGCTTCTGGATTAGAGATAAAAGTATGTTTAGTATTATTTTGACAGGAAATTTACACTTTGCACCCCACAAATAAGCAAAATGGGTAATTTACATTCTTAAATAAGAAAAATAGCACAATGCATCCCTGAAATTGATATAATTATGATAGATTGCACCATAATTTATAATTAGACTAAAATACTAGTAACATCATGGGTAAAATTGTCCAAAGAAAGACTTGTTTCCCTTTTCTTTTAATTTTATTTTGATATTACAATTTATTAATTTAGTTTCAAGGTATATAGTGCAAATTAATCTATAATTGAAATTTAAAAAAATATTGTAATTTGATTCTATTAAATGCTTAATTTAATTTTTTATATTTTGCGACAAATGTAATTTTGCTAGGTGAGTACAATGTAAAAATTAATCATCAAAATTTTGGTGATTCAAGAATAATTTCTAAAACAATAATTTAAATTATAAGACTTTAATTTTTAAATATTCAAACATATCTTTAAAACTATATTACATTATTATTATTATTATTGTTATTATTATATTATTATTAAATTCCTCATGGGTGTAGTGTTCAAAAAATATATATTGAAGAGGACAAATTCCAATTTAATATAGAATGCACGTAATATTTTGATTTCAATTTTGTGTATATATATGTGTGTAATTGTTTTGAAACTATATAGAATGCTCAAATTAGAATAATTATTTTGAAGTCGATCTATCTATCTATATATATATATTCATATTCATATCAATTGCACTTTTCATCGATCATAAATAATTAATGAACACTTTGCACCCTAAGGATCATTTTTCTTTTTATGGACAAGTTTACCTTCATTTTATGGTATTTGGGCCTAAAAATTATGTGATAGTGCAATATGTCGTAGGTATATCAATTCGAGAGTTTATTGTACTATTTTTCTTATTTAAGAGTGGAAAGTGTTCATTTTGCTTGTTTCTGGGATGCAAAGTATAAATTGTCCTATTTTGATGGATACAAATTTTACTACAAATCTTCCATGTTAGTTTTTTTGTCTTGTAAGTGCATTGCATTGAGTTTTTTTTTTTTTTTGTAAAATTATAGATTATTATTGCAGTTGTACTAATTATATATATATATATATGTTTATATTTATTTGATTGATATAATGGTGAAATAGTGAGAATTTTTAGTAATATTTTGGGGAAAAGGAAAAGAAAAAGGAAATGTGGGTTGTATAAAGTAACATAAGGGACAAGCAAAAACAACAAAAAAATAAAAAATGAAAAATTTACAGTTAAGTATATTATCTATAAATGCATAGCATGCTTATATTATTGCATAGAACAAAAAAAGGTTAAATATGGAAATCTTCCCAAAGAATTAGGGTAATTGCAGGTTGTACCATTTTTTTCTTTCGAAATTATCAAAACCTTTCTTCTAAGTTTACAATATTTACTTTCGCTAAAATTTTAAATGAAAATCATTTATATCAGCAAAAAAACTTAAAATAACTATACCTTCCCAATATATCCTCTTATTATGCTATTTACGCCCGACTTACTCTCCACTTGATTGAGATTGGAAACTTCATCGAAAATTTTGTTGAAATCATCAATTTTCATTTAAAATCTCAATGGATGTAAACTTTGTAAAATTTAGAGGGAATATTTTGATAATTGGGAAATGTTAAATCTCCACTTCATTTAAAAAACTTAAGATATTAGAGAGAAGAGCCCTCAAATATATATATATATATATATATATATATATATTATCTCCAGCACGCCCCGCCATCGAACGTGCATGCGAATTTATTTTTGTATCAAATTTTGCAAGTAATTTTTTTTTTCGATAAATGAGTGACGGTGATATTCGAACACATAATTTCTTATTTAGCTCATATTAAGTGACTATCTTATATAAAAATTTAAACTATTAAAGATGACAATTATTGAATATTTATTATCTTCACCGAAAATAACGAAATTGGGTAAAAAAAGTACTTTTCACCTTTAAAGTATTGGTGCCCTATAAATGGTAAAATTCGCTTGTGACTTGCCAGTTGCCAAACGTATAACGCATAGTCGTTATGCTAGAGCTACAACGAGATTCCTGACAGCCGGGTACTTTTTCCAGCCACGTGTCGGTGAATTCAACTCCACAGTCATCAACAGGCTGTGACTGTAACTTTCTCCCATTCCATTTAATTGCACACTCACACATCCTTCTAATGATGTGCCGCCACGTGGAGCATGAAAAGGGCGGGATTTTGGAAGGAGAAAAACAATTTCGGCTGCGTTTGGGATAAATAAATGGATTGTAAAATTACCTATATAAATAAATTAATAAATTGTTTGTCAATTTTTATTATTATTATTATTATTATTATTATTATTATTATTATTATTATTATTATTTTATTTTCACAGCTCAAGTCAAATTGGCAATGGGTCCAAATTAGGCTCGGATCCGGACCCGTCCATAATAAGTTGAGTTTTTAGATTCCTAATCGGGTCCGGGCCAGGGCCTGAGTCTTCATTTTAAAACCCAGACTTGTCATGTTAGTGTTTTATATATTTTTTATTTATTATTTTATATAAATTTATATGATATACATCTATACTTCAAAATTTATATAATATACATCTATACTTCATATATAAAAATATACATTATATAAATAGTTACATAAAAATAAATAAATATGATATTCTTGTATATAAAAATATTTATATAACATTAGTAATTAAGTTATGATTTCCACATTTGTGCAAATAAATATGTGATAACAATATTTAATTTTTCAAAAATTAAAATATCTTCATAAAAATTGTAAATAATTGGTACTTTGGTAATACTATTATTTTTTTTTCATGTTTAATAAGTTGTAATAATATCAATTTTCTTAAAAAAAATAATTTTTAATGATTTTAAAATATAAACTTGGTTTATCGGGTCCCAAGCTAGACCCGGGTCCAAAAATTCCCTTGAGGGGCGGGTCCTGGGTTTGACCAAAACCCTCGTGGACCCACCCCGTTCCAATCCGTAGTGAAATGATATTTAATTGTTTAAATCAAATTGAACAGTTGGAAAATAAAAAAAATTGTAATTTTATTACGTTAACGCTTGAAATATCTCATAAATGTGCTTGATGTTGCTGTGCATCCAATATATGAATATGAATATGAATATCGGTCGAGAAATGTATAAATAATTATTTTAAAATAATTTATTAACTAATCTGTGCAGTTTTTAAATCAAATGAGTTATGAACTTCAAAGAATAAACCTAAATCGGAAATAGTTAAATTTGTTTAGAATTATAAAATATACATATTTTGCCTGAGTAATACTCTAGCAACTGAGCATTTACACTCACAAGAGCCATTTTTTAGCTCGATGGCAATCCTTAAAAAAAAAAATAAAAAAATCAAATACACTAGTATTTGCAAGATGAAGAATCAATCTCCATTTTTAAACCCAAAAAAAAAAAAAAAGAAAAACCCATGACATGATTGAGGAAAAATAAATTTCATGAATCCAAACACGGTGCAACGCACCATTTTTTTCTATTGGGCAACTTTAAAAGTTTATAATAACAAATTGAGTCCTACCGTCCCACACATTTTCATGTGGTCCCAACGTCCTTTTATTTCCTCTCTCTCTCTCTCTCATAGTGCATGAAGTTTGCATTTTGCAGGCGAATCCATCCGTACACCAATGGCTTCTCCGCGTGACTCTTCACTTCCCAGGGTACTCTCTCTCTCTGTCTCGCTCTCTAAGTAGATACACACACTATACACACAGAGCACAGCCATACGTGCTGTGTGTTTGTGTTGTGTAAATGTGCATAACTGCATATAGATTACGGACTCGTGCGTCATGTTCTTATTAAATTTCTTCTCTAAGTACTCCGGTTTTGCATTCAGGTAGAGTGTTATGTTTGTTTGCATTATTATGATGAGTTTCTGTTTCATCTGTTTTATGGTTCAATGTGCTTTTGATTCCATTAAAGTGTTTTTTATGAAAAGTACATGTATATACTTGTTGTAATACTTGTGGAGTTGGAAAGCCTATTTATTTATTTTTTGATTTTAGCTTAATTTCAGTGATAATCAGGAAAAAATTTGAGTCTACTTCTCTGATTGAGCTTCAATTGATTGTAATATATGCATAATTCATAGTGTAAGCTAATTGATCTGACTTGAGGAGCCTACGTAGTAGCGTTGTAATTTTATTTTTTTTGCTTTTTGGGAAGATGTTCAGTGATGTGCTTCTGTTTGTTTATAGTTTGTGCTAGAGCTTTGAATTAAAGGATGAATTAAATTGTGGGGTAAATTGAAATCTGTGATTAGGATTAGTTTATGTGATTAGGATTAGTTTACTGTCGGAGCGCATAGGATAGGTTTTACCTGTTTACTGTTTTTATTAATACGCGAGTGATTTGGTTCATGTTTGACAAAAAATCTAGTTCATTTTACATATTATGGACAACTTCTAGTTTTTACCTTTTCTATTGCTTCCAATGGATTGTCACTGTTTGCATTCATAGGATGCATTCATAGCAGAAGTAGTAGGCAATTCATTAAGATTTCACGTAATGATTCTGAGGTTCTTATGTGGAAGGTTTTTGTGGTAAATGTAGTTGCCCGACTTGTTTTCATTAGCTTAGGTGGAAACTATTCATTGATGATAACATATCTTACCACATGACGGGCTTTAGTTTTACTAATTATCACATTATGATTTTGAAGCATCTATTGCTATGAGGGTGGATTGCGTTGTATCCCTTTAATAATTTTCAAACAGGGATTAAGTTTTAAAGCTCATTAACTTCATGCAATATTTCAGGTTTGTCTGACTTGTGGGGACGAAGGCGATGCCAAGCTTCTTATCTACTGCAGGAAGTGTCGGGATTCTGCTGTTCATCAGTATGTTTTGCCAACTAATTCATTTTCACAAATGCATTTATCGAACACATTCACAGAGGCATTTTGGTTGTTTGCTTGGTGTATAAATCATGCATTCATATTAAGGCAAATAATTGTCAATATTGCACAGCAAATGTGTAAGAAAGTGTTATCCACCAACATTCTCATTGCAGTGTTTGATCTGATGGATCAGCATACAGATTGTCCATTTCTGTGTTTAGGTTACATGCATAACCTTTTTTGTTTGCATTTTTGTTTGTTTGAATTTATCAAAAACCAAGTTCTGTTAAATTATTGACATAATTGATCTTTTGTCAGTAAAAGAAACTTCAGAACTTGATGGTGGAAAGTTCTGTGAGTCACTGAGTCTGGGATACCAAATATCAATTGATTCTCAATCCCTCTTTTATTTGTTTATTTATATTTCTAATTTTATGACTACCATTATCAAAGTTAGACTCTACCGAAAGCCGATTAGCTCATTTAACCTACTTGTTTGGCCTTGAGGGCGTTCCATATGCCCAAAATCTTCATTTCAAAGCATTGGGAGGCATCATTAATCAACTTTTATTTGGCTTACCTGAAGCATATTTCTACTTAGCAAATTGCTCTCCTTGGTTGAAGTCAGATTTTAATGCGATGGACTTCATTTTCTTAGCTTTTTAGCACCATATTCTCAGATGTGAGACCCAGAGCATGTACAGTTGTACACATGATTAGGATCTATCTTAAGAGTCAGTGATCAATTATAACTTGGTGACATCCTTAATTAATGTACTTTTCCAGCTATTGCATGGACAATGTCTCCCCTGATGATGATAATATTAACTGGTGGTGTTGGGATTGTGCGCCCAGTAAGCCCGACCCATTACGGAAAAGCAAACGAATTAGTTCAAAAAAGCAAAAGGTTATAGAAACTAGAAGTTATTGGAGGGAGAAGTTGTGGCAAAACAAGAGGCTGATCAAGGTTAGTAATGGATTCAGTGAAGGTACTGGCCAATCAATCATTGCTGTTCAGTTGCCAAAGGAGGATATGCAAACACAATTGTCCAATGGAAGGCCAAGAGATATTCTGGAAGAGGAAAAGGCAATAACTGAAATTCCAAGCCATTTAATAGATGAACCTACAGCCGCGACAAAAGGTACTCTTCCACTTCATGAGGAAAACGATATGAAGTCATTTGATGAGGCTCGGAAAATTCAAGAGGTCGGCAAGAACAGGAGAATCTTAGTTCTTAATGACAGCTCCGACTCCCAAGACGAGGGCCAAACCTTTGACCATCAATTGTCAGCTTTAGTTGCTAATGATCATTGCCTAAAATCAGATGCATTACCTGAGCCCCCTTCTTTAGAACCTGATGATTGTCTCTCCGCAGAACCAGTTTGTGCCCAAGACGAGGGCCAAACCTTTGACCATCAATTGTCAGCTTTAGTTGCTAATGATCATTGCCCAAAATCAGATGCATTACCTGAGCCCCCTTCTTTAGAACCTGATGATTGTCTCTCTGCAGAACCAGTTTGTGATCCCATATGGAGGTAGGACCCTTCCTTAGTATAACTGTTACGTGATATCTTTGGTTTTGTTTCCTCGTATGAACATGGCTATTATGGAATATGTAAAATGTGTTTCTCACATCTTTCTGTTCTATATATCTCTTGTTCTTGAATGTCTAGGGGATGGTTTGATATCAAAGAAGAAAGTGAAACCTGTATTGGGATTTTAGCTCATCTATCCAACAAAGCCTGCTCGAAAGTCTCTAATGCCGCAACCACAATACCACCTATTCTCGACATCCAAGTCCTTGACAAACGTGTCGTGTGGCCAAAAAGTTTCAGGGCCTCACCACCAACAGCTGCTAGCATTGCTCTATACTTCTTTCCAGCATGTGAAAGGTGATTATTAGTTGAATTTATGGTCAATTCTCCGTGTCTTTTGGTTTAACCTTGCTGCTTTTCCTGATTGAAGGGATGAAAGAGCTTTTGATAGTCTATTGGATGATGTGATTGAGAGAGATCTTGCTCTGAAGGCTATGATTGATAACGTGGAACTCTTAATCTTTTCATCTTGTGAATTGACCCTAGAACAATGGAGTAAGTTCGCCTGAACTGAAACTTTTCCTTACCATAAAATCCATGGACCAAACACGGCATAACTTACGTGCATTTTCACGATACATGATCAAATTTTTGTGGCTGTTGCAAATGACACTCGTGATGTATGTATAGTTAACCGGTTGATGGGCAGGGTACAAATTCAAGTACTTTTTATGGGGTGTGTTCAGGCAGACGCAGCGCTCTCATTCCTCTGCAGCAGCCGCCACTTCTACTCATAGAAACAGCACGACCGAGCATTCTGAACTCTCTCAGCCAGTAATTGTGGTGAACAACAAAAAATTGGCTCATTCTGAATATGCAGATCATTTGAGTTCTCTAGGTCAAACCAATCAAAGCCCCATGAGCAGAACTAGCAGCCAAGCTTCTAACGTGCTCGCTTCTAAGCAAAACACCCCTGAATCCTTATCCTCGCCTTCCCTCTGGATCATTAGGCTAGAAAACACAGTGGAACAACAAAATTTTGAAGGTAAAAATCAAGCACGCAATGGTGATTCGAGACGAGAAGAAGAGAAAATTGGTTGTTTTGTTGCGACTGAAAACAGTTATAATTCCTGTGAGTTGCGTATGAGATTTGATATAGATAATGCTTCTGCAGCAGAAGTGGTATTAGCATAAGCACCACTATTCTAAAGGATTTTGTGTTTTTTGTTGTTATACCATTATAGTCTTTTGCTCTTTTAGTCTTTATTGTCACTACACATAGCCAACTTAGAAAAGTTATTTGAGTTTAAACCATTGGGCTTTGTGTGGAGTTGAAATTTTAGAATTTTCATTATAGTGCGCTACTGAAGATTTAGAAATTTGATCATTGTGCAGCTCACCTAACAAAAAATTAGTGAGGCAGTCTCTACCCCAAATCAACACAGTTTTACTCTTTCTCTTATTATTATTATTATTATTATTATTATGATTTGAGGGTAATAATATAAGTTTCATATCTTACCTAGAACCCTCATCCGAAGTTTTAACATCTTAAGCGGAGCATTACTTTGAGAGTGTTTGGCTAAATTTATTGTAAAGAGTTTATAAGTTTGTAGAGTTTAAAAGATGTTTTTTCGAGTTTATAAGCTCCTATACATTTTTTTTAAAAATACGTTCTTTAGCTTATAAGATGTTTTTGGTGTTTAGAAGTTGTAATTTTGTTTGGTAAAAGTGAGAATTTATAAGTTTTTCTATCTGTAATAAAAAGTAAAATTAATTTCATATAAATAAATATTTTTTGAGATAGTAGAAATATAATATTAAAAAATATAAAGATATTTTTGTTATTTTATTTTTTAACATAAAACAACTTATAAGCTATTTCAAAAAAAAAAAAAAATTGGGAAGAACTTACTTTATTTTTTTTTAGAGTTTATAAGTTCACAATAATTTATTTTTGAAATTTATAAACTCCTTTACAAAAAAAAAATTACTGAAAACTTTTTAGAAACTTATATACTTAGCCGAACACCCTCTTAGCGGTATGCAACAAATAGCATTTTATTTCATAATTTCACGCCCCGCATCATGCAAGTGGTATGATTCAACGAGTATAATAAAAAAATTATCACACGAAAGTGTAACAAAAGATCAAACCAAAAAGAACTTTCATTTTTCATAAAACGTATTATTTAGAGAAAACGTGAATTTTGTTTTATTATTTCGCGGCCGGCGGGTGGTTTCAATAAAGACGAATATTTTCAAAAAAAAAAAAAGAAAAAAACCGGAGATATTTCCTCCACAGCCCCTCTCTTCTCTCAAACAACAACGTTATCCAACGAAAACAAACTCAAAATCCTCAGCTTAATCGAACCAAAATCTAATTTAGACTCGAAATTTGAGCTATCTCTTGAAAAATCTCTATCGGAGCCTCCCAAGAATGGCTCTTTCGACCTGTTTTGGCCGCCCCACGAGCTCTCTCAATTCCATATGTTCGCCATCTTTGTGTTTCTTGAAATCCAACAGTAGTAGCGTTTATCAGAAGAACGCGTCAATGTTTGTGGGATTTCAGAGTTCTTACCATCCTCTGGTTATCAGCTGCGGCTCTGCTGAATTGGGTCCCTTCTCGGATTCCATGGATTTGAGGTATTATACTCCTTCATTACTATCTTTTTTGTTGATTTTCTTGTTCGTGTTTCCAGTTTTTTTTTTGGGCTGAATTGTGTGTTGATTTATGGAAGATTTAATGGGATTTTATTAAATTAGTAGATGGATAATGGCTTGTTGTGTTTCTTGAAATTTTCCAACTGGATTTCAGGGGCTACATTTTCTGAGTGTACTATGTGTGTCAGTGTGTGTGTTGCTTTCGTTTGTATTCGTTTTATTGTGTTATGTTTGTAGTATAGTAAGGAAGTGCTAAATAGTTCTGTTTACTGATGGTAAGCAATTGGAGAATAATGTGTTGATTATGGAGGATTTAGTGGGCTGGTTGTAAATTAGTAGATGATTAATGGGTTTTTGGTGTTTCTTGAAACTGTCCAACTGGATTTCAGGGGCTGCATTTTCTGAGTGTGTGTGTCTTCGTTTCTATTCGTTTTATTGTGTTATGTATTGTATTATAGTAAGGAAGTGCTGAATAATTCTGTTTGCTGGTTGTAAACTAGTAGATGATTAATGGTTCTTTTTGGTGTTTCTTGAAACTGTCCAACTGGATTTCAGGGGGCTGCATTTTCTGAGCGTATGCGAATGTGTGTGTGTTTTCGTTTCTATTCGTTTTATTGTATTATGTATTGTATTATAGTGAGGAAGTGCTAAATAGTTCTGTATACTGATGGTAAGAAATTGGAGAATAATGCGTTGAAAGCTGGAACTATGATGTTTTGGACTAAAAAGTAGAAAAAAAATTGATATGGGGGTCGAGCAAGGTGAGCGGCAATTGTTTAATCTTGGTATAATGGGAGGAAGTGGAGTTGCGCAGTTGCTCTGTTTATCCGTGTTAAATTATTGAGTAATGTTATCTTTTCTTGAGGACACCATTTGGCCATTGTGAATGTTCCCTCCACAACTAGAGATAGAGCCCTTATTTGAATGAATAAAGAAAGGATTCAAAAATCCAAGGACAGTAAGAATTGGAGTTGTGCTCGGTAATTGGGTGGTTATTTTGATTTGGATTTTGGATAATGGTTTGCTTAAATTTGATGTATAACCAACAATATGCCCTCACTTAGTGGGAGTTTTAAAAATACGTTGTCTATAGTACACTTTGGGGATCAGTTCGACTTTCTCTTAACTATTTGTATAATTTTGTACCTTTTGCTCTAATTTTCTTCAGCTCTTTTGAATTATAACTGGTCTTTAGGTTTTTGCTTCCAAGTAGTTTGTATTTCAAACTTCGTTTTATGAGCTAAATTAACTCACTATGTTTTTGGTGCCTGTCATGACTATGAGCTAAACTGATGCTTGTCTATTTGGCTTGCCTATTTAAGGTGCGAGCTAAAATAAAATGTTCATGATGCCCTTCAAGACATGTCATGTACAAAATCTTGTCGTCTAACTGATGCACACTGTTATATTGAACAACAGAAAACATGTGGCCATTCCGTGTTTCTTATTTTGCACGGAGAATGTTTTCTTAAGGATTGTCATTGTGTTTTACCTTCTTTCCACTTTTATTGCATTGGCATTTCTCATTGATAATTGATTGGTCATCTACAAACGTGAAACGCTGGGACCGAGCCCATGCCCCCCCTCCCCTCAAATATTTAAAAAAACACTTTATATATATATATATATATGTATTATGTATATACATTTAATACATTGGAAAATTTTCCTTTGCTCTCCCACAGTTGAATAGTTCCATCCCTGAGTTCACATGTCACAGTGTCATATAGATGTATAGCATTGCAGTGCAAATGCATGGCTTTGTGTCTAATTAGGGATTCTAAATACCGGTTCTCTTTCTTTCTATTGCTTTTAACAGTTAATCACGTATAACCTCTCTAATAACTTCCATTGTTATGTGCTTTTGTTCGTTTTGTTTCAATAGGCAACCACAGCTTTCATCCATGGCTAGGCCTCCTTTTGGAGTTACAATGACTGATAGCAGCACACAGAAACCATCGTATAGATGGCGGAGGGTGTTGCTTAAAGTAAGTGGCGAGGCGCTCGCTGGCGATCAAACACAAAATATCGACCCGAAGGTGTGATTTTAAAAGCTAAAATGTTTGAGAATTTGTATCACCTCTTTACTGCTCATAGAAATACACTTGTACAGATCACAATGGCCATTGCAAGGGAGGTTGCATCTGTTACTCGGCTTGGTATCGAGGTAGTTTCTTTAAATATCATTCTTTTTTAAAAGAAAATTTAGATTTATTTTCCGATTATTCATTGATGGTAAAAAGTTTCTAAATTTTGATTTTGTTGATCAACTATTGATATATTACTTTTTTTTTCCATTCAAGAATAGGGCTGTCGATCCTCTTTAACAAAAGTTTTTTTTTTTAAAAAAAATTTGCGGGTTATTTCATCATTTTAATCCGCATTTTCAGTTTGATTGTGCAAATTGAAAACAGGTTCTCCAGACGCACTCGGCTTATCTTAAATAAATTTTCAGGTTGCAATTGTTGTTGGTGGAGGAAATATCTTTCGCGGGGCCTCCTGGGCGGGGAGCAGCGGCCTTGACCGCTCTTCTGCTGATTACATTGGGTAATTCTTTTTTTTTTAAAGAAAAATTATATTTATTACTGCATGTTTTTCGTGCTTTTTTTTTTTAAAACAAACTTTCTGTTTGAAGGTAATTACTCATAGCTTGTGTAATTTTTGTGTTCATAGAATGGATCCAACAATTTGCAAGTTTTTAAGTTCAATGATATTCTTGTTACAAAGAAAAAGGTTCAAATATATTATTATTCATCATGTTCAAGTTATGACATCTTTATTAACTTATTATCTTATCAATGTGAGGTCAACATTTTTTGATCTCGTTGTGCTTTTCTTGTCTCAACGATGTTTTTACTAGGTTGATATATTCTTTTATTTTCTAAGATTCTCATGTTGTTTTGTATTATGTTGATACAAGTTCTGCACATGTGTTGAATTATAACTAAAACTGTTTCCTTTTTAAGGATGTTAGCAACCGTCATGAATGCAATATTCTTGCAAGCAGCTATGGAGAGCATCGGCATCCCAACGAGAGTTCAGACAGCTTTTCGTATGTCGGAAGTTGCTGAGCCATACATACGGAGACGAGCTGTAAGGCATTTGGAGAAGGGTAGAGTGGTAATTTTCGCAGCCGGAACCGGGAATCCCTTCTTCACGACAGACACTGCTGCAGCCCTTCGGAGCGCAGAGAGTGAGTCTTTCTTTTGTAATAATCTGAAATTGTGTGTGTGGTGTGTGTGTGTGTGTGTTTTGCTTCAAACGATTCCTACTTCTACTACTGCTAACTTTTTCAACTTTTTATACAACTTTAACTTCTCAAAAAGTAGAACATGCCAAAATGGCTTATTCTTGCTATGTTTTAGCCAATATCATATATTACCGGGACACGCAAAAGATGAAATTAATGTCAAAACATTTGGATGTTGTGTTTAGTTAATGCCGAGGTGGTGCTGAAAGCTACGAATGTTGATGGAGTGTACGATGACGACCCTAGACGAAATCCTAATGCTCGTCTACTCGAGACTCTAACGTACCAGGATGTAACTTCAAAGGAACTGTCTGTGATGGATATGACTGCAATTACTTTGTGCCAAGAGAATAATATTCCTGGTAAGTCTTCTTGGTACATTTTCCATGAGCTTCAAATGTGGATTCATTTCCCCTAACCCAGTACCCCTACACACGCGCGCACGCACACACACACACGCACTTGGTTTTGGAATATAGCAAGGAAAAATAATTTTTTGGGAGGACTTGATAATATGTCAACCCGAAACCATGGACAATATTAAATGGTTGTATGCGAAGGCTACTGTTTTTTTGAAGGACTTAATTTTAGAGATTTTGGGGGAGAAAAAAAATAATGATATGCTGTAAGGTTTACGAGCCTTCGAAGATAGAAAACTACTAAAGAAAACTACTAAAGTTGCTAGAAGTTTAAGAAGGTGGTGTCTGCAATCCCTAAAAAAAAGAGCTTTTCTAGTTTTTGCTGAAAAAAAGTAGATAGTGAGTATGTTGTTTTCTGCTTCTGCTAAGTTGGAGGCACCTTTCAAGCTGCTTCCTGCTTCAAGTTACTTTTTTAAAATCAACTATTGCTTTTCAATATTCTTTTTCAAACACTATTCATTTTTGCTACTCAAACTTTTTTTCAACCTTCTCTGCAACTTCTACTTCTTCAAAAACATAAGTGTTTGAAAACACCCTAAAGAAAACCTAGAAGCTGCTAGAAGTTGAGTAGAAGGTGCTATTAGCTTTTAGCTTTTTCCTATCGAAGAAAAAAAAAATAATTAGGTATAGTGAACACTCTTCAACTGCTGGAAACAGAGCCAAAAAGCCGAAACATGCTTTTGTTTTTTCGTGCAATTCGTTGGGTAATAACTATGGCACATTTGTTTGATGCTTATGCAGTTGTTGTGTTTAATCTGAATAAGTCCGGTAACATATCGAAAGCCATTAGAGGAGAGAGTGTCGGCACGTTCATTGGGGGGACTCGGACATCAGAAACAGCAAGAACATGAAGAAAAACTTCGAATCCCTCTTGTTCTGTGGCTCCAATATACAGCTTGCAAACACAAGCGCAAAGTTATATCGATCATCGCATGCAAATTCGCGAATTCGAAAGTATTGATTTTTGTCATGGATTGCTATGTCATTTAGTGTTCTAATTTTTCCATGTAAATATCAGGACAAATGCAGGATATTTATGTTCATTCTTCATTACAATCACCTAGTTTTTAATACATCAGTTTTCGTATCTGTTTATTTGTTTTTAGGATGAATTACAATCAGACCCCCTGAGGTTTGGCGTAATTACGAATAGTTCCTTTTTGTTCTAGAAATAGGAATGGCAACGGGTCGGGTCTGGTACGGGTTTGGCCAAACCCGAGACCCGTCCCAAACCCGGCGGGTCCCGGACCTGACCCGGCCCCAAAGACCCGAACCCGGCGGGTTGGACCCGTTGAACCCACCAGGTTCATAAAATCGTCCCAACCCACCAAACCCGACCCGCATACCTGCCAAAACTGACTCGTAAACCCGCTCCAATAACTAAAATTTTTATTTTTTAACAATTTTTTTGATACAATAATTTTTAAATTATACAAAAAACATAATAAAAGAAAACATTCAAATTGTACATCAAATCTAATAAAACATATTCAAATGAAATAATAATTTTTAAGATTTTTTTAATTGTATTTATTTATATATTTATATTATATATATTAAATATATTTATATATATACAGGTCGGGTTCACTTGAACCCGAGACCCGACCCGAACCTGTGCGGGTCTAGAATTCTAGACCCGCAACCCGTCCCAAACCCGATTATACGGGTCCAAATCTGCCCCGAGCGGGTCGGGTCCGGGTCGAGGACCTGCGAAACCCGACCCATTGCCATCCCTATCTAGAAAATATATTTGAGGGGGATTTTGGTAATTTTTAAAATAAGAGAGAGTTATTTATAATTATGCCAAACGTTACGAGAGGTCTGGCTGTAATTCACTCTTATGATGGATTAGTGGTTTTTACTTTGCTTGTGCATGCATGTGCATATGCAACGCTGATGGTGTTTGCAAGAGTTTATTATATTTCATTTTAATAAGCGGCATGGTATACTCGATACGTGGGTTAAATATATAAATAAGATAATTAAATTTTATGCTCATATTATGTTATAATAGAAATATAGATATTCACTAATTTTACTCTATGACTATACTATTTTAGAACTTCTAAAAATATTTTAATTAAATTAAAGATAAGTGATATAAAATAACTCTTAAAAATAAATTTATATAATCGAAAACAAATACAAAAAGGGGGAAATATTATATTGAATAATGGAAGGTGAGTGTGTGTGTGAGAGAGAAGAGAGAGGGGGGAAAAATTGGACACCAAAAGTTCAAAAACACCATGATAGTTATTAAAGGGCCTTGATACTATATCAAATAGTATAAATTTTAATTTTATGGGTAAATTACACTATATCCCTTGTTGTATGGTATAATTATAAATTAATTTTTCTTGTTGTCAAAATTAAAAATACGCTCTCGAGGCTTAAGACATTCTTATAAACATTAATAGAGATATTAAAAAAAAATTGTTAGTAACCATAGTAGTCAATTCACCCACTAAAAGTTGCTCCTCATTGAGCTTAATGAAATTCTTCAATCAAATTTGCTATTCCATCAACCGTAATGAAAAAATTTCACTTTCTACTGTCATAACCACCACGGGCATCAATGTCTATAATTCGATATCACCATTAGTTTTTTTTGTTGAAATTGACTTCATATATAACTTCTACATCTTGAGTTTGTGAAAACCATGCTAATTTCATCTCAAAATCTCACATAAAATAATAAAAATACAACTCACAATTATCTCTCGTCACAATGAAAGATGAATTTTATTAAGCCAACACATACTTTGGGAGATAATTTTTAAAACAAGATGGACTAATTTATAGTTAGACCATACCTCAATGGGTATAGACGCAATTGACCCCAATTTTATTTCATTTGGGGTTGATATTTTTGTATGTTTCTTTGATACTTACATATATATATTTCACTTTTTTAAAAGCTACATTCTTTTGGCGAACATTCCGTGTCAATGATACTCTAGTCTATTTCTCTAATATCAAGAAGACAAGAACAAAATAAATCAACTAAAATGAAGAACAAAAAATGATATATTTAACACAGAGTGTTTGGTGGTATTCTTTTTCATGTGTGAATTATAAAGAAGTTACCAAAAAGCCTTTAATTTGGGATTCATTATATACATTTAAGGGTAATACTTTGAAGAGAATGACTAATCATTCGATAAGCAATATAAGCTAGCTACGTAATTGATTAATTGGTTAAGATTTTTCCACCACTTGACATTAAAAGAATCATGCAACTTGCCCTAGTACTTTATTTGCTTACTTGTAAGATGCATAATACAAAGAGCCCCATCATTTTCGAGCTCATTAATTATTGTTTGAAGATTCCAAATCTAACAATTATCAAGTAAAAATGAAAAAAGATTCCTCTTCTAAGGTGGGCCAAAATAGCTACTTTATTTTATTTTCAAGTGGCCCCAAACTTGGCAAAAAAAAAAAAGGGCTTTTACATTGATAAAGATTGATTAAACAAATGATACAAATTGAGACATTGTTAATAAGTCCATTCTTGCGGCAGTTGCATTTCGTCATCCTTGTTTGGGGCCTGCATTTGGGACTCTGGTTGTATATTTCCTTGTTCCTTTGACATGCCCCATTCATCTGGTAAAAAAAAAAATGAAAAAAAAAATATTTTGTTGGCATTGTTTGTAGGATGAATTGTATTGTGTAATGATCTATTTATGGTCAATCGGGATCTTCTATAATATTTTTCGTGTAACATTTTTTGTTACATTCATCAATGTACATCGCATGTGTAGGTGACTAGTTGAGACTAAGAAAGAAAAAAGGTTAGGAGAAGGAAAAACATGCGTTTCTCTTTCTTGATGTCAACCAATTATTATTGTGTGTGCTACGTATCGATGAGCACAACGGATAATATGACACGAAAATGTTATTGAAGATCCGAATTGATTTATGACTAGGACCTTAACACTATTTTTGGATCAATTAATTTGTTTCAAAAAATCACAATAAAGAGAGAGAGAGAGAGAGAGAGAGAGAGAGAAAAGGTCATGCCACAAAAAAAAAAAAGCACAAAATCACATCATTTGACGTGGGGATTTCTTTCTTTTGTTTTTTTAAACAATTGTTTTAGTAATAATTCAAGATTCAAACATAAGCGAAAATTAAATGTTTTACACATAGCGTGTCTGATAAAAAGTATCAAGTGATACAAACATATATATATATATAGACACACACACACATATATATATATATATATATATATTTAAGGAAATGATTAAATTGATTCAATTTTATCAACAACTAATGAATAACTAACAGCCAAATTAATCCTAATTATCAATAAAACCTCCACTACTCAATTGAAAATAAAATTTCAAGAAAGTCAACTTGAATAAATTATTGGCATGACCATTTTTAGTACTTCGGACCAATGATGACTGGTGAAGAAAAATCATTTAAATCAGTACCAATTAAGCGCAAAAGTGCATTTTTTGATGCAAAGGTACCTTTTGGAGAAGAATGAATGTTATTATATCCAGCCATTAAAGGTGGGCCTGAAGAATCTGAAAGCCTGTTGAAATGGAGCTGATCAAGAACCTCTAAAACTCTTGTAGGTATCAGAACTGTGGAGCAACCTGTTCAACACCACCAAAATAAATAATAATATTATTATTATTAATGCAAATTGATCTATAATATTAATATGCAATTTTCATTATTTAAATTTCACATGTTATTATTTGGGCTTCGTAAACAATCAACATTATATTAAATTTGTGACGCCGTGAGCTCTATAGACTCATAAAATACTAGTATATCGAGTACACTTGATATGCGTACAAAATAAAAATGAGATGGAATCTAATGAAATTATTAAATGTGTGTGTATATTAGCTAGTTTTATTATTTATACTACATTTTCAACTATGTTTAATATATTGACTAAATTTATTATAAGTGAAAAATCAAAATTAAAGTAAGATTAAATTTTATGATTAAAAAAATAAGTAGAAAACTAAGTAAAAAAAAATTCTAGGAAAAGGGATGTGAGAGAGGAGAGGGGAAAGCCAATAAAAAAGAAAAATTAAAAATACATTAGAGAGATAGGAGAGAAAATAATAACTAAAAATTTTTATACTTACAACTATTCTAGTAGGGGTATTTTAGAGAATTCAAAATTACACGCACAAAAAAAAAGCCAAAAAGATTCTTACTTAATATAATATGTATATATAAAACAAAGCATCCTTTTCATCCGCGTTGTGGCACTAAAAAAAACCCTTTTCTTGAATATATTTAGAAAACTGACACCGGGAACTATGCGTTCAAAAATAAAATTTCTTAAGAATTGAGCCAAAGAATTTAACTATAACTATTGGATATCCTTTTAAATCGAGTTGTTCGCAATTCGATTTCAAGATCCACTTGATGAGTTTGCAGGCAATTCTCGCATCAAACAAGATTGCAAATCCAAATAGTGACATAATTTGTTGAAGGTCTTACTTGTTAATTACGATAAGTTAAAGGTCCTATTGATAGTAGCTTGTTTTGTGATAAGAATGATTCAAATTGCATATCCTTAATAAATGTAGTCATATGTGGTTGATGTTAAATCAAGGTCTCATAATATTGATAAGGTTTGCTTTGCTTTATTGGTCACATAGTAGATTCCAATAATTCAGTGGGATCCCACGACACAAGATTCTTACCTAAGGGTATTGGGTGATGTATATTCGACGTTACACTAAACATTAAAAAAGTTGACATCAAATTCAATTGATGTTTTGATATTTATAAAATAATGATCAAATTTATTGAAATATATATATATACACACACACATGAAAAAACAAGGAATCTGGAAAAAGATGTATGACCAAACAAGAATCAATAACAGATACTTAAAAAAGGACAGGATATTTTTCAAAATTTTTTACATGCAATTTAAAAAAAAAATCATCACTGTTGAATTTGAATAAGATGTTTCAAAAATAGGATTAATTACACTTTACACGCTCAAATCAACCACTCATATAAGTAAAAAATATAATCAAAGCGTTTCTCAAATCACGCTTTTTATAATACACTATTTTTTTAAAATCAAATAATTTTACATTCGGATACAATAATTAAAATTGTTCTAAAATACGCTTCGTTTATAGCTTCTTAAAAAATCACTTTTGAATTTATTTCTAGCTTTTGTTTTGTATTTTTTTAAAAGTCCAAGTCTTTTTTTATTGGAGTCTTTCTTTTTGCCCCTCCAGATAAGTAAGTGCATATCTTCTGAAAAACGTCCATTTGAACGAGCTCTTAAAGAATAAGGTACAAATATTATGTTGTAATGAAATTTATAAACTTTTATCTTTTATCGAAAATATTGTTGAAATATTTCAAATATTTTAGAAGAAATTTTTGTGAAGTATATATAAACTCAATCAAATCAAAATCACACACTTGCAAAGGTCGCTTTAACACTAAGCGTTGAAGTCGTGCACGGAATAATTTCAGTCCATGAAAAGTGAAAAGACAAATCAGCCACACACCGAATAAAAGATTAGAGATATATGATTGATTGTTTTTATATTTTATTTTTCTATTCTTATTTTTTATTTTTGTTTTGTGTTATTAGCTCTGTGCAAAATTAAAATATGATCGAATAAATAATGTAGAAATATTAAATTGATGAATTAAGAATTATATTTTTTGATGTAACAAGATTAATTTTGGGTGTGTTAATCAATTTTATTTTATTTTATTTTTATTTCACACCAATGAATGATGTTAATAGTTACTTGTGGTTGATTAAATAATGTACACTTTATTATTATTATTTGGAAAAATAAAAAAAATCTATAAAATAAATATTGCTATCTAAAAGCTCACCCCCACCATTTTTTTTTTAATTTTAAAAAGCATAAAAAATAGTTTTTTTTGACTAAATTATCCTTAGATTTTTAGGTTTTATAACTTAAATGATTTATTTTTTTAACCAACATTTGCTCTTTTAAGTTCTTGAAATTGATCTGCACTAATGAATTTTAAAATAATCAAATATATTGACCTTTTTTTCAATTTTAATACATATAAACTATGAAATATATTTTCTAAATTTTATGATGTATACATTATATGCAAATTAGCTTATGTATAATAATAATAATAATAATAATAATAATAATAATAATAATAATATGCTCCATCAATGAAGTTACGGTTGAATAAAGTGATTATCATTGAATTAAGTATAGGCCCCATTATGATGATTATTTAATTAATAATAACTTTCAAAATGTATTAATGTAATAAAATATTTCATCAACCATCAATGATGTATTGTAATTGAGGTTGTAGTTTCAGTGGTGAGGGTTTCAAATCAGCACAAGTGAGTCCTGAATTTGAATCTTTTTAACTCCTTCCCTTTTCCCATTGAATGCATGTGTGCGAAGATGTCTTTTCGATTTATATCTATAGGGTGTCTCAAGTTAATTGTAATAAAAAAAAAATCATCAATAATATATTAATATGTATCCCGCTATTGTAAAATTTGTATTTTAGATTTAAAAATAACGACTATACGTATGAGAAAACAAAGAAAAAAAAACACAAATCTAATTATCCAAAAAAAAAAAATCGAAATTAGTAGAAAATGAAAAAAAACACAACATAATTAGTAATTAATTAATTATAATACCTGATTTCTTTTTGAGCTCAACGGCGTCGTTAGCCACACGGGGCAAGAAGACTCCGGTTCCAGAAGATCCGTTTCTCGATCCGGATCCGCCAAGGAAAACGGCCCGCATACCCGAACCGGATTGGCCATTCCCCGGGTAGCCCGCTCTCCATTCCCTTGCTCTGTACTCTGTTATGTCGAGTTGATCCCGCTGAGCCAACTCAGTCGTCCTCAGTCGCCTCCCTCGAGAAACAGGGACTTGTTTCCTAACTTGAGGTTGTTCCTTCAACCCATAAACCTAGAGAAACCAGTTCCCATTTCATCACCAAATCCCCCAAAAAGTTAATCTCATGATTGAGATTTGAGATTCAAAATTTTTACCTGGCGAGTTAACTCGGTAGCGGCGTTGCCGTGTTCTTCTTTTGCTTCGTCTTCCTGAAGCATGCACTCGGCCATCTGACGAGTCAACTCGGCGATGAAATCGCCGTCGTCGCTCTCCAACTCGGATCCGAACGGCGTGCTGAAACCGGAGGAGGACGACGACGAGTCACAGGCCGACGACTCCGTCAAGCTGCAGGTGGCGCAGCTCGAGCCTTCGGAGTACTGCGGCGGCGACGCGGCGGCGCTTTTGTGATTTTGTTTGAATAAATCGGCGTAGAGCAGAGTTTTCCTCTGTTCGCAATTGAAAGCCATGTTCATCGCCAAAAAACAGTTAATCTGTGAGCATAAGGAATATTTGCAACTTTTTCGGGATTAAATAATGATAGAGAGAGAGAGAGAGAGAGAGAGAGAGAGAGAGAGAGAGAGAGAGGGAGGGCGGGAGGGGTGCCAGTCTACGAATCAGAGAAATGCGACAATGAATGGAGTTTAGTTAAGGAGGTCACGTTGTATGCATAATA
Source organism: Petrea volubilis (assembly GCA_026212405.1). Classification (NCBI taxonomy): domain Eukaryota; kingdom Viridiplantae; phylum Streptophyta; class Magnoliopsida; order Lamiales; family Verbenaceae; genus Petrea; species Petrea volubilis. The sequence continues at coordinate 27,462,422 of CM047872.1, read as the reverse complement.
TTGGTTCATTTGTGTGTGTATGTGTGTGTATATTTATATAGATGCACAATTGTTCATATATATTATACATAAATATATATATATATACACACACACTAACACATATGTATATAGTGGGGTGGTGGGGGGTTGTTTTTGCGGTTGGGTTTAAGTGGTTGGACCGTTTGCATATTGTCTGCCCAACCGCCAATTGTTGATAACTGAATTTTCATCTTAAATATATGTTTTTAATATACCACCAACTTAGAATATTATTCAGGAATAAAAACACTTTGTCTTTCGAATTATGATCCGTTTTACACTTTAATAACTAAGTTCTTCTTCGTTATATTTCATCGTATAATTTTACGGGGTTCGTACTTTGCCATCAAAACTACTTTTTGATCAAAAAAATATCAGACGTCACCGGAGAGATTCCTCCGCTTGCCAGTAGACTAGTTTTTCAAAATTTAACAGCTTATTGTCTGTCCATTTTGCTTTTATAATTAATATATTTGCCTACATCAGTTATTTTTTCGCAATACTTTGAGCCAAAGAAGTAGCTTGGGGGGCTAAGTGCAAATCTTGTCAAGATGTATGGTAAAATGTATTGGAAAATAGTTTAGAAATGTAAGTGTAAAAACAAACCAAGCTCGGAGGTCAAGATATTTTTATCCCTATAGTTTATATAGATTCATAAATTATTCATATCAGATTTAGTTGAGCGAGAGCAATTACATAACTAGTGAATTATATATCGATAGTTGTCTAGTACAGTAAAGTGGAGAATTGTTTTTTTCGAAAGGAATTTCTTTGCATTTTGAAAAGAAAATAACACACACTTTATTTGTTATGTCTCTTGTAAAAGTTTGATAGGAATATTCAGTTTTATAATATACATTCATGCTAAGTGTTTAAATTTATTTATTTGAATATTTTATATTTATTTCAATTAATATCATTACACTCAACGTATATTTATACATTAGAACAAGGGATAAAATATATAATGAAATCTAGAATCCAAAGTGGTAAACAATATACGAATTGAAATATCTTTCAGACCCATCCTTCCCCCCCCCCCCCTCCCCCCTTTTTTTGTTGTTTTATAAAAAGTGATTAAATACATTTCATACAATTATATTAGTATTTCAAATTAAGTACACCAATCACACATCATTCATAGTTGACTCCAATATAGAGAGCTACTATTATAAAGAAAATATTATACATTAGATAACGGATTTATACAAATCAAACATATATTTTCTTCGATATTCAGGTCTCTTCCTTATCATCAGATCGGTACATCTCTACACTTGTACAACAAAATAAATACTAATAAAATATTCAACATTGGTAGGCAAATGTAGTTATGTGCTCCTAACATTGGTACAAATGGTTGTGGTTGAAAGAGTGTTCGTTTGAAGTGTCACCTACATGGTTGACCTATTTGTTCACCCTCCCCAATTATTCCTTCAACAGTTAGTCCGCAAGATGTGCTATACAATTACTATTTATTTGTTAGTTGGTGGGTGATGAACTAATAATGCCAGACCGGTTCATATAATGCCTTTGACCCAATATTTTTGGACATTTGAGTGTTGGCGGTGTTGCAATAATTTGAAGTTATGTGAGTATAGGTCAATGGGCTGGGCTAGGTAGAGATCAAGTGGGCTAGTTGGTGGTAATTTACCCATATTGAAAAGAGTAAGTCCAACTACAATAGTGGATTAAATTCAGATGAAGTATGTCCAATGACCAATGCGATAGACATCGCAACTCCCGCGTCCAACGGGCTTGGAAGCCCGAGGCACAAAAAATATTATCAGAATCACTCGTTAGAAACAGCGCGACTCCTGCATCTAACGGGCTCGAAGGCTTGAGGCACGACGTATAGTATCAAAATTGCTCGTTAGTTGGAATATTGAGAACTAATATTATGTAGGGCAAACTGTTACGTATATAGGAACTACCCAGGAATGGAGAATTTTTTATTCTGGGGATGTTATGTCAAATTTTTATAAAATATTAGAAATATTTTTATAATTTAGGGGGACAAATTTAAAATTTTTGAAAAAGTGTGCATGTAAACTCTGACTTGACTTCCACCGCCTCTTGAACTTGTGCAACAAAATGTTGTATTCTATGGAAGCCATCTCCTAACCCATGGGAAGTTATCTTTAGAGTTCTAATGCCTGATAGTTGGTCCTAAAGTGTCATCCGCGACGAGGATATTGAATTCTAAAGGACGGGTTATTCCGATACCCAATCTCACATTCCCCAAGTATCCAAAATATGGCCTCCTATTAAACTCCAACAAGAAAATTAAAGTGTATCAATTGAATATTCGTCTACGGCGAGTTGATCATAATTTCATTTTCATACGCACTGAAGGAGTTTGAAAGCAACTCTCTCGCATCCAACAATTTATGAATCTTGGCGTGACATAGAATATGTAGCACTATAATTAATAATATACTAAAATATTGAACCCATTTCTTTTTCAACTAATGAAAATCCATGACATAAGGAATTATACAATATTCATTTTTTAAAAGTCATCTACATGTATTAACGAAAACCTCTAAATATTTTAAAACAAGATTAATAAATTGTAATTATTTCAAGAAGCACTAGAGAATCGTATGTAGATGATGTAATGTAGTTTATGAGCCCATTTGAATGGACTTTTTTTTCAAAGAAACAATATTTATTTTTTGAAAAAAAAATACTTCAGACAAATTTTTTTTTGTTTGAATAGGCTTTTTTGAAAAAATAGAAGTTTAAAAAAAAGTCAAAAAAGACTTTTTTTTGTAGAAGTTATCCCTTTAAATAAAAATATTATTTAACCACTGCATCCAAATATAAAAATACTAAAATTAAAAAAAAAAATTCTATCATAAAAAACACAATTCGTAAAATACCTTTTTTAAACCCATTCAAATGGCCCTATAACATGAATCATCTTTAAATATAGTTTTTTCTTTACGTGAAGGAAAGCTAAAATATTATTCATATAGCTAACGCCGCATACAAAAATATAGTGTTTTATTCCTTCTATTTGTTTAAGTTTTAATAAAAAAAATAAAATAATTAGGTTTGGTGCAAATTAAGACCCCACTTATGCTACTTTTTAACACTCATTTATGGGTGTAAAACGGCGGGCTTTACCAAAGGAAGATTAATAATTAGTTAGTTATATGCGTCATGCTGAAAATAATGACATATAATGATTCTCATCTTTAACAGGTTAAATTTTTAAATGAAGTTATTATTTAATATCAGAGTTAGGCCAAATAAGAGATCCTATATTTAAATTTGATTGCCACCGATTTAAGAACAAAAAAAATCACGTGCAAGACTTGATAAAAAAAAAAAAAAATCCGATTGTACGTGCAAGAACGTGTCGAAAATAACAAATATTTAATGGTTCTCCTCTCTAATAGTTTAAACTTTTAGATAAGATGATCATTTAACGCTTCACAGGTGAAAATACTTAATAGTGAAAATTAGGACACATAAATGGTAAAATCTATGTTATGCTTAATGTGATATATGTATATACTTGTTGCTATTTTCACATTAATTACATATAAATGAAATTTTCTTGAACGAGGAAAAAAATAAGGCAACAAAGTACAATCATAAATTTTAGTTAGCATGGAAAGAGAAAAAAGGGAACTACATAATGTCATATATATATATATACACACACAGTCATTGACCACCCGATTTTTAGATTCGAACCGGATGATCGAAAAAACTTAGATGTAAAACTCTTCCTACCAAAAGCAGTTACATAACATCATAATGCTCAATAGCAAACTAGAACCAATAAATGGTCCCAAGAAAAATTCAATTCCTCAAAATCACTAAATACAACAACAATACCTAAATTAAACCCTAACACAACTAAACCAAATTAAAACTACAACCAAGTTGAAACTAAACAAATTACACATATTATTGAGAGCCCACTTGCCAAAGCAATCTCAAGATTCTAACCTAAGAACAACCCCCTCATTTCCAATCTCTTTTCTTTAGGGAAAACTCTAATTCACATCAAATTCCATCAAACAACTATTAATTACGCGACGAATGAATTATATTGTCGCACAATTCGTATATATTTCAAGAAAAGTCGCCAAATATACAGCAACACTCGAAATTACCATCCTAAACTTGATTTGGTCGAACCCAAACAATCAATTACCAGATGTCATTTCATTTTTCTTATAATCAATTATTGTTCCTAAAAGTACGCGTTAAAATGACATGATAACTATAATTCACTCAGAAAGATAGATTTTTTTTTTTTTTGCCTTTCTTGACTTGCGTGTTAGTGGTGAACCTGAATGTTCCTCCTCATTTCCTACTTCTCCGAAATTTCAACAAAACCCACATTCTCTCTCTAGAAAAATTTGGCTAAAAGACATAAAAATACAATTAATTTTTTCAAATTAAAAAAAAAGTGGGGGTAAAAAAAAAGAAAAAAGAAAAAGAGAAAATTCAACTTGCCAGCTAAAAGTCAAAGAATGGGTTGAAGGGATCACATGAAGAAGAAGATGGCGATGGCGACACCATTGGTGCTGAGAACAAGGTCGACGGGCTCGGAATGAACATGTTGTACCCCATCATAAATGGGTCCGCCACCGCCGGCGAGAAGAACCCCGAAGATATCGGCGGCAAGCTCCCCGGCGCCGGCGATAATATCCCGGGAACCATCCCCAGCTCCACGTCTGTGTTTTCGAAAAAATCACCCATGAAACTGTTCATATACTCGTCGTGAGCGGCGTTGCTGGCGGCGATTTCTCTAATTTCTCTGTCCTTGGGAGGGCTCGTTTTCTCGATCGAGGCCAGCCGGGCCGCCGGGGATAGGTCCCCTGCCCCCGATCCGGCGGCGGATGAGGTGGACGCGCCGCCTTCGGCGGTGTTTCCGGTGAGGCGCTGGACCAGGTTCATGAAGTCGCTGACGGTGGTGTGGATGACTTTTGGGGAGACCGCGTAGATGATGACGGGCTGCCGGTCCTCGGAGGGGGGCTGCGCCGCCGGGGCTTCCCAGGGCCGTGGGTGGTTGGGCGGAGGCGCAACCGGTGGCTTTCTGATCTTGTGTGAGTCTTTGTTGACTTTAAGCGCCGTGGGGCGTGGGCCTTGCAGCTCCTTCCTGGGCGAGGGCCTGTTTCCGCCGCCGCCGTCCTCGCCGTAGCCGCCGCCGTAGAAGAACTCCGGAAGGTTCATGGGTGAAGATGGGTGGAGGATATCTATCTATCTTAGTGGCTCTGTGGAAGAGTCAGTGCCAGTCGTTGGTTCGAGAGAGAGAGAGAGAGGGGCAGGGGGGGGGGGGGGGGGCGGGCAGAAAACGTGTGAAATGGCAGCGGCCTACAGTTATGTATGTTTGTGTATGTATATGTACCAAAAATGGGGAAAAGAAGGCGTATTATGACATGGTTCTCTTGTAACTTTATCACCGGCCAATAAATGAATATAGTACTACTAAACAAAAAGATAAAAAACCTAATCATATATACATATATATAGTTGTATAGTATGTTTGGATAATGTATTGATTATGTATTATTCGTGGCACATAAAAAAAAAGAATCTTAATAAATTATATCAAAACTCTAATTAAAATATATTTTTGGGCCATAATAAATTATCATAGACTATTATCCGTTCAATTGCGTGACACTTTTAATTAATTTGGAAAAGGATTATTGTGGTCTAAAAATGTTGATTCTGAGTTCTAATCCGCAATAAATAAATACATATGAGTTTAGTCGGAAGCATTTCTTTGATCACTTCCTTATTTAACTGTTACGCTTCTCATTCACAATATTGCCTCGAGCACCAAATGATCTACGTCGAATATATTTTAGGTTGGAATTACATGTGTTCATCCATTGCAAATTAGGACTCAGAACCAATATTTTCGGACCGTAGCATCCCTGGCGCGTGTTCAATACTAGATTCGAGCATCATTAGTTAAAACAAATATATCTTTTAAAAACTAATCCAAATATTGTTGGAAAATGATTACTTGTATAAGTCATTTGGATTAAGGAGTTTCATAATTTTTTTATAAAAAGAATCTCAAAGTTTAAGAGCTTATAATATGTTTAGATACCTACGAATATCAATTTTTTTTTATGTAATATTGAAGTATAAAGAGTTTATTAGAACTCAAAAATAGATGAAAACTTCCAACATCTCATTTTTTAAACTAAAAAGTCTAAAATATTTGCTAGGCATTTTGGATTTATTTAAAATTTTGGTACGACTTTTAGGTAAGTTAATTTTTATAAATTCAGCCGACCACAATCTCATTTAAAGATTTCAAAAATAACGATAAATTATAGTCACTTAAAAAAATATTGATGTGACAATACTTCTTTAAACTTTAGCTAATTATTCTACAAAGAAAACATCGATATATCCAATTTTAGTGTCCCAGATTTACACTAAAAAAAGTGACTTATTTATATTGATTAGGAAGTTTTAAGCATGGCAATTGGGTGGGTTTCGGTGGGTTCGGGTGGGTTTGTGTTAGGTTAAGATTAGGGTATAACATAAAATCTTATAATTCTAATTCAATCTATGACTTATCAAATCTATGAGGTCTCAACCCTAACCTAATTTGGCTAGATTCGTGTCAATCCGGATTGATCTATTTTAAATTATGTCGATCTATTAATCTGACTACCCATGACCTAACCCATTATGATTACTTAAACTTATTTTTCATTCTTCATTTTGCAAAATCTTCTCTAATTAGGATTTAGCATTGAAATACTGCAATCTCCACTTGGTAAATAAAGAGGAGAAAGTAACAAGATGTTGCATAAAAAAAATTCAATAAAATATTTTGATATGTCTCAGAAGAATTTTTTTTTTCTCTAATATCCTTATCAAAATTCAATCTCCAAAACTTATAAAAGAAATTCAAAGTACTTAAAAGAAATCAACAAAAAACTAATCTCCAAATTTAAAGAACAAATTCTTAGTAATAATAGTAATCATAGAATATAGAAAATAAAATTGCATCGCTAAATTTGTGATAGAGAGATTTTAATATTTTGTCACAATTTTAGAGTATGATCACATCATGTGATGATTAATAACAGAATTCAATGTAAATAGAACTAAATAAACAATTAGTAACAAGGCATTTACTAACAAATTTCAAACTTGTTATACATGAAATCCAGCATATAAAACTAAATTTACAATGGGTTCGTCACTGAAAGGTATTTATTCTTAATTCTTATAGTGATGATTGGCTGCGTGCAATATACACGATTAGAATTTACATTAGAAATTACTGAGTTCATTTCTTATTCTAGTTTATTTAAATTTTATTTATAAGAATATACTATAAAAATGTTTCATAAAAAAATTTCGTTCAATTTTAAAATAAATCGATATAAAATTTCAATGAATTCAAACAAACGATTAAAGAAAGACGATAATCAAGATATACTTCTTTTGAGAGAAGAAGATGATGATAACTAACATAAATATAATTTTTTCATTCAAGTTGACTTTTCACTTATTTAAAAGATTTGACAATCTCTTATCTTTAATCTTTAAGTATCTAAAAGTTTTTGTATATTTAATAATTAAAAAAATTCCCTATTCTCTTTTTCATAAATTTTTCCTATATTATATTTTTAATGATTAATTATAACCCTTCAAAATGTTATGATTTATAATTTATACTTAATATATTTTTTCATAAACAAGAGGGAAATGAGAAAAAAGATTAAAAACAAAAAACAAAAAAATAAATAATTTGGGTTAAGTTGGATCAGGTTGGGTCGGATTATCGGTTAACCTACAAAAGGAATCGGGTTGTTTGGGTAACCCACGAGTCAACCCAACCCAACCCATCCCATCCTTTTCGATTTGCTTTTGGATTCGACCCATTGTCAACCCAATCCATAAACTCTCAACCCTAACCAGCGATTTTCGTATTGGGTTGTCGTGTTGGGTCAGAAATTGCTGCCCCTAGGAAGCTTAACTTTCCTAGCTCCAAATTACACTTATATATAAATAGCCTTAGTCACTCGATTCCAACTTACTAATTGACTAATTCGAATAGGGTACTACAGCCTATCATTGAGACGATCCTCCTAACTCAATTACTCTATTCACAATTTCAAACTGCGAACCCTAAATATTGTTTAAAGGATTTAGCGTTTCATCCCACTCGACCGACCAACCGGTAGTTGGTCTTTTATATAGAACAAAATTATAGATCTATATATAATAGATCAACCGGTAGTTGGTCTTTTATATATATTTATATATAATATGTTTTCACTACAAATCCTGATGAAAATTTATAGAACAAAATTGTAGATCTATCAATATAAAATTGAAAAATTGAAAAATAATAGACAAAAAGGGTAAAAAATATAAAAGAAAATAAAAAGGCAGAGACAATTAATAGCTTTGCATATCATAAATTATTAAATTTCGTGTCTGCTTACTTTGTATGGCAGCTGTTGGTAAAAGCTCAGCCCAGCATGTGCTCTGGGCCCAGCCCAAATGATAATGTCCAACTATATTTTACCTTTCTTCTGAGATTTTTTTTTTTTTTGGTTTTTATTTTGTTAAAAGGTAATTTGAGATAAGCATTTTAAGATATACTTTTTTGTTAATGGGTTTGGAGAATGTGGAGAAAATAAAAAAAAATATGGTTTTATGTTAGGGGGAAATGAATCTTGCCGTAGATGTCTTTTTATGTAAGTTATTATTTGTCTTGCGGTGTTATATCAGAAAATTTTATATTAATCATACATGATTGTTATAGTGTAATAATAGTTAATATATTTATAAGTTTATATCAAAATAATGATCGTAAGATTTAAGTATATATATTTTTCATTGATATCCTAATTTGAAATCATTATAATTTTCGAGTAATATTTCGGGAGGAAAAAATATCTGATATTGTTTCAGGAGTTGGAAAATATTCTCCCAAAACAATACATTTTCAAGTAATACTATTTATTTTCTCTTGAGATATAATGTAATTACAAATTAGTACATATTATTTTAAAAAATTATAAATACTCCTTGAAGTTTAGAACTTTTTGTAAACGTTAATAGAGTTGACCAAAAGATATCTTTTTCGCAATCATAATAGCCACCCTGACTACTAAGAGATGCACGTCATCAAGCATGATATATATAGTCCCTCAATTAATCTTGTGATTCCAGCGACCTTCGCGTAATAATTTTCTTTTATAGTACAATAACCACCAGTCCACCATCTGGCATCCTCATCTATAATCCGACACAACTATTGTTTTTATTTTGAAATTGATTTAATATATAACTTTTACATTCTAAATGCGTGAAGAACATGTGAATCACATCTTGATTCCCACTGAAAACACCATAAATACAACTCGCAATCACGTCATACCTTAATGAATGATAAGTTTTGTTAACCCAATATATATATATACCTCATGGGGTTTTTTTTAATAGAGAGATTAATTTATAATTACATTATATTTTAAGGGATTTAGACGTAATTTGCCGCCTTAGCACTGTAAATTTCCACCCCAAGCACAATGAATATAGTACTTTTTTTAAACATTAATCTTCCTAATCTTTTACCATTTAATATTTATAAGTTTTGCCAACTTGAACCCTCCGGACCTAATCTATTCAATATCTAATAATTAACTCAACTTATAAGAAAAGTAAATGTCAAGCTGGTGCACATAAATTGATTGTAGTGGTATTAAGACCATAGTTTGGTCATGTATCAATTTCATATGTTATTTAATTAGGTTTATGTAACATATTTTTTTAATGAACAACAATCCATTTCCTTCTGTGTGTGTGTGTGATTAAATATCTCAATTCTCATATTAGTGACAATGTATTTGTGTCACTAAGCGCATATCTGAGTAGGGCACTTCATAAGTCATATAAGTTGTGATTGGATTAGGAAATATCTGATATTTTTTAATAGTTTGATTTGAAATTTCTCAAAATAATTTTTTTTTATATAATTAGCTCGAAACACCTTATGGATGTTAATTGAAACGCCACACATGCACCCATAAAGAAAATGGAGACAATGGGATTTGAACCAAGAACCTCAATGGTGCCAATTTGAACCCCACCACTAAGCTGGGCTACTAACCCAATGCCATAAAATAATTTCAATCTAACATGAAAAGATGAAAAACATTATAACCAAATATACAATATATATATATACACACACACACACACATACATACATAACTATATGTTACCCAATTAGAGCTATTTTGAAACACCTCTTCATAAATTAATAGAGGTATTTTTATAATGTTTAGAAATAATAAAAGTATGTCCAATCCGTTGTAGTCTAGATGGTTAGGATACTCGGCTCTCACCTGAGAGACCCGGGTTCGAGTCCCAGCAATGGAATTTTTATAACCAAAAAAGAAAAACTAAAATAAAATAAAACAAAATATTCATCTACCAAAAAAAGAAGAAAAAAAAGCAAATAAAATACCCATTTAATGTCATGCTTGTTTCAATGAAGTGCAAACAGTATGGATGATACTTACAATTTTGAGGGATAATTATGTTTACACCCATTGAGGTTAGGTATAATTATCGATATATCCCCTTATATTTGATTAATTACGTTTACACTCTCTTAACTTATACCTCGTTAACAAATACATCATTCTAATAGTGGCCGTTCAAGTTTTTGCTTGACGCCATTAGTTTTCAAGTATGAACTCCCAAAAATACCCTCCACGGGCGGGAATTTAATTGCACATTTTTTGGGACTTTATTACATCACCATAATATCCCCGAGGGTGGTCTTTTTGACACTTTTAAGATCTCTAATAGGGTATTCATAAATTTCAAAATATTTAAATAAATTTAAACAAATTATCCAATAAAATACTTATTTTAAAGCTTTTAAATATCTCTAAATGTTAAAAAACATCTAAATTGATGAGTTTAATGATGAATTTTAAAATTATTTTTCATGATATATATAGTATGATCACTATCACTCCCACAACCGCGACTTAGACCTCAGTCACTCGGCCGCTACAACCCAAAAACCCACCTCAACCATGGTCACGATTACCACGATCCACTCTCCCCAACTGTCGCCACCAGCCAACAAGTGGGTATAGTATGTAAATATGTATATATTTCTATATATATGAATACGTATATATAGATTAATATATATATATATATATCATAGATATATGTTTATACTACTATTGTATATTTTTAGATATAGTTGGGGGTATTTTCAAAAGAACAGAAAATTGAAACTATTAATTTTGGTTTTTTTTTGGGAGGGTGGGGGGTTTCAAACACGAGGGTAAGAAAGTAATTGAACATACACTTTTAAGGGTTCAAAGATTATGGTGTTATAGCGGTGTAAGAGTAATTATCCAAATGTGAGGGGGTCTATTGGTAATTATACCTAACCTCAAGGAGTGTAAATGTAATTATCCCTAATTTTAATAATTAGAGGGTGTATTTCTTGATAAACAAATTAAATTCTAAAGATTTTCGACAGTTGTTCCTAATACTGAAGACAAAGAAATCCTAGGTAAATGGTCGGGAACAATCACATAGTTCAATTGTTAATTTTCCACCTGCGAATAGATTGATTACATATTTGATGTGGTCGGATTTTGGCCTGCGGTACACGTCACTTCAATTTGGGAATAAGTGTTCGAATCCGGTCAGGTAGATCCGAGTAAGGTTGTCTGAATGCTGGTCGGGTTCTATTCTGCAAGGATGGAGCACACGTGAGACTAGCCGGAAGTGTCTCCGGCGAAGACCCTCCGACGCTCAAGTCAGAATTCGGGTAGGTGAACAGTAAGTAGTAATCAGCGTATTGGTAGATAAAAAATGTCTTACCCAATGAATAGTGTTGCCGTACTATTTATAATAATAAAAAATAGGTGGGCCGGACCAGAATTAGGTTGGCCCAATCCCGTTGCTGGTAACGGGCGTTCCCCATGACGCGCTGTGGGCGCGTGGGGTGCATCCCTTGCTCGAGGAGGGTGTCAAGGCATTGACTCCGAGGATGAAGTGTTGTCGACATCGATCATGTCATTTCATCGAGTCAAGGAGATGTGGTGAACTCTGGCCGAACAAGGCCGTCAAGAAAAAGACCGTGGGCCTGATCGAAATAGGTTTGACACGCGGCAATAGGAGGATGGCGGCATGTGCTGAGCTGGATCCGACGTGTGAGCTGAGGAGGCGCGTACGTGGCCAAGGCAGATTTGGCCACATCATTAGCCGCCCCAGTTCTTGGTTTGACCGACCATCGTAATTCGGGCAGACCGGGAACTGTCCGAGGAGATAGCGCCTACGATTTCGCTCAGGAATTTCCGATCAGGCGTTGGCAGTAACTTCGAAAATTGACCGTTGGGATGTGACCGTTGGTAATAAATACTGGCGTCTGTTGGACTTCCCGAGGAGTATTTTTACCGCCCTATAAATAGGGACTCCGGGCGAGACTACAGGCGCGTCATTTTGCAATCGAGCTGAAGTTCCATTCCGAGCATAATCTGAGAGCACCGAGCACACGGGAACCGTTTCGAGCAGACAAATTCTCCTTTTGACCAGCCAAACCTAGGTATTCCCCTTTTTCCGAACTGTTTCTTTCTTGCTCTTCATTTTTGTTAGACAAACAATCCCTAGATATGAGCCAATCCATGAATAGCTCGGATAGTCAAAATAGGATGGTAGAGTCCCCGATCGAAGGGGGGTTAAGCGATATAAATCTGTCAATCTCCTTGGAGGTAGAAGCCTCTTTTGAGGGGGCAACATCTCGTTGCCCGGGCGAGGCGAGCACCAGTCGGTCCCGAGGGGGTGGTAAGAACCCGAGTAGGGTAGAGGAGATGAGGCGGCGCATGGAGGCGGAAAGAGGAGAGGTACTTCTTCCGATGGGCGACATGCCCGACGTGTCGGTACCCTCGTGGAGGTCCGTCTCCGAAGAAGAGGGCCCATCCCGTCAAGAGCCTCCTCGGGGGAAAAGAAAGGCCATCCCTGGGAACCAAACAACAGTTAGTTGGGGAAACATCATCGCGAATAACACTGAGCGGGACAGAAAGAAGATAATGAACCACTACATCCGAGACTCGTTTGGTGTCATCTGGCCGGGCAGGGAGGATTCCATTACGAACCCCCCCAAGGGGTGCATCCCCATTCACTACGCTCACATCGAAAACGGGCTTAGATTTCTGATCCCGGCCTTCATTTCCACCATCCTAAATCGATTGAATATAACCCCGATTCAACTGACCCCAAATTCATACGCCTCGATGTGTGCCTTCGTTGTTTTTTGTTGCTATACCGGGCACACTCCCACTGTGGCCAACTTTTCTGATCTATACCAAGTTAACCACTCGAGCAGGCCCTCCCCGGATGATGAATTTAACTGCTTTTTCGTGAGTGCCAAGAATGGAAGAAAGATGATCGAAACAGCTTCTTCGTCCTACGGGGCGGACTGGAAGCAGAAGTGGTGCTACATACAATCCGATGATCCATGGCCGGTGAGGAGGGTGCATAACCCGGAGGCGAGGAAGCTCTTCCTGGCCGGACTGGGATCGAGCAGTTGGACGAGGGAGTGGGTGCTCGGCCAGAAGGCCCACCTTCCTCACCCAGGAACACTTCCTAGTAAAGGCCGGGCTCTCGCCGGCCAGGCTTGATACCGAACACATTGCCTTTGGTAGCGATTTTACTGCATGTTTTTGATCGAATTATGACATCCTCCTATTTCTATATATGAATGTATCTGATCGGATTATTTTTCCTTATGCAGCCCCTGAAGTGTTGGAGATGGGTCGCATGAACCTGATCTCGAAGGTAGCCGGAGGGAGGAGGAGGCCATCCCCCCCACCGGAGGAGGCCCGTGCCATAGCGGCCACAACTAGTGCTCCGAAGAGATCGGGGCAGGCCGCAGTTACAACTCAAGGCCCTAGTCGGGGGGACGTCCCCGATGTGGGGGAGACGCCTCTCGTCCGGAAGAGGAAGGCCCTAGACTTCACGCCACCGACGAGACCAACGGGGCCCGTTCCGAAGAAGCCCGCCTCGAAGTCGGCCAAGGGCAAGCGGCCGGCTGACGGCTCCGGGTATTCATATGAAGAACTGGAGGTGCTAAACTATTCGGACGCCTCGGAACCCCGCTTCGGCCCCAAATATGGTGACCTCTCCGACCATAGTATCCTCGGAGGGGCGAACAAAATCTTGGCGATGAGGAGTTTCCGAAACGCCATTTTTAAAGCCGATCAGGTCAGCCTCTCCGAGCTCGACGATGCAGAGCTGGCCCTGAGCATCGCCCAGGACATGAACACTCTTCAGCAAAGGGTGTTCCACGGTCTTCGTCGGCTGGAGGTCAGCCGTGCGCGTTGTGACAAGGCCGAGCAGGAGGCTCAAGGAGGCAGCCTCCAGGCGGATTTGGATGAAGAGCGGCAGAAAAATCAAGTCGCTCAACGGGAGATCGCCACAGCACGGGGGAAGACTCAGGCCCTGGAGGAGCGGCTCGAGAAGCTCGAGCTGGATTTCAAGACCAGGGAGTCCTTGCTGGAGCAAGAAGTTACCCTCCTTAGGAAGAAGGCTAAGGATGCCTTCGTGCAGGGAGAAGAGAGGGGTCGCCGCTTGATGAGGACCGAATTGATGGCCTCGGTCCCCGGCTGGGAGAAAGAAGCCGTAAAGCGGTTCGTTCGAGGACCGGTGTTCGAATATGCTACCATCCTCCGCGGGGCGAACGATGCCTCCCTCGGATTTGAAAGAGCCTTCAAGCAGCTGAAGGCGCGCGGCGTCATCCCGCAAGATTTTTCCATGGAGGGGTATGGCCTCGATCTGAACGATGCCGGGGAGAAAGACAATGAGGATGATGAGGCGCTCCCGACATACGAGGGTGCAGAGTTCGCCCAAGTTATATCAATCGTGGAGAGACAGGTCCGCAATGAGGATCATAGGCGCTTGGGGGAGCCTCTCTCACCGGATGTGGAGCCCGACGATCCCATCGTCTTGGACCAAGCCGATCAAGCCGTGGAGGCGGCCATCGAGGACGTGGCCAAGGAGATAGATGGCGCTTAGGCCATAAGATCTTATACCGGGCTGGATGCCCGAGAACATGTATTTTTATTTTTTTTTCTTTTTTTTTGTAAACTTTATTATGATCAATGAAACTTTTGTTTTCATTCAAGTTCCTGGTCGAGATATTATTTTCATGGTCATTTTTATCAACGCAAGTTTCATGGTCGAAATGTGATGCTCAGTCCCGTCACTGCAAAACATGGTCTCAGCATCGAAATGTATGGTATTTAATCCGGTAAGGGAGTTTGAAACAAAAATTTTGAGGACTTCAATAAAACCTTGAGAAATAACTTGATAATTAAAAGTCGAATTTTGGGAAAACGGAGTTTGTGTATAAAATGGCATGTTTTAGCCGGAAACGTATTCGATGATAACGATGTAATTATTGAAAAGGTTGAATGAAAAACTTTGAGTAGGCTGATAACGATGTATTTATTAAAAATGTTGAATGAAAAACTTCGAGTAAGCTAATCGTTACACGCGATATTTCTACTCGGGCCATTATCATACATAGAACCGTCTGAGTTTCGTGGCGTTCCAAGGACGGGGTAGTTCCTTCCCCGACATGTCCTCGAGGCGGTAGGCGTTGTTCTTGCAAATCTTGGTTACTTTAAACGGACCTTCCCATTTGGGGTCCAACTTCCCCACGGGACGAGAAACCCCGACCTTCTTGGTGACCAGATCCCCGATCTGGAATGTCCGAGGATGGACGTGACGATTGTAAGCACGTGCAGTTGAGGCCCGGAAGTTATCCAACCTCCGCAAGGCGGCATACCTCCTCTCGTCGGCGAAGTCGAGCTCGGTCAGGCGAGCGTCGACGTTGGTGATCTCATCGAAGTGCGCAACCCGAGCAGATGGGTGCAACACTTCGGCAGGTCTAACGGCGTCTGAACCATAAACTAAGGCGTACGGGGTGTCGCCCGTTGCAGTCCGAGGAGTGGTCCGGTATGCCCAAAGCACGCCTGGGAGTTCGTCGGCCCAATTGCCTTGAGCGTCGGCCAAGGCGGTCTTAAGTCCGTGGAGAATCGTTCGGTTGGTGACTTCAACTTGGCCGTTTGCCTGAGGGTTCCCTACTGGGGTGAAACGTTGCTCGATTTTGAGGCTAGAGCACCATTCCTTCACCCGATGACTTTGGAACTGGGTTCCGTTGTCGGAAATGACGACCCTGGGAAGTCCGAAGCGGCAGATGATGTTTTTCCAGATGAAGATTTTGATAACCGAGTCGGTGATCTTCGCAACGGCCTCCGCTTCGGCCCACTTTGTGAAGTATTCGACGGCAATGATCACGAACTTCCTTTGCCCGGGGGCTTGAGGGAACGGTCCGAGGATGTCTATTCCCCATTGGTCGAATGGTCAAGATATCTCCACATTTATCATCGGAGCGGCAAGCTGGTGGACTAGGTTGGCATGCAGTTGGCAAGCTCGGCATCTTCGAACGAAGTCGAAACAATCTTGCATGAGATTGGGCCAGAAAAACCCTGCCCGTGATACCTTTTTGGCCAAGGACCTTGGCCTAGTATGGTTTCCGCAACACCCTTGGTGTATCTCTTCAATGACCTCCCTGGCCTGCTGTGTGTTCAAGCATCGTCGAGGAGGCCCATCGAAGCTCTTCCTGAACAGGCGCCCTTGCCCGTCGAGGGCGTATCGAGAGGCCTGCCGCCGGAGTCTCTTGGCTGCGACGGGTCCCTCAGGGAGTATTCCATCCTTCAGGTAGGCGATTAGTTCTGCGATCCAATCCTCCGGGGGCTCGACGTAGAAAACGCACTGTCGCGTCCCCGACCCGGTCAAGGGTGTCGGCGAACTCAACAGGGTTATCCTTCTTTCTTTAGCCCCTCTCACTGAGCTGGCTAGCTTCGATAACTGATCCGCCCTCTCATTTTCTGTCCGGGGAATTCGCTCGAGAGAGAACTTGGCGAATCTTTCCTTCAACTTGTTGACCTCCTCGAGGTACTTCGTCATCGATGATTCACGGGCGTCGTAATTGCCATTGACCTGCTCGGCCACCAACTGCGAATCGATCAAGGCGACAAGCTCGTCCACGCCCTTGTCCAGGGCAATCTTCATCCCCGCGGCGAGAGCTTCGTACTCGGCTTCGTTGTTGGAAACCGGAAATTCAAGGCGAATGGCGAAGTCGAGCTCGTTACCCAACTCATCCCGCAGATAAACCCCGGCTCCCCCACCTAAATTCGTGGAGGATCCATCGACCATGAGGGTCCACCGTGTTTTTGGCTCCGTTTCCGCCCTCGGGGCCACTTCTGCTAAGAAGTCCGCCAGGACCTGGGCATGAATCGCTGTTCGTGGTTGGAACTGGATATCGAACTCGCCGAGCTCGACGGCCCACTTCACGAGCCGGCCTG
>CM047872.1:27423664-27444478 GCA_026212405.1 Petrea volubilis | reverse complement strand
CCTAAAAGTAAATGGGCGGAAAAAATCTAAAAATAATTATATTTATTTTGCTATATTAATTTCTCATTTCGAGAAAAGAAAAATCTAATTATATTATAGCCACTTTTTTAAGAAAAGAAGGTAAAATCGATAAACACAATCATATGTTAAACATGTATACAACAATAGGGTTTGCTATAGCAACACCAAAAATACTGAGCCCTACCTATATTTGAAGCACAATGTAAATCCCAACTCAACATTCTTTTTTATTCTACTATGGGTTTTCACCAAAACTTGGTATGTCATTAAGGCTGACATAGGAACAAAAAAACTAGTTCATGTTTTACTGAAATTACAAATTGTACATGCCCATAGAGATTAAAACAGTACCCTTGAAAGTATCCCAAAATATATTTTTCGGAGAAAAAATAATAATTCAATTATCCGTGTCCGAGATCTTCTCTTCTTTAGGCGGCGCAAATTGTTTGGTGAGACGAGATCTTGTCCACGGATCCAAGGCCGCCCTCTGAGGTGGCTGTGGTGTTGGTGGCTTTGATTGCCTAAGTTCGTTTTCTCTATCTATAAACCTGCCAAATAATAAATTCAAATTCAAAACTAGGTTGGCACGGATTAAAGATGTACCGGCACTGAGAAAATAACCACGAAAAAACGAAAAGAAAACACATACTCGATATATGCCATTGGTGCAGCATCACCAACTCGAATTCGAGTTCGAAGCAACCTCGTGTATCCACCAGCCCTATCTCTGTAACAGATAAATGTGCAGCATCCTTATTACAATCACATTTCAACAATCAGTGGAAAAAAGTTGACAGGATTGAGATTCACTTGTATCGATAGGCCAGCTCTGTAAACAACTTGTGAAGTACATCATCGCCACGAACAAAAGCAGCAGCACTCCTTGCAGCACATAGAGTGCCCTGTAGTAATTGGACATGCGTCAAGGACAGGGGAACAAAACAGATTTAACCAGTAGATAGGTATCACAAATTATACACACAGAACCTTCTTTATTTAGAGGGTGCTTGCCTAAGTTCATAAACTCCTCAAAACACCACCACTCATCAGTTCTTTTGAAGTGTTCGGTAATGTTTTTGACTGGCTCAACTGCAAAACTTAGATGTTAGGAGCTTATATGCTCCTAAAAGAAGTAAGCTCATGGCCTCCCCACAACTTACTTTAAACTAGCTCTTCCACATAAGCTGAATACTCATAAAATGACATAAGCTGTCAAACACTAAACAATAAAATGACTTGAATAAACTTAACTACTCTTCGACATCTCATTATTACCTTGCCAAAAAATACCCATTTACACGAAACCAATGACATCATATCTATTATGGTCGTTATTGTTTAAAACGAGTATATATAAGTTCTCATTCTTACAAAACAAAACTTCAGCTTACTAAAAGACCCTAAAACATCTTATAAGTTGTTTGATGCTATTTATCCAAACACTTTTAACAGATTGCTTTTAAAATAAGATTTAAGAGCTTATAAGCACATGAAACATCCTATAAGTCCCAAGAGCTTATAAGCTTTTAAAAATAAGCACTTAAACATAAGCTCAAGTAAACACCATCTTAGTTCAAAGCATAAAACATCTTACAAGTCCCAGGAGCTTACACTCTTTTAAAAATAAGTTCTTAAACATAAGCTCAGGCAAACAACGTCTTAATTCAGCAAAAGAAAATTCACACAATGAGATAAAAACATTGATTAGCCCCTCCTCGTTTCGTAAACTTTTCTAGTGTCATGTACTAGAGATGGCATAGTGCCAGTAATTGGTTAAAGGAGTCAACATTCATGAAACTACTCACTCCATCTTTTTGTCTCGCCAATTGATAGATGCTTGCAAGTAAAAGAAGCAAAAACTGTTTTTAAGTGCAACACCCCAACTTTTCATACTCATCCTCACCGAAAAACCAATCTGAATTTGCATCGAACCATACATCATTTCAAAGTAGATTTTCTCATTTTATAAATCAAGCGAAGCATCTAACCATACGGAATTAGCTCGGGTTTAAACTCTATCATCATAGAAAAAATTCAAAAAATCATGCATATAAGAGAGTATTAACGCGCACCTCTTTACCCAGTTGTACCATGTTATCGGCAAGCCTGCGTACTTCCTTCGCCTATACAAAATACACAAGAAACAAAGAGACAGAGGCAACACACATCAATGATTAATTTCCAGAACAGACTGTTTGACACATTATAATTACAAAAATAAATTAATTAATTAAAGTGATATCCCTCATTTGAAAACAAGACAACAAATGCAGCCAAACATTTAAATAAAAAGAAAAGCATGAATTTCGGTTTGAACACTTGCAGCATATCTCCCTTTTCCTTTAAGCCCACATCTCCTAACCGGACAAAAACTAATTTTCTTCAAAGAAACAAACCACACTCCCTCTGAATATGTTAGCACAACTCAATCTATCTAAAAAAGGATCAAATCAGTAAAACCCCAGTAAAACCCTAAACTCTCAGTGCCATAGCAAAGCCAAAGAAAACGAAATTAAAAAAAAAAATATATATATATATATATATACCTTCGCAACTGTGGTTTCGATTCGCTCGTGCTTCACTAACTGCGACACCATCGTCCTATAAATTCAAAATCAAGAACACCTTAAGTAAAATTTCTACGAAAACAATGCAGCAAAAAACCAAAAAATTCCAAAAATTGATAATATTTTTAATACCTGAGCATGGACATTCTATGACCTGTGGGCCGATTGAGCTTCCTGAATTTCGTCATTTTCGCGCAGTGCGTGCGTGTGTGTGGCGAAGCTTAACAACGCGAAAACCCTCTTGAAATTCGTTAGAGTTGAAGCGAGAGGGAGTAAAAGCTAAGAGTGAGCTTCGGTTATATAATGGGCTGTGGATTGGGCCCAAATTCAAGGTTTGGACACTAATTAAAGCCCGGTTTCCTCTGTTGGGCTAGGCCTGCTAAGAGATGATTAGCTTGGCCCTTTAGCCCTTGCCTCGGTGTTTGTTGGACTTAAACTTGGAATTTTGACATAATCAATTGTTTGGTGAGCTAGGGCCAGTACACAGATTCTTACTTATTGAACGTCGACGGGCATTTTTGTCATTTTCCACTATCTATTGTTTAACTCATAAATACCTCCAACTATCCAAGTTGGGTAACTATATATATATATATATATATACTATTATAAAAAGAAAGTCATATTTGTGTCTAAAATGATAGTTATTTCTTGCATTTTACAATTTTAGCCATTTAATGTTTAGTGGAATCACAATATAATTATAATATGGCGGGTAAAATTGAACATTCCCAACATATTATCATCAATTTGGATACCAATTTTTATAATTTCAAAAATTACCCTTCGATATCTTCTACACTATGTATGAAGTAAGGTTAAAAGCGTAATACTCCACATTAAACTACCTCCACATTTTGAGAAAAACCCACATTATGGAACTAAAATTACCATACAATTAATGCAATTTTATAATATGTGAAAAAAAAATCAAATCAGATAGTTATCTGATTAAAATAAAAAATAGCACATCATAACTGAAAAAACAAATACTTAATAACTTATTATAAAGAATAGATACTTAAATTTATATGCATGCGAGAACCGCATGTGAGGAATGCTAGTATATATAATTTTCAAGGATTATTGATTTGAATTAAGTATTGAAGGAAATTAGTTATAGACAATTCTACCTGACCCAACATGTATTTCCGATTTGCGTTTCAAACCCATACTCTCTTTCCAGACAAGGGATCTAATAAGTCTGCCATATCAAACACTAGCACTGTAGCAGTAATTTGTACTCATGCAAAACAACACGATCATTTTATGTTTCAGTAAATATTATGTATGTATGTACATATATATATATATATACATATGGGTATGTTTAAAACAAATATTTGATTGTAGATTACATACAATTGATATCGAGCCACGTAATGAAACATCATCCTTGAATAACTCATGCTCACAAATTTTCATTAGATTGAATTCAAAGGAATATAATCTATTAGCAATTAAATTAAAGTGTTAACTACAAGAAACACTTAGAGGTTTAGCTTATTTCTACAAAATATTTAGTAGTATACAAATTTGTAAATACTCTCACAATGTTTAATTTTATATTACAGATTCCATTAATAGCTTAATTGGTAGATATCTCTAAAAATGAAAGCAAATGTAAGGAGGGAATTTATAACATTTCATACTAAATGAGTTTTGTTTTTTTTAAAAAAATAAGCCTAACTTTAGTGGGGTTTTTTCGAAATTAACCGTAGATTATATCATAGTTAATCAACAAACTTACAAGGAATAATTAACTAGTTGATATATATATATAACACCAATATTCATATATTTAATGAAATTCTTCCAAAATTTCGTATTATATATACATCAACTAAGAAATTATGGAAGTGAATTACTTTTTTAAGAATGGCTTGATCCAAAACAAAAACGTAATTCTGTTTGACTGAGTTTATGAATAAAATTCTAATCACATGTTATATAGATATGCATTACAATAGCTATATATTTTTTTTTTTTGGTTTTTCAGGGTATCCCTCCGGCCGACAGCCAGATGACTAATCCCACGTCCCTACTGTCAGCGCACTAAGCGGTAGGGGATTGACCAAATGGTTTGCTCCATTCACATGGGTAGGGATCGAACCCCCGACCTCATGTTTAAGGGACGAAGTGCTGAACCACCACGCCAACCATGTTGGTTGCATTACAATAGCTATTGAGAGTAGATAAATAATAATAGAAAAGGAAAAAAGAAACTGGCTTCATTAAAAATGATCCCTTTTGCTCCTTTATTTAACTTTTAAATATGAATATATGTATCTATCTATCTATCTATCTATCTATATATATATATATATATATGAATATATTTTGTCCAATTCGAATGGGCCACCACAATTTGGCGTCTGCAAAAATTTATGAAATGTGAAAGTTGAGTTGTGTCATCCCCATGGTTTTGTGCCAACCGTTTTAAAGGGCCAATGGTTTTTTGCCTTCTATTTTTGCTAATCCCACATTGTTTTTGCAATTGTTGTCTGTTGCTGTCTTTATATTTGTTCATGGAATTGTGCATGCATCTAATTATACTAATAATAATAATAATGTTAGAAATGGACTAGTTAAGATGACAATCACAATAGATTAATATAAAATTAAATTATTTCTAATAAAAATTCATAGATAAAGCCTAGGTAATGTTGTCTACATATTAAAAGCTAAGTATAAAATATCTCACATCGAATATTTAGCCTTGATAATGTTAGTATTTATGTAGTTAAGTGTTGTTGTAATGCAAACTAAACAACTAAGTATCGCATATTGGCAGCCCCACATGCATGCGTGCCCCGCCCGACCCGACCCAACCGGACTCTAGCCACGAGCCATGATTGCGAGCGTGGTCTCCTGGTTCCTTGCAAGACATAGAAATAACAAATCTGAAATAGCAAGTGTAGAACATGTTCTTTGAAAAGACAAACAACAATTTGATCAGTGTAAGAAATATTAGATTTCTCTGAGTGCACCTCTGGTCAAGTGAGATTGAGTATTGTTTGCATACAAAACACTTAAGTTGATTAGTTTTCGAAGTAAGGTTCAAGGTAACAGTGCAGCTTGGAACGGACATCGAGACTGTCTTATCCTAGAAGGAGTATCGTAGGTCCATCGCACTGGTTAGTAGGGAGAATATTTCTTTAAGGCTAACCGGTTCAACCCGGTGATTTAGTCGTTCAAATATCAAATAAATACTGATAAGTTTTCTAAACTTTCTTGTTTATTTATTTGTGTTTGGCATTGTTTAATTTGCTTTTGGCTATAGTATCTTGTGTAAAACTTTTATTGCATTATACGTATATTATCGAATAAATCCACCTACGTGAATATCGTGTTTTTGATTTTCTAGTCCATTTTTTTCCTAACAATCTTAAAGAAATATTCGGGGTTTATTCGTTTAATATATTTATAATGGCTTCGAGTTCAACTACTGGTTCATTTAGCTCCTCAAAAATTAACTTGAGCGGTTTGCCTAAACCATTTGCTAGCCAATTCTTTAAACATTAGCAACAACGAATAAAGATTTGGTTCACAATGAAGGGGCTTTTGTCTATAATTCAGGTTGATAAACCAGCACTTCTTGATAATGACCCAAAGATAGATAAAATCGCTACGTGGACTAAGCGAGATCAAATAGGCAGAGAAATCATTTTGTCAACAATATCAAATGTTCTCTTTGATGTCTATTGTTCATATTCCTATACAACGAAATCACTTTGGGAAGCCTTGGATAAGAAATATAATACTAAAGAGCAGGGGCTTGAAAAATATTCTGTTTCTAAATTCCTGAAGTATCAAATGGTAGAAGGTAGATCAGTGTCTAAACAAACCCATGATCTGATTAATCTAGAACATTCACTTACTGATTCTGAAATAAAACTTCTAGAAAAGTTCATAGTTATGGCAATTATTGAAAAATTTCCTCGATCTTGGGAAAGTTTTGGATGACTTTAAAACATCAAAAAGGAAACTTATCCCTCGATGATTTAATGATTGTCATAAGTATAAAAGAGGAACATGGGAACCATATCCACTCGGTACCAATTGAATTCCAGTTAAAAGCAAATATTTTGACTATTAGAAAGAAAAACCCTAAGCTGAAAAATGTCAATCCGAATTCTAAAACTATTGATAAAGGGAAAGTCAAAGCCAAAAACAAACAAATCATGCTGGACTTGTGGACAGGTTGGTTATTAATGCTAGGAATTATCCCAACAAGGCAAAAGGAAAGACCAAACCACCATCCTCAGAACCAGTAGTCAACATGGTTGAGGCTGGCGTTGCTAGCTTTCATGGACACGTTGATGGGTATGTTTCTATAAAACTCGAGCTTTTGACTATTTATGAACCGTTAGATTAGCTTGTTGACATTGGAGCAAATGTACACGTTTGAGCTGATAAATCTCTATTTGTGTCATACCAGCCAATTGATGGACAATCTGTAAGATGGGAAATGCAAGTGTTGCACTAGTACTTGGGATAGGACGCGTGGACCTAAGGTTTCCTTCAGGGTGCACACTATCTCCGCAATGAGTGCATCATGTCCTTTTTGTTAGATGGAATATTGTTAGTGGTTCAATGTTAGTCAGAGAAGGTTATGAGCTTTCATTTAAACTAAATAAAGTTGTAATTTTACGTTACGGAACTTTTATTGACAAAGGTTATTTATCTGAAGATTTATTTAAAGTATGGATTGATTATGCTAGTATTCCTTGTTCCATTAGTTCAAAAGTTTATGATTCTATTATTGTTAATAGAGATAATTACTGTTTCCCACCCCAACTATGCGGGTTTTTTCACTTTACAATCTAAATTTTGTCGTGTTACCGGTTGCCACCTGATTTATGCAATTTTTTATCGATTGCAACATAAGTACATTTTTCTATCAAAAAACATCATCGGACCGGCGACACCTGAGATACACATACTTTAATAAGGGTATTTTTGTTGTTTCATTCTAACTTATGAAATTATTTATTCTTTTTTCCTTTTTTTCCCCTCCATATTTTCTTCTTCACCACCCCTACCCTCCCACCAATAGCCTCTCTCTCTCTTGTTGCTCCCCACTCTCTTCGCCCTACCTACCACCACCACCACACCGCCCCTCTCTCCACCACCACCACGCCGCCGCCTACGCCCCCCACCACTAACCGCCCCCTACCCTACCCCACCAACTGCCTCTCTCTCTCGCTCTACCCCCTCCTACAAACCCCCCTCTCTCTCTCTTACTCTCCATCTTCTGTACCTTCCACCACCACCTGGCCCTTTTTCTTGCCCCTCTCCCCACTCCCCCGTCCCCCCACTACCACCACCACCAACTACCGCCACCCCCACTACTAACCATCACCAAATCAGATCTAGAACGTAGAGAGAGAGATGAGAGATTGGGGTGGCGGCATAGTGGTGGTGGAAGAATGAGGTGGGGGGACGGGGGAGCAGGGGGAGGGGCAGGTGGTGGTGGGGGTGCAGAAGATGGGGAGAAAGAGATAGGGGGACAGGGGGTAGGAAGCTGCAAAAAGGGGGTGGGGTGAGAGAAAAGCAGGTAGTGGTGTGGGTGGGGGCGGTTGGTGGTGGGGGGCTTGGGCAGCGGCATGGTGGTGGTGGTGGGTGGAGAGCAGCAAGAGAGAGAGAGAGAGAGACAGGCTGCTGGTGGGGGTGGGGGTGGTGGAGAAGAAGATGGGGAGGGAAAAAAAAGAAAAAAGAATAAATAATTTCATAAGTTAGAATGAAATGACAAAAATACCCTTATTAAAGCACGTGTATCTCACGTGTCGCCGGTCCGGTGACCTTTTTTGATCGAAAAATGTACTTAGGTTGCAATCGGTAAAAAATTGCATAGATCGGGTAGCAACCGGTAACACGACAAAGTTTAGGTTGCAAAGTGAAAAAACCCGCATAGTTGGGGTGGGAAACAGTAATTATCTCTTGTTAATAATATAGAAAATTCCATTGTGTGGCATTGTCGGTTGGGTTATTTAAAATTTGGTTATATTAAAAGAATGATAAATTTAAATTTGATTCCAACACATGACCTTGGACAGATTCACAAATGTCAAGTTTGTGTAGAAGCTCAACAAGTAAGAAAACTCTATCAATCGGTTGAAAAGGATACTGAAATACTTGATTTAGTACACACAAATATTTGTGAGTTCAATGGGATCTTAGCACGAGACCGAAATTGATACTTTATCACCTTTATAGATTATTGCAATAGATGTTCTTATGTTTATTTAATGAACCATAAAGATGAAGCACTTGAAAAATTTATCATTTTTAAGAATGAAGCCGAGAACCAAACTGGCAAGAAACTTAAAAGAGTACGATCAAATAGAGGTTGTGAATATGAATCGAACTCGTTTGTTGAATATTGCCAAAAGTTTGGTATTATTCATGAAGAGACTTCTCCATACTCACCTTCCTCGAATGGGGTAGCAAAACGAAAAAATCAAAGATTGAAAAGCATGTTAATAGTCTGCTTTTGAATTTTGGATTGCCTAAATATATGTGGGGAGAGGCTTTGAATACAACTTGTTATATTCTGAATAGAGTCCCTCTGAAACACAAAGAACACACTCTATTTGAATTCTGTAAAAGCATAAATTCGAGCTTAAAATATTTTCCGAGTGTGGAGATGTCTTGCAAAAGTCCTAGTCCCTGAGCAAAAATAGAAGAAGCTTAGACCTAAAATTGTTGATACAGTGTTTCTGGGCTATATGAAAACTAGTTATGCCGTGAGGTTCTTAGTCATTAAGTTTGAGATTTCTAGCATAGATGTTAACACTATAGTCGAATTTCGTGATGCTACATTTTTCGAAAATGTGTTTCCCTTGAAGGAGGGAATACCTGAAAATATTTCAACTTTAGATTCTGCTCTCATATTTGGTTCCATTCCTAAATATGTGCAGAGGATGACAAATTAGGGGGTAAATCCAAGCAGTTCTGGTGCTTTTGAAGAGACAAGTGAACCTCGTCGAAGTAAGTGAGCCAGAATTGTCAAGGATTTTGAAAGTAAATTTGTCACCTACAATATTGAGGATGATCCTATAACTTTCAAAGATGCTATGGCTTCTCCTAAATCTGAGCATTGGAAATTTGCTACCAAAAGTGAAATTGACCCCATTGTCTCAAATGGGATGTGGGAACTAGTTGATTTACCTCTAGGATGTACTACGATTGGATATAAATAGATCTTTAAGAAAAAGGTTAAAGTTGATGGTACTATCAATAAGTATAAAGCCAAATCGGTTGCCAAAAGGTTTAGGCAAAAAGAGGGGATTGATTATTTCGATATGTATTCCCTGTTTCTAAATTAACTACAATCCGTGTGCTTATTGCACTGGCATCCATATATAATTTTTCTATTCATCAGATGGATGTGAAAACTACATTCTTATATGGTGAACTAGAGGAATAAATATACATGGAGCAACCAGAGGGATTTGTAGCTGTCGACAATGAAAATAAAGTTTGTAAGCTTGTCAAATCCTTTTATGGGTTGAAACAAGCGCTTAAACAGTGACACGAAAAGTTAGATAAACCAATATTGAGCTTTGACTTTGTTGTAAATGATAATAATAAGTGTGACTACTGTAAAGCGAATGGTGATTCGTGTATTTTTTTTATGCCTTTATGTGGATAATATATTA
The DNA here is from genome assembly GCA_026212405.1 of Petrea volubilis. Taxonomy (NCBI): domain Eukaryota; kingdom Viridiplantae; phylum Streptophyta; class Magnoliopsida; order Lamiales; family Verbenaceae; genus Petrea; species Petrea volubilis. Next base: position 27,434,226 of record CM047872.1, on the reverse strand, counting down.
ATAATTAGATCAAAATTTGAAATTAGTAATGAGACACAGAGTTTTTTGAAAAGTAAGTTTAAAATGAAGGATATGGGTAAAGCAAGTGTGATTCTAGGACTCAAGTTGATTCGGTCAACTGAGGGTATAACGATTTCTCAGTCTTCTTATGTTGAGAAGATAATTGAAAAGTTTGGTTATACTAACGGTTGAATCCTAAAAACTCCATATGATCCTTCTGTGACTCTTTTCAAGAATAAGTCTAGTACACTTGTGTCTCAACTAAGATATTCTTAAATGATTGAAAGTTTACAATATTTAGCAAATGGTATAAGACCAATAGTTCATTGCGATCTCTAAGTTGGGTACTCATTTGGAGGCTTTGGACAGGGTAACGAGGTACCTTAAAAGTATAATTTCCCTTAGGCTGTATTACGCTAAATTCCCTGAAGTACTCGAGGGATTTAGTGATGCACTCTATATTGTCCAAAACTCCAGGAGTAATGGATGTTTAGGGTATGTATTTACTTTGGGTGGAGGCACAGTCTCCTGGAAGTCTTCAAAACAGACTATAATTACTCGGTCTACCTTTGAGGCTGAACTTTGTGCTTTGGATACTACTAGAACTAAGACGGAATGGCTGCATGAGTTAATGTGTGGTTTACCTATGGTAGGTAAACCTGTCCCTGCCATTGCCTTACATTATGATAATCTAACCACCATTGCAAAGATTAGGAGTTCCAAGTATAATCCCAAGACAAAGAGACATATCAAAGTTGCACAAAAGTCTATAAGGGGGTTAGTGTTTAGAAGAATCGTAACCAATGATTTTGTTGGTACCAAAGATAATATGGCAAATTCTTTAACGAAAGGACTTGAGTTTAACTCATTTCAAAAGGCTAGATTGAGGATTAGATTGAGGATGGGACTTGTAACCCATTGAATTTACATCGACAGTAGCAGCTCAACCTACCAAGCATAGATCCCACAAGGAAGGTTCAATGTGGTATAAACAAGTTGTTGGGTGTATATGTTTGCACCTGAATTTAGACTGGTACTATGTACTTGAAGTCTGTCCTCTGGTATACCTAGGAGGTGTTGTAATACTGCTAGTATAGTAAGACCTCTGCTTTGAATGGGGTCAAGGTCTTAAGTGATGAGATGTGAGCAGTACATCTTTGGAGATGCCCAACTAATGAATATTATCATATGGCCGTGATTAGAGGAGATAGGTTACTCCATGAAAAATATTCATGAAACAGGGTTAGGACAAATGACCATTAACGTGTTACCCCTGAAGATTGCTAAGCTCGATGTAATGTGTTGTTTTCGACAGGGGTCATGACATCCAAGGTTCAAATTCAAGGCATCTGTTCATTTGCTCCTATGATGGTATAAGTTGGATAACTAGATAGTGGTTCAAACCGGAAGGTGCCATTATTTAAAGCATGTTGCGAGTATGCAGTCAAGACTTTACACTATGGATTTTTGGGGGGGGGGGGGGGGGGGGTTATTAGAAATGGGCTTGTTAAGATGACATTCACAAGGGGTTAATCTAGGATTAAACCATTTCTAATGAAAATCCATAGATAAAGCCTAAGGTAATTTCATTTACATGTTAAAAGCTAAGTGTAAAATATCCTAGCTAAGTGTAAAATATTCCACATTGGATATTTAGCATTGACAGTTTTAGTATTTATGTGGTTAAGTGTTGTTGTAGTGTAAACTAAACAACTAAGTACTGCATCTGGGTAAGCCCACACGCACGGACCATAAACCATTGACGTGGTCACGGGTGCGGTCACAAGTACGAGCTCAAGCATTGTCTCGGTCTCGGGCTTGCTTACTTTTTACTGAATTGCCCTTGTAGTAACAGTTTAATTTAAAATCTAAATTTTAAATTAATTGTTATGGAATTAAATTAACGCGGTCTGAAACTGCTAGGTTGACTTCTGACACGTTGGCCTAGTTGTCAACATGTTTTCATATGTTGTCCACTTTTGCGTGCAGATTCATAACATGTCAATTGGCAACGAGGGCAGTTTCCACCAGGTGTTAATGTGCCAGCATTAATGTTGGTTGTCTCCCGCTCCCATAAATAGTGGTCTCCTGGTTCTCTGCAAGATACATAAATAACAAATCCGAAATAGCAAGTGTGGAACCTGTTCTCTGAAAAACAAACAACAAGTTGATCAGTGTGAGAAATATTAGACTTATCTGAGTACACCTCTGGTCAAGTGAGATTGAGTATATATTTTGTTCTTTCGACATAGTGTGTTCTTGTTTGCATACAAAACACTTAAGTTGATTAGCTTTCAAAATGAGGTTCAAAATAGTAGAGCGACTTGGAATAGACCTCTGTACTGTCTTATTTTGGAAGGAGTATCACAGGTCCATCGCACAGGTCAGTGAGACGAATATTTCTTTAAGGCTAATTGGATCAACCCAATGATTCAATCGTTCAAATATCAAATAAATACTGACAAGTTTTCTAAACTTTCTTGTTTATTTATTTGTGTTCGACATTGTTTAATTTGCTCTTGGCTATAGTATCTTGTGTAAAACTATTATTGCATTATACTTATATTATTGAATAAATCCACCCACGTGAATATCGTGGTTTTGATATTCTAGTCCATTGTTTTTTCTAACAAATAATAATATGTTTTATACTGGTTACTCGAGTTGTATCCTAATAGTAGTAGTTCGAGTCACCACCATTGAGGTTTTGGATTTTAACCCTCTTGTCCTCTTCCCTTCTCCTTTGGGTGAATGTGCGCATGTTTGTGCGTGTGGCGTTCCGATTGATATTTATAAGGTGTTTCAAATTGATTGTATAAAAACAACAACAACGACAACAACAACAACAATAATAATAATAATATGTTTCATACTGCAATTGATAGAATGTATGTATAATTAACAAAATTCACCCTCTATCAAGACGAGATGTAATTGCAAGCTGTATTTTTAGTGTTTTTGGTGGGGTTATTAGATGGGATTTGCATGATTTTGACAAGTTCAAAATATAAAAATTATATATGAAATCAATTTAAAAAAAAATAAAAAAAAAAGTGGTGGTATAGCTATAGGATTATATATGGTGACACTCGATAGTGGCTGTGGTGGTATAAAGTGAAACTATTTTGCGAATGTCAGTGGAGTAACAAAATTGATAATGGGTTTCGTTAAGGTCAACAATGCGCATCTCTTGGTGGCTGATTTTTTTTTTTTACACATCTATTAAATTTTTATAAAAATATGTCCTAAACTATGAGGGGGTATTTGTAATGTTTAAAATAATATGGATTAATATGTAATAATATTATTATACTTCAAGGGTTGTAATAATAATAATAATAATAATCATATAATGTATTTCATGCGGCACTTGATAGAGTATAGCACATAATTAAATGGAAGACATGTTAACAAAAGATCATGTTCTGCATCAAATCACAAACTCATACATACAAGAGATGTATGTGTGTCACGAAAATTTATTGTTTATTCAAAACAAAAAGATTATATAACACAAAATATCTACTTGACTCGATACGTATACATAGATTAATTAACAACATTTTAAATAGGAAAAATTACAATGACCACCCTTGAGGTTTGACTGATTTACGAAAAATTCCCTACTTTTTCAAAAATTACCAAAAACCCCCTAAGGTTTCAAAAATATTACAAACTTATTTGAATTTCTAAAAATACCCCTTCCCCTTTTTTGGGTGATTTATATTGACCACCCTGAGATTAGGCTAATTTACGAGAAACTCCCTGTAGTTTCAAAAATTACCAAAAACCCCTTGAGATTATACCAATATTACAATTGGCACCTACTTAGGTTGACTTATCAACAATATTCATTTTTTTTTCCTCTGTAATATTGTTATCATAAACTTTTAATTTAATAGATTTGAAAAAAAAAATATGATTACTTATTCAAATAAATATTCCGAATTTAATGTTATGAATTTATACCAAATATACGTAATATGTGCTAAATTTATATTTGAGAAAAATATAATTATATGCATCATATATATCCATTATGTGAAATGAGAAATATAAACATTGATTGAAATAAAAAATTAAAATTAAATAATGCACTTGAAAACTTTATTTAGCTTGAGGACTCTAACTCATTTCTCTTAAAATTTACTCCGTATTAGCGATAATCTAACATACTTGATGTGTTGGTAGATACCTTTAATGTATTAAATTCAGAATATTTATTTGAATAAATAATCATATATTTTTTTTCAAATCTATTACATGAAAATTTTATGATAACAATATTACAGAGGGGAAAAAAAGATTTAACATTGTTAATAAGTCAACCTAAATAGGTGCTAGTTGTAATATTGGTATAACTTCGGGGAAATTTTGGTAATTTTTGAAACCATAGGGGGTTTCTCGTAAATTAACCAAATCTCAGGGTGGTCAGTGTAAATCACCCAAAAAAAAGGAAGGGGTATTTTCGGAAATTTGAATGAGTTTGTAATATTTTTAAAATCTTAGGAAATTTTTGGTAATTTTTGAAAAGATAGAAAATTTTTCATAAATTAACCAAACCTCATGGATAGTCAGTGTAATTTATCCTTTTAAATAGCAACTCCAATTATTGTTTTCACTTTTCAATGAGGTGGTTCTCAGTGGTTGCTAATGGAGGATCATCATCGTTTCAATTATTGTTCAAAAATTCAAACAACTTGCTGCTTTTTGATAATGTGTGCCCCCACCCCCCCAAAAAAAAGTGCTAGCTTTAATCTATATTCGGCGAAAAGTGTGCATTCTTTATAGGGAAAATTATAATTAGGCCTCTTGAGATTAGGTTAAATTACAGGTAGACTCCTCAAATATGGAAAATTATACGTACCTTCCTTGAAGTTTGGGTTCGACTAACATCCAAGAAAAAAAATAATGAAATGATTTTGTTATTCTTATCGGAATGTTAAGAAAAGATAAGATAAAAATTCCACAATTTAGGTTAAATATAAAATGACAAGTTTGTGTATTTTCTTGATGACAATTCTCAATTCCAATAAGATTATTATTGTCTATAAAAAAAGTTAAATTTTTGGAAAAAGGATAAAATTAGAATTCCGCTATAATTTTTTGCTTAAACAAACAAATCACAATGTATCAGTGACCAGAATGAGCTACCTTTAGCCGGATCCAAACCTCAAAGATGTATGTGTAATTTTTCATAACTAAGGGAGTATAGTTGTAATTTGACCGAACATTAGGAGGGTCTAAGTGTAATTTTCCCTTTTTTTTAACAAGAACACATAATACCGAGCAAAGCTAAGTTAACAAAATTGTTCGGGCAAAAAAATCATCTAGATCTTGATCTTTTTTATTCGGTATAAACCACCCAATTTTCAATCCACTAATCGATTGGTCCGAATTCGAGTACCGTAAAGGCTCACCTAGGTTCTTAATCTTTTGCTTATCAAACAAGCTTCAAAAATACAATAAAAACAACAACAACAACTTCGAAGCTCATTCAGTTGCACTTCATGGTCATAGAGAATTCATTGGATAATCCACATCGATTGATTTCGAGATACTTTCTCCTAGGACTCATTTTGGATGAAACGACCACTTCAACTTTTTTCGGTGCATTCGCCACACAAAATCGTCTTTCGGGGGCAATTGAAGGCAGTTCCCGATGGGAAGAAAACCATTTGCACAGCATATAGCCAGTCGTCCGCCACGGAGGCACGTAGAGGCCGCTCTCGCGGAACGAATTATCGGCTTCACCACAAAGAATGGAGATTATCTTGTTGAGTTTTAGCTCATCTCCTACAAAGATTGATGGGAGCAAGTCACATAGCTCCTTGTGGTTTGATGTAGGCCTTGCCACTTCAAATTGTGACTTGAAATCTACATCTACTATCACCCTAAATGAACCACCTCCTCTTTTGTGTTCACATAGTATGTCAATGCACTCATATTCACCTGGAAAAAAATATATGGAAAAATTAGTCATATGAGAAATTTTAGCCTAACTCAGCTCGATCAATCATATGATTAATCAGTGTTAATAACATGATAAGTATTTAACACTTATTCTCTGATTACTGGATAATTCGGAGACAGTGACTAATTACTTGACAAATGCAATATACTTGTTATCATATAATTTGTTGAATTTAATCAAATTAGGTCCAACTAAGAATTTTCTAATGATTTTTTGGTAAAAGTACTCATTTTTGTATTTTCGACCGAAATATATGAAATTTATAACTAATCACATATCCTGAATCATTAATTCAATTCACCTAAAAAAGTTACCAATATATGAAATATAAATACAAATTGGATCATTTAATCCTAACGTGGGACTCAAATACTGAGCTCATACAAATTTTTTTCAAAAAGTACAATACTAACCGCCGGGGTAATTGGGAGTAGTAGGCCAATAGGTGTGGCACAAAGAAGCATTGTAGCCATCCTTTTTCAAGCACTTTACGAGCCATTTCTTGAGGTCATTACACACTCCACCTTCAACCAACTTGCTCTTCCTTAAATGCTTTATCACACTCCCAAGAACATTGATCTCTATATTTGTCCCACTTTCCACAATCTCCTGCACAAATTGACAAGAATTAACTCAAACACACAAACAGAACTTAGAAGCAACATATACATATATATATATATATATATTTGAGTTACCTGTAAGATGTAATATTTAGCATGATGGTCACTGATAAAAGGGGTGTTTGAGGAGATAGGCACAAGGGGTGTTTGCGGTATTGATTTTGGTTCAAGAAAATCATCGAACATCTGGTACACATTCGCCTCCTCAAAGCTGCTCATTTTCTTTGTGATTTTTCTTTGCCAAGTATGATCAACAAAAGACTTACAATTCATGCATATCCACTCACACAGTGTGTGTTTGTGTCTGTATATATACAGAGATACATAAATATATATATGTATATATAGATAGATAGATACATACTAAGTGTGGCGGTGCAAGTATGGGGCAGATTCAGGTAAATAGTAGCTAGTAATCATGGCACACGGTATTTATTCCAGGAGAATATCCTGAATTTTTTCTTGGCAGTCATTTTTTGTGGACCTACTACAAGGCGGCCAGGCCATACAGGGAAATTCTACTCATCAAACACTTTGGATATAAATGAGTCGAGCTCGAACCGAACTTTAAGAAAATTTTTGAACTCGAATTTGATCTCAAATCAAAAATACTAAGGTCGAGCTCGTATTCAACGAGTTTCAAATTTTAATCTCAAGTTCAGGTTTGAGTTAAAAATATCAAACTCGAGCTCAAGCCCAGCTCATCTCATTTACAAAAAAGAAAATAGTTAATTAAATTTAATTATTTTTAGATTATTTTAAGTAAAATAAATATTATTTTAAATTAAGTATATTAACTTATTGTAAATTACTAATAAATTTCACTTCAATTTTAATAAAATATATACTATTAATTTTAATTATTACAAATGATTAAATAAAAAATATAAATAAGAAAGCTCGCGAACAAGCTCATAAATTTTTTAATAGTCATACTTGAGTTCGAGCTCGAGTCGAGCTTTAATAGAACCGGTTTACTGAGTGACTCATCATACACCCTTAAAAACACGTCACTTTTTCAATTCATTTCAATATATATATATATATATATATATAATATAACATAATTTAAATTGTTTCATTTATATGTAAGCCAAACACACCCGACTCATATAAAAAAATTTCAAACATATATTTTATGCATTTCTAACAACAATTACTACAAATGTCCTACATATACTTGAATATAATTATTTACATATTCGATTTTATTTTCAGAATTACATGTACTTTCGTTTTAATTTATTTTCAGATTGCAGTTATATTTTTTTATTAATTACTCCACATGACAAATTGTTGTCGTAGTTCAAATTTTAATGGATTCAGCAATTTTTATCATATGCCTGGACGATATTATTAAAGTTTATTATAATATTTTTCCAATTTTAATTAAGTTCAAACTCTATAATCCTATCTCCCTATTTAGGAGTAAAACAAGATATCTTTTTGAAATAAAAGGCTTGTTTTTATTTGCCCTTGGAAAACATAAAGGAGCGGGACAAGTTATACATATATATATATATATATATATATAGATTATAATTTACATATAAATATAAATTCTTACAATTATTAATGATTTTACAACTTTTCAAATGCATAAACACTAGTTACCTTTTTCTTTTGTTTTTTTCCAGATAAATTATGTGTGCACCCCTTAAGATATGGTATAATTATAAATTAATTACTCTTCTTTTAAAAATTACAAATATCCCATGAGGTTTAAAACATTCTTGTAAATATTAATAGAAATCCAAAAAATTACTTTCTTACAACTATAATAGTTAACTTAACTATTAGGAAATCTGTTGCATTAGCTAGACAAAATTTCTTAATCAATTTTAATATTCCACCAGCATAAGCGAAATAATTTCACTTTATACTATTATAACCACCATCGAGTATCCTTATTTATAATTCGATACCGATGCTACTTTTTTATTGAAATCAACTTTATATATAAGTTCTACATGTTGAACTTGCCAAAACTATGTGAATCCCATATCAAAATTTTGCCAAAAAGAAAAAACAAAAACAAAAAATATAAATTACAATTATATCATGCCTTGATAAAATGATAAATCTTATTAAGCTAATATATACGTATTTGTAGACTAATTTAAAATTATACAATATCTTGATAAAATGATAAATCTTATTAAGCTAATATATACGTATTTGTAGACTAATTTAAAATTATACCATATCTCAAGGGGTGTAGACGTATTTTTATTTTTTTTAACTTTCTCCTGTCTTATCTAACACTAAGATTGTTTCATGTTTTTGAAAATCAGAGATTGTTTTATGTTTTTTAATTTCTTTTAAAAAAATTAAGAGTTCTCAAATAAAATATATAAAATAATTATATAGTCACTAACTATAAATAATAAAAAACACATAAAGAAACACACATGAGATATAAGGGTTTAACTCTTGAACTGGAACTGAACTACAGCTTATTCCCGCGCCCCTGCCACCCCCTCACGCCCCTGGACCCCCACCCCTGGCCCGGCCCGCCTCCAACCTCCTCACCCATGATTCTTCGTGTGCTCGGTATTCATCGCTTGCCGGAAAAACAGGGGCCACAAGAAGCTAAGAGGATTTGGGCAAACTGTTTGATGTGTTCATGAATTTGTCCAATGGTGGTTTCTACAATCAGGTCAGTTTCTCACAAGAAGCTCCTCAAAAATCTCCAATTCATTCGATTACAGTCAGTTCCATCGCTTGCCCATTTCACTCCTTATTTTTCTGATTCGGGTTCGGAGGACCCATGTCCCAACTCAAGAAACGATGTTATGGTAACGAATTGCAGTGATAGCAGCGATTATAGCGATTCTATGGAATTGAATTCATCTGGGGTTGTTAAGATTCTAACTAATATGCAAAACGAACCCATTTCGGCGTTATCTTTTTTAACCAACTGAAGAAAGAGGGGTTTCAACATGATATTCGAAGTTACTTGGCTATTGTAAAGATACTCTGCTGTTGGGGCTTGGATAGGAAATTGGATTCTCTGTTTGCAGAGTTAATAAGCTTGAAAAAGGAGCATCTTTGTTCGGGGTTGTTGGAGGCAATGGCGGAGGAGTTTAAGGCTGCCGGTCAAAATTCGCTTCTTCGGGCTTTTGATGCCCTCATTAAGAGTTATGTTACTTTGGGCATGTTTGATGAGGCTATAGAAAAAGTTTTTGAAACAAAAAGCCACGGTCTTGGCCCGAATTTGTTGTCGTGTAATTTTTTGTTGAATAAGTTGGTTGGGCATGGGAAATTGGATATGGCTATTGCTATCTATAAGCAACTAAAGACCCTTGGACTGAACCCGAATGTGTATACTTATGGGATTGTGATTAAGGGATATTGTCGAACGGGTTGTTTGGAAGAAGCTGTGGAGGTGTTTATGGAGATGGAAGAAGCTGGGGTGGTGCCTGATGCTTTTACCTATGCAGCTTATCTTGAAGGGCTCTGTATGCATGGTAACTCCGATTTAGGCTATGAGGTCTTACAATCTTTGAAAGGCAAACACGTTCCAATTGATGCATATGCTTATACGGTTGTGATTCAGGGATTTGTTTGTGAAAAGAAGCTAGAAAAGGCTAAGATTGTTTTGCTTGACATGGAAGAACAAGGACTAGCTCCCAATGAACTCAGCTATCGTGCCTTGGTTCAGGGTTATTGTGATTGTGGGGATATAATTAAAGCTTTAGCTATCCAAAATGAGATGGTGGCAAAGGGTGTAAAAACTAATTGTTTGATTCTCACTTCAATTCTTCAGTGTTTGTGCATGAAAGGCATGCATTATGAAGCGGTAGAGCAATTCAAGAACTTCAAGAATTCGTGTGTCTTTCTTGATGAAGTTGCATATAACGTTGCTATTGATGCCTTGTGCAAAATGGGTAAGTTAGATGAGGCTCTGAGATTGTTCAATGAGATGAAGTGTAAGAAGATGGTACTGGATGTGGTGCATTACA